>OZ025253.1:37710920-38076963 GCA_964019135.1 Arenicola marina | reverse complement strand
GGAGTATTGTCATGCGGGGAGGGGGCATGGGGCTGACCGAAGGAGTATTGTCATGGGGGGAGGGGGCATGAGGCTGACTGAAGGAGTATTGTCATGGGGGGAGGGGCCATGGGGCTGACCGAAGGAGTATTGTCATGGGCAGAGGGGGCATGGGGCTGACCGAAGGAGTATTGTCATGGGCAGAGGGGGCATGGGGCTGACTGAAGGAGTATTGTCATGGGGGGAGGGGGCATGGGGCTGACTGAAGGAGTATTTTCATGGGGGGAGGGGGCATGGGCTGACTGAAGGAGTATTGTCATGGGGGGAGGGGGCATGGGGCTGACTGAAGGAGTATTGTCATGGGGAGAGGGGGCATGGGGCTGACTGAAGGAGTATTGTCATGGGGGGAGGGGGCATGGGGCTGACCGAAGGAGTATTGTCATGGGCAGAGGGGCATGGGGCTGACCGAAGGAGTATTGTCGTGGGCAGAGGGGGCATGGGGCTGACTGAAGGAGTATTGTCATGGGGGGAGGGGGCATGGGGCTGACTGAAGGAGTATTGTCATGGGGGGAGGGGGCATGGGGCTGACTGAAGGAGTATTGTCATGGGGGGAGGGGGCATGGGGCTGACTGAAGGAGTATTGTCATGGGGGGAGGGGGCATGGGGCTGACCGAAGGAGTATTGTCATGGGCAGAGGGGCATGGGGCTGACCGAAGGAGTATTGTCATGGGCAGAGGGGGCATGGGGCTGACTGAAGGAGTATTGTCATGGGGGGAGGGGGCATGGGGCTGACTGAAGGAGTATTGTCATGGGGTGGGGAGGGGGCATGGGGCTGACCGAAGGAGTATTGTCATGGGCAGAGGGGGCATGGGGCTGACTGAAGGAGTATTGTCATGGGGGGAGGGGGCATGGGGCTGACTGAAGGAGTATTGTCATGGGGTGGGGAGGGGGCATGGGGCTGACCAAGGGAGTATTGTCAAGGGTGGGGGGGCGTGGGGCTGACCAAGAGAGTATGGGGGGGGGGGGCGTGGGGCTGACCAAGGGAGTATTGGGGGGGGGGTGACCAAAGGACTATTGGTGGGGGGGGGGCGTGGGGCTGATCAAGGGAGTATTGGAGGGGTAGGGCGTGGGGCTGACCAAGGAAGTATTGGGGTGGGGGGGGGCTGACCAAAGGAGTATTGTCAAGGGGGGTGGGGCATGGGGATGACTGAAAGAGCATTGTCATGGGGTGGGGAGGGGGCATGGGGCTGACCAAGGGAGTATTGTCAAGGGGGGGGGGCGTTGGGCTGACTGAAAGAGCATTGTCATGGGGTGGGGAGGGGGCATGGGGCTGACCAAGGGAGTATTGTCAAGGCGGGGGGGGGCGTTGGGCTGACTGAAAGAGCATTGTCATGGGGTGGGGAGGGGGCATGGGGCTGACCAAGGGAGTATTGTCAAGGGGTGGGGAGAGGGCATGGGGCTGACCAAGGGAGTATTGTCAAGAGGGGGGCGTGGGGCTGACCAAAGGTGTATTGTCAAGAGGGGGGCGTGGGGCTGACCAAGGGTGTATTGTCATGGGGTGGGGAGAGGGCATGGGGCTGACCAAGGGAGCATTGTCATGGGGTGGGGATAGGGCATGGGGCTGACCAAGGGAGTATTGTCAAGAGGGGGGCGTGGGGCTGACCAAGGGTGTATTGTCAAGGGGGAGGGGGCATGGGCTGACCAAGGGAGTATTGGGGGGGGGGGCGGCTGACTGAAAGAGCATTGTCATGGGGTGGGGTGAGGGCATGGGGCTGACCAAGGGAGTAATGTCAAGAGGGGGGCGTGGGGCTGATCCAAGGGAGTATTGTCAAGGGGTGGGGAGAGGGCATGGGGCTGACCAAGGGAGTATTGTCAAGAGGGGGGCGTGGGGCTGATCCAAGGGAGTATTGTCAAGAGGGGGGCATGGGGCTGACCAAGGGAGTATTGTCAAGAGGGGGGCGTGGGCTGATCCAAGGGAGTATTGTCAAGAGTGGGGCATGGGGCTGACCAAGGGAGTATTGTCAAGGGGTGGGGAGAGGGCATGGGGCTGACCAAGGGAGTATTGGGGAGGGGGGGGCGTGGCGCTGACCAAGGGAGTATTGGGGGGGGCATGGGGCTGACCAAGGGAGTATTGGGGGGGGGGGCGTGGGGCTGACCAAAGGAGTATTGTCAAGGGAGGGGGGCATGGGGCTGACCAAGGGAGTATTGTCAAGAGGGGGGCATGGGGTTGACCAAGGGAGTATTGTAAAGGCGGGGGTGCGTGGGGCTGACCAGGGGAGTATTGTCAAGAGGGGGGGGGGCTTACTGAAAGAGCATTGTCATGGGGTGGGGAGGGGGCATGGGGCTGACCAAGGGAGTATTGTCAAGTGGGGGGGGGGGGGTGGGGCTGACCAAGGGAGTATTATCAAGGGGTGGGGAGAAGGCATGGGGCTGACCAAGGGAGTATTGTCAAGGGGTGGGGAGAGGGCATGGGGCTGACCAAGGGAGTATTGGGGAGGGGGGGCGTGGCGCTGACCAAGGGAGTATTGGGGGGGGCTGACCAACGGAGTATCGGGGGGGGGGCTGACCAAGGGAGTATGGCGGGGGGGCATGGGGCTGACCAAGGGAGTATTGGGGGGGGGGCGTGGGGCTGACCAAGGGAGTATTGTCAAGGGAGGGGGGCATGGGGCTGACCAAGGGAGTATTGTCAAGAGGGGGGCATGGGGTTGACCAAGGGAGTATTGTCAAGGCGGGGGGGCGTGGGGCTGACCAAGGGAGTATTGTCAAGAGGGGGGGGGGCTGACTGAAAGAGCATTGTCATGGGGTGGGGAGGGGGCGTGGAGCTGACCAAGGGAGTATTGTCAAGGGGTGGGGGGGGGGCGTGGGGCTGACCAAGGGAGTATTGTCAAGAGGGGGGCATGGGGCTGACCAAGGGAGTATTGTCAAGGCGGGGGGGGGGGGCGTGGGGCTGACCAAGGGAGTATTGTCAAGAGTGGGGGGGGGGGGCTGACTGAAAGAGCATTGTCATGGGGTGGGGAGGGGGCATGGGGCTGACCAAGGGAGTATTGTCAAGAGGGGGGCCGTGGGGCTGACTGAAAGAGCATTGTCATGGGGTGGGACGGGGCATGGGGCTGACCAAGGGAGTATTGTCAAGGGGGGGGGGCGTGGGGCTGACCAAGGGAGTACTGTCAAGAAGGGGGGGGGGGGCTGACTGAAAGAGCATTGTCATGGGGTGGGGAGGGGGCATGGGGCTGACCGAGAGAGCATTGTCATGGGGTTGGGAGGGGGCGTGGGGCTGACCAAGGGAGTATTGTCAAGGGGGGGGGGCGTGGGGCTGACCAAGGGAGTATTGTCAAGGGGGGGGGGGGCATGGGGCTGACCAGGGGGGGGGGCATGGGGCTGACCAAGGGAGTATTGTCAAGAGGGGGGCGTGGGCTTGACCAAGGGAGTATTGTCAAGGGGTGGGGAGAGGGCATGGGGCTGACCAAGGGAGTATTGTCAAGGGGTGGGGAGAGGGCATGGGGCTGACCAAGGGAGTATTGTCAAGGGGTGGGGAGAGGGCATGGGGCTGACCAAGGGAGTATTGTCAAGGGGTGTGGAGATGGCATGGGGCTGACCAAGGGAGTATGGTCAAGGTAGGGGGGCATGGGGCTGACCAAGGGAGTATTGTCAAGAGGGGGGCATGGGGCTGACCAAGGGGGTATTGTCAAGGGGGGGGGGGGGCGTGGGGCTGACCAAGGGAGTATTGTCAAGGGGGGGCGGGGCGTGGGGCTGACTGAAAGAGCATTGTCAAGGGATGTGGAGATGGCATGGGGCTGACCAAGGGAGTATTGTCAACAGGGGGGCATGGGGCTGACCAAGGGGGTATTGTCAAGGGGGTGGGGGGCGTGGGGCTGACCAAGAGAGTATTGTCAACGGGGGGGGGGGCGTGGGGCTGACCAAGGAAGTATTGTCAAGAGGGGGGGGGGGCTGACTGAAAGAGCATTGTCATGGGGTGGGGAGGGGGCATGGGGCTGACCAAGGGAGTATTGTCAAGGGGGGCGTGGGGCTGACCAAGGGAGTATTGTCAAGAGGGGTGGGGGGGGGGGCTGACTGAAAGACCATTGTCATGGGGTGGGGAGGGGGCGTGGGGCTGACCAAGGGAGTATTGTTAAGGGGTGGGGGGGGGCGTGGGGCTGACCAAGGGAGTATTGTCAAGGGGGGGGGGGCATGGGGCTGGCCAAGGGAGTATTGTCAAGAGGGGGGCGTGGGGCTGACCAAGGGAGTATTGTCAAGGGGTGGGGAGAGGGCATGGGGCTGACCAAGGGAGTATTGTCAAGAGGGGGGGCGTGGGGCTGACCAAGGGAGTATTGTCAAGGGGTGGGGAGAGGGCATGGGGCTGGCCAGGGGAGTATTGTCAAGGGGGGGGGGCGTGGGGCTGTCTAAAAGAGCATTGTCATGGGGTGGGGAGAGTTCGTGGGGCTGACCAAGGGAGTATTGTCAAGGGGTGTGGAGATGGCATGGGGCTGACCAAGGGAGTATGGTCAAGGTAGGGGGGCATGGGGCTGACCAAGGGGGTATTGTCAAGGGGGGGGGGGGGGCGTGGGGCTGACCAAGAGAGTATTGTCAACGGGGGGGGGGCGTGGGCCTGACCAAGGAATTATTGTCAAGAGGGAAGGGGGGGCTGACTGAAAGAGCATTGTCATGGGGTGGGGAGGGGGCATGGGGCTGACCAAGGGAGTATTGTCAAGGGGGGGCGTGGGGCTGACCAAGGGAGTATTGTCAAGAGGGGGGGGGTTGACTGAAAGAGCATTGTCATGGGGTGTGGAGGGGGCGTGGGGCTGACCAAGGGAGTATTGTCAAGGGGTGGGGGGGCGTGGGGCTGACCAAGGGAGTATTGTCAAGGGGGGGGGGGGCATGGGGCTGACCAAGGGAGTATTGTCAAGAGGGGGGCGTGGAGCTGACCAAGGGAGTATTGTCAAGGGGTGGGGAGAGGGCATGGGGCTGACCAAGGGAGTATTGTCAAGAGGGGGGCGTGGGGCTGACCAAGGGAGTATTGTCAAGGGGTGGGGAGAGGGCATGGGGCTGACCAAGGGAGTATTGTCAAGGGGGGGGGGGGGGCGTGGGGCTGACCAAGGGAGTATTGTCAAGAAGGGGGGCGGGGGCTGACTAAAGAGCATTGTCATGGGGTGGGGAGGGGGCGTGGAGCTGACCAAGGGAGTATTGTCAAGGGGTGGGGGGGGCGTGGGGGCTGACCAAGGGAGTATTGTCAAGGGGTGGGGAGAGGGCATGGGGCTGACCAAGGAAGTATTGTCAAGGGGTGGGGGGCGTGGGGCTGACTGAAAGAGCATTGTCATGGGGTGGGGAGGGGGCATGGGGCTGACCAAGGGAGTATTGTCAAGAGGGGGGCATGGGGCTGACCAAGGGAGCATTGTCAAGAGGGAGGCGTGGGGCTGACCAAGGGAGTATTGTCAAGGGGGGTGGGGCGTGGGGCTGACTGAAAGAGCATTGTCATGGGGTGGGGAGAGGGCATGGGGCTGACCAAGGGAGTATTGTCAAGAGGGGGGCATGGGGCTGACCAAGGGACACTCCGGCCAATGCCCTCTCCCATGACGACAATCCGGCCAATGCCCTCCCCCATGACGACAATCCGGCCAACGCCCTCCCCCATGACGACAATCCGGCCAACGCCCTCCCCCATGACGACAATCCGGCCAACGTCCCCCCCCCCCCATGACGACAATCCGGCCAACGCCCTCCCCCATGACGACAATCCGGCCAACGCCCTCCCCCACGACGACAATCCGGCCAACGCCCTCCCCCATGACGACAATCCGGCCAACGCCCTCCCCCATGACGACAATCCGGCCAACGCCCTCCCCCACGACGACAATCCGGCCAATGCCCTCCCCCATGACGACAATCCGGCCAATGCCCTCCCCCATGACGACAATTCGGCCAACGCCCTCCCCCATGACGACAATCCGGCCAATGCCCTCCCCGATGACGACAATCCGGCCAACGCCCTCCCCCATGACGACAATCCGGCCAACGCCCTCCCCCATGACGACAATCCGGCCAACGACCCCCCCCCCCCATGACGATAATCCGGCCAACGCCCTCCCCATGACGACAATCCGGCCAACGCCCTCCCCCACGACGACAATCCGGCCAATGCCCTCCCCCATGACGACAATCCGGCCAATGCCCTCCCCCATGACGAAAATCCGGCCAACGCCCCCCCCCCCCCCATGACGACAATCCGGCCAATGCCCTCCCCCATGACGACAATCCGGCCAATGCCCTCCCCCACGACGACAATCCGGCCAATGCCCTCCCCCATGACGACAATCCGGCCAACGCCCTCCCCCACGACGACAATCCGGCCAATGCCCTCCCCCATGACGACAATCCGGCCAACGCCCTCCCCCATGACGACAATCCGGCCAATGCCCTCCCCCATGACGACGATCCGGCCAATGCCCTCCCCCATGACGACAATCCGGCCAATGCCCTCCCCCATGACGACAATCCGGCCAACGCCCTCCCCCATGACGACAATCCGGCCAACGCCCTCCCCCATGACGACAATCCGGCCAACGCCCTCCCCCATGACGACAATCCGGCCAACGCCCTCCCCCATGACGACAATCCGGCCAACGCCCTCCCCCATGACGACAATCCGGCCAACGCCCTCCCCCATGACGACAATCCGGCCAACGCCCTCCCCCATGGGGACAATCCGGCCAACGCCCTCCCCCATGACGACAATCCGGTCAACGCCCTCCCCCATGACGACAATCCGGCCAACGCCCTCCCCCATGACGACAATCCGGCCAACGCCCTCCCCATGACGACAATCCGGCCAACGCCCTCCCCCATGACGACAATCCGGCCAACGCCCTCCCCATGACGTCAATCCGGCCAACGCCCTCCCCCATGACGACAATCCGGCCAACGCCCTCCCCATGACGACAATCCGGCCAACGCCCTCCCCCATGACGACAATCCGGCCAACGCCCTCCCCCATGACGACAATCCGGCCAACGCCCTCCCCCATGACGACAATCCGGCCAACGCCCTCCCCCATGACGACAATCCGGCCTTTTTACTATAAGAAGATCCAATTTCCAAATAATATTGATATCAGCATAAAACACTTCCACGTCATGGGCGGACCTAGGGGGCGGGGTTATTGGGGTTGCACCGCCCCCTTGGGGGCTTGAGCATACACTTAAAAGTCGGGCTTTCCAGCGAAATACATCGAAAAAAATACATGTTGTAGACGCAACCCAGAGGCGGATGCCCCCCCCCCCGGTTTTAAAAATTTGCTGGACACTCGTGGTAATTTGCATCTCGCAAAAAAGGGGGCATCCATGGCAGACTTACGACTGAGGGGGGCTCTTAAAATAATTCAAGACAAACCACGGCTCGATTTGTACCAAGTACCAATCCGAGTAGCTTGTAACGATCCAAGTGTTTTGTTGTAAGATTTTGTTGTTTGCATTCCAGATTATTTCAGATAATGCTGTATTTCTAATTCGTAGTTGTAGGGAGGGGACGCCGGCCGGGGGCATGCCTGGTAGGGAGGGGCAACGGGGTGGCCCCGGCCGGGGGCATGCGTCGTAGGGAGGGGCAACGGGGTGGCCCGGCCGGGAGCATGCGTCGTAGGGAGGGGCAACGGGGTGGCCCCGGCCGAGAGCATGCGTCGTAGGGAGGGGCAACGGGGTGGCCCCGGCCGGGAGCATGCGTCGTAGGGAGGGGCAACGGGGTGGCCCCGGCCGGGGGCATGCCTGGTAGGGATGGCAAACGCGGCGGCCCCGGCCGGGGGCATGCGTCGTAGGGAGGGGTAGAGGGGTGGTCCCGGCCGGCATCGCGCGTAGTGGGGAAGGGCAACGGGGCGGCCCCGATAGGGAATGGGTAGAGGGGTGGTCCCGGCCGGCATCGCGGGTAGTGGGGCAGGGCCTGCTTATAAAGCCTAACACTGCCACGCCCCGCCGGCCGCAGCAGTTATTTTGTCACCGCAAACAGGGTATGACGAGTCAGCTGGTTACAATGCAGTACAGACTTTCGAAAACTTGTTGTTGGTTGGTTCATTCTCAACCGGGGGAGGGGCAACGGGGCGGCCCCGGTGTGGGGCATGCGTCGTAGGGAGGGGCAACAGGGCGGCCCCGGCCGGGGTCATGCGTCGTAGGGAGGGGCAACGGGACGGCCCCGGTGTGGGGCATGCGTCGTAGGGAGGGGCAACAGGGCGGCCCCGGCCGGGGTCATGCGTCGTAGGGAAGGGCAACGGGGCGGCCCCGGTGTGGGGCATGCGTCGTAGGGAGGGGCAACAGGGCGGCCCCGGTGTGGGGCATGCGTCGTAGGGAGGGGCAACAGGGCGGCCCCAGCCGGGGGCATGCGTCGTAGGGAGGGGCAACGGGGCGGCTCCGGCCGGGGGCATGCGTCGTAGGGAGGGGCAACGGGGCGACCCCGGCCGGGAGCATGCGTCGTAGGGAGGGGCAACAGGGCGGCCCCGGCTGGGGGCATGCGTCGTAGGGAGGGGCAACGGGGCGGCCCCGGCCGGGGGCATGCGTCGTAGGGAGGGGCAACAGGGCGGCCCCGGCCGGGGGCATGCGTCGTAGGGAGGGGCAACGGGGCGGCCCCGGCCGGGGGCATGCGTCGTAGGGAGGGGCAACAGGGCGGCCCCTGCTGGGGGCATGCGTCGTAGGGAGGGGCAACGGGGCGGCCCCGGCCGGGAGCATGCGTCGTAGGGAGGGAAAACGGGGTGGCCCTGGCCGGGGGCATGCGTCGTAGGGAGGAAAAACGGGGTGGCCCCGGCCGGGGGCATGCGTCGTAGGGAGGGGCAACGGGGCGGCCCCGGCCGGGGGCATGCGTCGTAGGGAGGGGCAACGGGGCGGCCCCGGCCGAGGGCATGCGTCGTAGGGAGGGGCAACAGGGCGGCCCCGGTGTGGGGCATGCGTCGTAGGGAGGGGCAACAGGGCGGCCCCGGCCGGGGGCATGCGTCGTAGGGAGGGGAGACGGGGCGGCCCCGGCCGGGGGCATGCGTCGTAGGGAGGGGCAACGGGGCGGCCCCGGCCGGGGGCATGCGTCGTAGGGAGGGGAAACAGGGTGACCCCGACCGGGGGCATGCGTCGTAGGGAGGGGAAACGGGGCGGCCCCGGCCGGGGGCATGCGTCGTAGGGAGGGGCAACGGGGCGGCCCCGGCCGGGGGCATGCGTCATGGAGAGGGGAAACAGGGTGACCCCGACCGGGGGCATGCGTCGTAGGGAGGGGCAACGGGGCGGCCCCGGCCGGGGGCATGGCTCGTAGGGAGGGGCAACAGGGTGGCCCCGGCCGGGAGCATGCATCGTAGGGAGGGGCAACGGGGTGGCCCCGGCCGGGGGCATGCGTCGTAGGGAGGGGCAACGGGGTGGCCCCGGCCGGGAGAATGCGTCGTAGGGAGGGGCAACGGGGCGGCCCCCGGCCTGGGGCATGCCTGGTAGGGATGGGAAACGCGGCGGCCCCGGCCGGGGGCATGCGTCGTAGGGAGGGGTAGAGGGGTGGTCCCGGCCGGCATCGCGGGTAATGGGGCAGGGCCTGCTTATAAAGCCTAACACTGCCACGCCCCGCCGGCCGCAGCAGTTATTTTGTCACCGCAAACAGGGTATGACGAGTCAGCTGGTTACAATGCAGTACAGACTTTCGAAAACTTGTTGTTGGTTGGTTCATTCTCAACCGGGGGAGGGGCAACGGGGCGGCCCCGGTGTGGGGCATGCGTCGTACGGAGGGGCAACGGGGCGGCCCCGGTGTGGGGCATGCGTCGTAGGGAGGGGCAACAAGGCGGCCCCGGCCGGGGTCATGCGTCGTAGGGAGAGGCAACGGGCTGGCCCCGGTGTGGGGCATGCGTCGTAGGGAAGGGCAACAGGGCGGCCCCGGCCGGGGGCATGCGTCGTAGGAAGGGGCAACGGGGCGGCCCCGGCCGGGGGCATGCGTCATAGGGAGGGGCAACAGGGCGGCCCCGGTGTGAGGCATGCGTCGTAGGGAGGGGCAACAGGGCGGCCCCGGCCGGGGGCATGCTTCGTAGGGAGGGGCAACAGGGCGGCCCCGGCTGGGGGCATGCGTCGTAGGGAGGGGCAACAGGGCGGCCCCGGCCGGGGGCATGCGTCGTAGGGAAGGAAAACGGGGCGGCCCCGGCCGGGGGCATGCGTCGTAGGAAGGGGCAACGGGGCGGCCCCGGCCGGGGGCATGCGTCGTAGGGAGGGGCAACAGGGCGGCCCCGGCCGGGAGCATGCGTCGTAGGGAGGGGCAACAGGGCGGCCCCGGTGTGGGGCATGCGTTGTAGGGAGGGGCAACGGGGCGGCCCCGGCCGGGGCCATGCGTCGTAGGGAGGGGCAACGGGGCGGCCCCGGCCGAGGGCATGCGTCGTAGGGAGGGGCAACGGGGCGGCCCCGGCCGAGGGCATGCGTCGTAGGGAGGGGCAACGGGGCGGCCCCGGCCGGGGGCATGCGTCGTAGGGAGGGGCAACAGGGCGGCCCCGGTGTGGGGCATGCGTCGTAGGGAGGGGCAACAGGGCGGCCCCGGCCGGGGGCATGCGTCGTAGGGAGGGGCAACAGGGCGGCCCCGGTGTGGGGCATGCGTCGTAGGGAGGGGCAACAGGGCGGCCCCGGCCGGGGGCATGCTTCGTAGGGAGGGGCAACAGGGCGGCCCCGGCTGGGGGCATGCGTCGTAGGGAGGGGCAACAGGGCGGCCCCGGCCGGGGGCATGCGTCGTAGGGAAGGAAAACGGGGTGGCCCCGGCCGGGGGCATGCGTCGTAGGGAGGGGCAACGGGGCGGCCCCGGCCGGGGGCATGCGTCGTAGGGAGGGGCAACGGGGCGGCCCCGGTGTGGGGCATGCGTCGTAGGGAGGGGCAACAGGGCGGCCCCGGTGTGGGGCATGCGTCGTAGGGAGGGGCAACAGGGCGGCCCCGGCCGGGGGCATGCGTCGTAGGGAGGGGCAACAGGGCGGCCCCGGCCGGGGGCATGCGTCGTAGGGAGGGGCAACGGGGTGGCCCCGGCCGGGGGCATGCGTCGTAGGGAGGGGAAACGGGGTGGCCCCGGCCGGGGGCATGCGTCGTAGAGAGGGCAACAGGGCGGCCCCGGCCGGCAGGGGTAGAGGGGTGGTCCCGGCCGGCATCGCGCGTAGTGGGGAAGGGCAACGGGGCGGCCCCGGTAGGGAGGGGTAGAGGGGTGGTCCCGGCCGGCATCGCGGGTAGTGGGGCAGGGCCTGCTTATAAAGCCTAACACTGCCACGCCCCGCCGGCCGCAGCAGTTATTTTGTCACCGCAAACAGGGTATGACGAGTCAGCTGGTTACAATGCAGTACAGACTTTCGAAAACTTGTTGTTGGTTGGTTCATTCTCAACCGGGGGAGGGGAAACGGAGTGGCCCCGGCCTGGGGCATGCGTCGTAGGGAGGGGCAACGGGGCGGCCCCGGCCGGGGGCATGCGTCGTAGGGAGGGGCAACGAGGCGGCCCCGGCCGGGGGCATGCGTCGTAGGGAGGGGCAACAGGGCGGCCCCGGCCGGGGGCATGCGTCGTAGGGAGGGGCAACAGGGCGGCCCCGGTGTGGGGCATGCGTCGTAGGGAGGGGCAACAGGGCGGCCCCGGCCGGGGGCATGCGTCGTAGGGAGGGGCAACGGGGCGGCCCCGGCCGGGGGCATGCGTCGTAGGGAGGGGCAACAGGGCGGCCCCGGTGTGGGGCATGCGTCGTAGGGAGGGGCAACAGGGCGGCCCCGTCCGGGGGCATGCGTCGTAGGGAGGGGCAACAGGGCGGCCCCGGTGTGGGGCATGCGTCGTAGGGAGGGGCAACGGGGTGGCCCCGGCCGGGGGCATGCGTCGTAGGGAGGGGCAACAGGGTGGCCCCGGCCGGGGGCATGCGTCGTAGGGAGGGGCAACAGGGCGGCCCCGGCCGGCAGGGGTAGAGGGGTGGTCCCGGCCGGCATCGCGCGTAGTGGGGAAGGGCAACGGGGCGGCCCCGGTAGGGAGGGGTAGAGCGGTGGTCCCGGCCGGCATTGCGCGTAGTGGGGAAGAGCCTGCTTATAAAGCCTGCTTATAAAGCCTAACACTGCCGCGCCCCGCCGGCCGCAGCAGTTATTTCGTCACCGCAAACAGGGTATGACGAGTCAACTTTTTACAGTGCAGTACAAACTTGTTGTTGGCTTGCGCTGGTTCGTTGTCAACTACTACACTGCCTTGGTATATTTATGTCTAAAGTAAGTATACATGGTCAGGTGGGACAAGAAAAACTTCAAAAGTACTTTCAGGAGGACAAGTAAATATAAGATGGGACAAGTAAAAATTGAATGTACTTGTCCCACAGGACAAGTAAATATTAGGAGTTAGTGTCGAGCCCTGTAAGACGGAAGAATTATTGAGTGCTTTGGCAATGGGCCTACTTGACCCGCGGGTTGGGTGAACTAGCCCGGTCAAGGGGCACATTAGCCCTTCTCGGGTGTCTCTGCTAAACTGTAAAATACAAGGGGAAAAAATTGATGGACAGAAACTAAACTGTGTGGTAAATACAGCCACATAATACATCTGTCACCTGACAAAAAAGTAGACTGCATGAGTTAACCTTAGAGCATCTATGGGCCTCAACGTAAAAATGGAGCCAACTTGCCCCGGTCGAGGTGAGGTGAACATTTACATGTACTCTACGTTGTTGTAAACCTCTTGAAATAAATAAAGCTTATATAAAAAAAAACTTGCCCCGGTCCCTCCCCCCTATCTTGAAATTGAAATTGGCACCACGCTTCAATCACGCATTGCATAAAATTAGTTTTCTGCATATCTTAATGGGTGACCCTTAACATCAGTAGTCCTAGCATTGCATTTCCACATTATGTCCTTCATTTATCCGAGGTGATGTGAAACTAGGTAGGACAGCGTATGTTCTTGCCACCTCCTAACCGATGAGGCTTTCACGACTTTATCTCTAATTGTTACATTTATAATGCTCATACCGCCGTGGTTTCTGTAGTTTTACATCACGGGTCTCTTTATACCTTCTGGGTTGCCACTCCATGTGAATCTGAATATATCCTTTCGCAATGCGTTGTAAAAATTGTCGTCGTTCGTCGATAAAACTGACATGACAAAGGTAAGGATAATGACGGTCCAAAGATAGTTCGATGTTACTAATGTCGTTCCATAGCAAGTTCCGAGTGATAAAAATTGTACGCGGCGGTCGATCGTGCTGCGGAACTCGGCCCGGGCCTCTTGCTGAGCGAGCGAAGTTGGGGCCGCGCAACCGGCGGCTGACAACCGCCGCTCCCCCCCCCCCACCACACACACACCCACCCACCCCCACAACACCGCCGACGGATTCGCCAGGTGGCGACACTGTGGGGTCGAAGAGGTGGGGCAGGAAGGGTTCGACCCCTTGGGTGTATATTCCAGAGGCCGTATCTATAATCGCCACTTAGGCTACGCCAATAGACTTAGCGCTAAGTGGAAGATTTGTCGAGCGATTATCGGGTTCAAAATACATAAGTATAGTCACCAAAAAAGTGGATTTTTCTGAATGAAGAAAGTGCTAAAACTATATTGAAGACGATTTCTTGATCATGAGCGCCACCGCAACGAGCTGGTGAGGCTAAGATAAAACGCGCTTTTCGTGCGTAACTTACGAGGGGATTACGAATACGGCCCCAGGGGCAGTGATTATGAATACGGCCCCAGGGGCAGTGATTATGAATACGGCCCCAGGGGCAGTGATTATGAATACGGCCCCAGGGGCAGTGATTATGAATACGGCCCCAGGGGCAGTGATTATGAATACGGCCCCAGGGGCAGTGATTATGAATACGGCCCCAGGGGCAGTGATTATGAATACGGCCCCAGGGGCAGTGATTATGAATACGGCCCCAGGGGCAGTGATTATGAATACGGCCCCAGGGGCAGTGATTATGAATACGGCCCCAGGGGCAGTGATTATGAATACGGCCCCAGGGGCAGTGATTATGAATACGGCCCCAGGGGCAGTGATTATGAATACGGCCCCAGGGGCAGTGATTATGAATACGGCCCCAGGGGCAGTGATTATGAATACGGCCCCAGGGGCAGTGATTATGAATACGGCCCCAGGGGCAGTGATTATGAATACGGCCCCAGGGGCAGTGATTATGAATACGGCCCCAGGGGCAGTGATTATGAATACGGCCCCAGGGGCAGTGATTATGAATACGGCCCCAGGGGCAGTGATTATGAATACGGCCCCAGGGGCAGTGATTATGAATACGGCCCCAGGGGCAGTGATTATGAATACGGCCCCAGGGGCAGTGATTATGAATACGGCCCCAGGGGCAGTGATTATGAATACGGCCCCAGGGGCAGTGATTATGAATACGGCCCCAGGGGCAGTGATTATGAATACGGCCCCAGGGGCAGTGATTATGAATACGGCCCCAGGGGCAGTGATTATGAATACGGCCCCAGGGGCAGTGATTATGAATACGGCCCCAGGGGCAGTGATTATGAATACGGCCCCAGGGGCAGTGATTATGAATACGGCCCCAGGGGCAGTGATTATGAATACGGCCCCAGGGGCAGTGATTATGAATACGGCCCCAGGGGCAGTGATTATGAATACGGCCCCAGGGCTTCCAGTTGTCTTTAAAACGTAAATAACTGATGACTTACCAGCCGAATCTACGAGTGCTGATTCTCTAACTTCTGTCTGTCTGTCTCTGTACCTCTCTCTCTCTCTCTCGCTCTGTATCTGTCTCTGTCTCTCTGTCTCTGGTCTTCTGTCGTGTACGCTAGTGCTCCTGGTACCAAATGACGTGGGATATCGCAGAACAACCGCCGATGTGTCCGACTGAACGGTTTCTGGGACGCAGACAGGGTGTCTGGCGTGTTATATATAGGTGGCAATTTTTGGGCTTTTCCAGCCACGCGGACGCCATGGTCGAGTGACTGACTGAGCATGGCAAACAACGCCGGGCCTCCTTGTTTACTGTGGCCCATAGGGACAATTTCTTCGCGGACTAGCCCATATTTAGGCGCGGCGTTGAGTGGGAACAAAGTTGAGCGCGGAGTCGACCTCATTTCTACGCGGCGTCGTCAAGAAGTGAAATTGTGGCAAATTCCGCATGGTACGTGATGTCACATGCTTCAATCCACCGCACATTCAAAGTCGTTCGCATGAAATCCAGATATAGCCTATTTATCAACAATCGCTATGCATCTGCTGTGAAGACAAAGCAACCAGCAAGAGCCAGACAATCAAAGCGACTGCACTGCTGAACGAGCTGCCAGCATAAAATATCAGTATAGGGAAGTGCCCCATCTTCTAATCTCTTGTTGCTTTGATGCACCTATGATTTTTGTGTAAACTGCATCGTTTAT
Organism: Arenicola marina; assembly: GCA_964019135.1. Lineage (NCBI taxonomy): Eukaryota > Metazoa > Annelida > Polychaeta > Arenicolidae > Arenicola > Arenicola marina. Next base: position 38,061,658 of record OZ025253.1, on the reverse strand, counting down.
GCACAAACGCCTTCCCCGTCTAGAATCCCAAAAATGGAACGGTTGCTCAACCAGATTATTTAGATTGTAATAATTGCAAATTGATACTAACAATGAGGAAACATAGCTTTATTATGTGTAATGATAGTGGGTGTTATCTTGTCTAAGGAGAACATGATACATTGTAACACTAGCCGCGATGAATATTAGGCTATTAGTGCCGACATGACATCGACAATTTCGTCGACTCCGCACTGAAATGTGTTCGACTCCGTGGAGAAATTGTCCCTATGAGCCACAGTACTTGTTCATGCCTGGCTGTTAGCATAGAGCTACGGGGTGCAAAAATAAAAAAATAAGGTCCGGTTCAACATTGGAGCCTCGGGTGACGACTGTGCGACTGAGCGTAGCCGCCTGTCGACCCCTGCACCCGGCACACACCAATCCACGCCAAACCTAGGGCGAGCCATTTTTCAGCGTATGACTTTACTTACCGCATAATTATGTGCCGGCCGCCCCTTTTTTAGCGTCAAAGCTCCCGTCCCACACACACAACCAACCAATGCAAGTCTGAGTCACAGCGTTAGACCATCAATTAAAATGCTAGCACCTGAATGCACAGTGCGAATAAATTAAGCACGTTTCATCATTAAATGTATAGATGTGTTGCCGTGTGACAGCCATACTCTCCCTTTCTCGGCAGAATGGGACTCGCCCTAATAGGATTGACAGGAAATACGGGCAGTGAATGGCTCATTGGGCCAAGATCAAAGGGCATCATATGTCCCGGGCCCGTATTCTGTATGAATCTTCAATTTAAGTTAAGTTTTAGAATTAATCTTAATTTTCTGGCTATGCTAAGATTCAAAACTTAATGCTGTTCTAAGAACTGAAGTCGCATCTCCGCGTTTTTAACATGTTTTTAACGTGTTTTTAACCGCGGGTTAAGTCACAAGTCGCAGCTCAATAACAAAAGCGCCTCAATTCACCAAGCGCGCGACTGAGTTAGGCCTTGTGCTGCCATCTGACGGCTACTGGAGATTGACGCTCCATATTAGAACTCTTTAAGGATGGAGGTAATGATCCAGCACGTGACGTACAACTGTCACAATAAGCTGATTCTGTCAGAATGGATTCACAGCAGAGTCATATTCTAGTGATAGAAGTAGACAAACGAAAAGAGCTCAGGGACGTGTGCAGGAATCCTTAAAAGGGGGCACAATAAAACAAATTGAAGACCGGGGGGGGGGGGGGCGAGGGCGAGGGCGCAGTATAGCGAATGGTTTTTAGACATTAGTCGATTTATTTTTTTTTTGGGGGGGGGGGCACATAATTTGGAAATAGGGGACACAGGTATACTTTAGGGTCTGAAAGGGGGGCCCCCTGCGCTCCCCTCCCACTTCCTAGACACGCCTATGGAGCTTATTAACCTGTTGACAAGGGCGGGTCCAGGAATTTGAAAGGGAGGGGTCCCGAAACTTGCGACCGGCGGTGGTTCCGAAAGAAGGGGAGCGGGTCCCCGTAAATGGACGAACACGGGGGAGAAGGCCCGTCATTTATTTTGACGACTGGGTAGGGTGTCTTAAATGGCCTAAATTTTTGCATTTTCCACACACAAAAAAGGTGGGGGGGGGGGCTCGGGATCCGCATGGGCGGATCTAGGGGCGAGGGGTTAGAGGCTCAGCAACCCCCCTTGAAAACTGTCACTGGGTCCACTGGAAACATTTTGCTCACAAAGTGAAATGTTGTAGTCCAAGAGGGGGCGGGGGGGTAAAACCACAAATCAAGGCCAGCTAAGGTGTAGACCACCCCCCACCCCATTGCAAAAAAAAGATTGTAGAGAGTAGAGACCCCCCGCGGTCGCACCCCCCCTCCCCGATTTTCAACTACTTAGGTCCGCCCCTACCCCGAAATCCCCTCCAAGGGCCGATCGAGGGGGGTAGGGGGGCAACCCCCCCTCCTTGGGTAGTTGAGCATGCACTCTCGGATTTTGAGACTAAATACTTCGGAAAATGACATTTTGTAGATGTAACACATGGGTGGATCCGAGCGGCGGGGGGAAGGGGGGGGGGTGTTTAAGGGGGTGTCTAGCACTGTTAAAGCCGGTTGTGAATATTTGGTGGACAACAGCGCTAATTTTTACTCCTCCCCAAACCCGCCCCCCCCCCCCTTCCTCCTAGGCCTCAACCCCCTCGAGTAACAGCGGGTAGAGCCCCATCACCCTGACTGTGCGAATATTTTCCTTTCACCCCCTGTTATATAGGAAGAGAGGGAGGGAGGGCGGACGACGCGGTGGCATTGTGGGAGGGACGGGGTGATTATTCTACAGAACGCATCCGTGCGCTGGACTATGGCTCCTGATGTGGGTTATGGCTCCGTATGCTGGACTAGTGCTTGAGGCTCGGTGTTATGGCTCCGAGCGCGGGCTATGGCTCCGGGCTATGGCTCTGTGTTATGGCTTCGCGAGCCGGCTATGGCTCTCTGAGCGGAAATATGGCTCCGTGCGCTGGACTATGGTTCCGGGGGAGGGGGGGGGGGGTCTGTGGCGTCTGTCGCCGGTCTATGGCTCCCGTTATGGCTCCGGATTATGGCTCAGCGCTATGGCTCTGGACGCATGTTATGAGTCCGTGCACTGGACTTTGGCTCCGTGCATCGGACGATGGCTCCGTTCGCGGGCTATCCACATAAATATTATCCATCAATATGGAAAGTCTGCTTAAAGTTACTATTTCAACAAATTTTGCGGCGGGGGTGTTCCGTCAGATCACGTGAGGCGCCGCGGCTGTTGGAACAGCTGTAAACACTGTATAACACTCTGCCTCAAGGAGGCGCTGCCAGTCGCGAATCCTTGCCAATAACGAAAGTTAGTCGTTGGCGGTCGCCCTGGCGGAGATTACTTCATGCGTGTTACGTCACCAGCACATCAACGTCACTGTACACACGTTTTTTCTCCGCCAGATTTGGATCACAAAGAATGTTTACTTTTTGTTGTAATAGTAACTTTAATACTTCGATAAAAGTACCGCATTGTGCCTATTGGATAACCAGTTCAATATGGATATGGTATCATTTGAGGGACTCGGAAAATCGTGGTTGGCGACAAAGCACACCCTCAGTCCATAGCCCTCCCCCCCCCCCCCCTCACCCTTCCTCCAAGCAGACCAACTCCTCCCCTCCCTGAACAATATTTTGCCTAAATTAGTGAAACGAAATAAGGGGCCAACCAGTCCGCGACAGGCCCTGGCACTGGCCTTACTATCAAGTAATGAGGCCATGGCGGGAAATACACGTGGCCTCTCGCTCCTACCGTCCTATATTCAGGACACCAACTGTGCGACGAAAGTTTCCATAGTCTAACTTAGCATCTCAGAACTGACAAAAAATACATTCTGTTTGGCGGATAACATTAGAAGAAAACACCATAAATAGAAACAATAAAACGTGTTTCAGTAAATTGGTTACGATCCTCAAAGTGTGTCCCACGGTACAGCAAAAACTTCGGTGAATGTCAAATGTCCCACGACAATAGACCGTTCTAGGGGAACGTCTGGCAAGCACATGTTTCAGGTGAACTCTAGCTCGCTCTGCGCTGCATAGCATGCAAAAGGCGTATACTGATTTACAGCTGCATAATTTTCAACGGCTTATCACAGGTTAACGGGATTTTCTAAAAACTAAAACCCATTTAGTACAGATAAATATATTGACTATCAAGTAATATCATTTTCAGAACGAGATGGAGGCATAAAAGCCGAGAAAACAGCTGATACAAATGCCAACCTTCGAATGGAAAGACTGTCACTACGCTGTCTGTTATATATCAGCACGTAGCTCACACTTGAACGTTCTATATATAGGACGCTAGCGTCAAATGGGTTAAGATGTATGCAGGATACGTGTTCACAAACGTAGATAAAACTTAGACTTAAGATGCATACAGAATACGAGCGCCGGTCGTGAACGACAGTAGGCCCCTAAACTCGGCGTATGGTTTTGCGATGTTATGACGAAGGGCCGAAGAGGGGAGACAGTGGGTGGGTGTCGGGGTGGCGGTATAGCACATGAGGTGGAGAGGGGTGGGTGGTTCAGACAGGGAAAGTGATTCTTTACTACTCTTCGTTAGTGTTTGCTCACCGAGCAAAATATCAACAACGGCCGATTTACATAGGGCATGTACGTCTGCCAAACTGCCAATATATCTTCGATTAGATTCTTTTTTTAAATTCCGCGTATTATATATCTACGGCCAATGCAGAAAGGGACCGTCTGGTGTTTGATGCTTGGTACCATTCAGCGACAGTCCCGATACGGTTTTTCACCTAGCGACACGCGACTTGGACCTCTTCTTCAACTCCACATGCGACATGGACCGCTTCCTAACATCGACATGCGACAGGAATTTCCCCCAACCCCCCCCCAACCCCCCCACCCCCCCACCGGAGTGACTGATCCTGAGGCTGACTCGGTCCTCATCCGGAGTAACTGATCAAGAGGTACAGCTCTGCTCTCAAGATGAGTGAATGATCCAGAGGTCCAGTCCTGTTCTCCCCAAGTGTGACTGATCCAGAGGTCCAGCTCTGCCCCCATTCAGAGTAACTGATCTACATAGAGATCCAGCTCTGCCCTCACCCGGAGTGATTGATCCAGAGGTCCAGCTCTGCCCTCACCCGGAGTGACTGATCAAGAGGCTCAGCTCTGTCCTCACCCGGACTGACTGATCTAGAGGCCCGGCTCTTCCCTCACTTGGAGTGACTAATCCACAGACCTAGTTCTGCCCTCATCCGGAGTGACCGATCCAGAGGTCCAACTGTGCCCTCACCGGTAGTGACTGATCCAGAAGCCCAGCTCTGCCCAAACCCGTAGTGACTGATCCAGGGGTCCAGCTTTGCTTCTACCCAGAGTGACTGATCCAGATGCCCAGGTATGTCCTCACCCGGAGTGACTGATCCAGAGGTCCAGCTTTGCATTCACCCGGAGTGACTGATCACCATCGCGACCAGCGGCCGGTCACTCATCGCGAACAGCGGCCGGCCACACATCGCGACCAGTGGCCGGTCACTTATCGCGACTGGCTGTCGGTCACCTATCGCGACCAGTGGACGGTCACCCATCGCGACCAGCGGCCGGTCACCCATCGCGACTAGCGGCCGGTCACCCATCGCAACCAACGGCCGGTCACCCATCGGGACTAGCAACGGGTCACCCATCGCGACCAGTGGACGGTCACCCATCTCGACCAGCGGCCGGTGACCTATCACGACTAGTGGCCGGTCACCCATCGCGACCACGGCCGGTCACTCATCGCCACCAGCGACAAGAGATCATGAATATTTGTCTACAAAATATGTATCGACAAAAGGCATACGTCTAGAGATGTGTAAAGTCGCTGACCCATTGGTCTGATAGGGTCAAGCTTTTATAAATATTAAAGTTATTGAAATATTTATATATCATCATTTTTCTTAGTACTTCTCGTTGCTTCGCCGAGACGTCGGTTCGGGCAGAGCTTGTTCCGTCTTCTGGACTTGAGGTTCACCACCGTTAATAATAATAATATTGATTTAAAAGTTCTCCATTTTGTTGCGCTTGCTTAGTGCCACAGTTCCGTTACAATACGAGTACATCAAATCGTAAAAGAACACTCGCAGGCGACTGGTACGTACTCAGTAAGTGACCGGCTGTCCCTCCCACTCCCTTGTCTTGGCTCTCTGGATCCGCGCAGGCAACCGGTCAAGAGCCTCTCCATCTAGGTAGTTTTATCTCACCCCAGTCTGACCTCACTCTGACTGGATTCTGACTGGATCCTGACTCGATTAGGAGTGCTTACTTCCGGTACACAGCTGGTGGGACCTGTATCTGTTGTTGTCGAAAACACCCAAGCTAACATTCCTGACTCCTTCCTCTCTTTCTATAGGTTAATTCTCATTTGTCTTTCCTGTCAAGCCGATAACGTGAGGTATTCATGAGGCAGGAACAATTGCCCTGCTACCCGGCTGGTGTATCGCTTATCATTTCCCCTAGTTACACAATGGAACAAGGAAAGCCATGTGGCCTTGAGTCTGCTAAAAACAGAGACAGTGGTCTACAAACCGCGACCCAAAAATCTTTCTGAGACAATCTCCCGGTCGTGGGACACCACGTGATTAGCTGATGCTGGGGATGTGGGACACCTTGACCTGAGCTGGATCAACCTCCACGAAAATAGGACACCATGTACCAGGCACGCCTTCGAAACAGGCCACAGCGTCAAGGTCGTTTTACCTGGTGGTTTACAGCAACCGACAGCCACCACGGATGTAAGATTAAATAGTGTTACATATGTAAATACATGTTTCGCAAAAAATTATTATAATTAAAATATAACTAAAATATGATTAAAATAACAAAGGTAAGGTCTGACGTGTCGACAAAAGGTACATGTCTAGAGATGTCTGGAAATGACGTGTCCGGTGTCGACAAAAGTATATGTCTGGAAATGTCCGGTGATAACGGCATATTTCTTTCCCCACAGCTCGCAACCGCGTACATAGCCATACAAATTACCTCAGGTGGCTCAGACTTAGCATAGCTTACACAAACATCCCAGTCTCTACGTGACGTAATTTGTCTGAGGTAACAGATAAATCCGGATCGACTTTCTGAAAGTACTTCTCTACAAATCGTGGAAAGGAACGACAGTGGGGCGGAGAGGAAAATACCGGCTATATATGGAACGTAGCATGTGATATCAAGTTGAAACCAATATAGCTAAAAAATATATTAGTCGACGTATTTGTGCTTGTGCGAATTTTTTAAGGTTATCACGTAATATGCCAATTGGTAGGACGACACATTTCTCGTAATTTACTTTGAGATCCGACGCAAGATGAAAATCATCGAATGTCTGTTATACACGCAAAAGGTTTCTTCCGAATGTGATACCAGCAATACCGTGTCATCCGCGTATTGAACCATTTTGATCTCCACATCAGGACTCTAATACCAACTATGCCCGGGTCTGGCCTTACTTTTATAGCAAGGGTCTCGACCACCAGCAGGAATAAATGAAGGGACAACGGGCAACCTTGTCGAAGACCCCTGGATAGAGCGAAATATTTGGATGTCGAACGGTTGTTAATGAAACAAGCTTTAATATCTTTATACATCTTTTAAACAATTGGCTCAAGATATGGGCAGAAACGGATTATAAGATTAAAGAGAGTCAGGCGGCTTATCGCAAAGGTCGTTCCACGGTTGATCACATATTTGCGTTGTACGCTATAACGGAAAAATAGCTATGCAAAAAAGGTGGTAGATTTTTCTGCGCGTTTATTGACTTCGCAAAAGCTTTCGATTCGATTCCCCACTCGTCGCCCTGGTGGTATAGGATGCTGAAAGAAGGTACTCGCGGAAAGGTGTTATCTGTTCTTAGATCGATGTATTCCTCTCTTAAGTACTGTGTAAAAACCCAGGAAGGTCTATCAGATTATTTTGAATTTAAGGTGGGAACCCGTCAGGGATGCATGCTAACCCCTTTTCTTTTTGCATTATATATAAATGAATTGTTAAACCGGCTTAGAAGTCATTTCTGCGATGGCGTGTACCTCGATGAAATTCACCCAGGAATATTTGTACTAATGTATGTTGATGACCTAGCTCTAGTAAACGATACTGCTGGCAGGTTACAAAGGCAATTAGACGTACTGGGCAAATATTGCAAGGATTACGGGGTTAAAATTAACATGAATAAGACTAAAATTCGTGTACTTAGAAATGGCGGACGTCTGCGGCAAAACGAGAAGTGGTACATCGATGGTCAGCTTCGAAAAAATTCTCATTTTATAAGTATTTGGGTATAGTATTTCATCAACATTAAGCTGGGCGAGGGCGTTAAAGACACTAGTCCTACAGGGAAACAAAGGTGTGTTTTTGGTGAGAAATGTGATGTCGCAGTGTGGTTTTATTCCTCCAAATATCTGCTTCGATTTGTTCGATAAAATTGTCCTTCCTATTATTCTATGCGGTATATGGGGCGTCGAGTGTCAAAGCGATATAGAGACTTTGCATGTTCAGTTCTGTAAAAGGTACTTGTGTTGGCCTCCCCTAACTCCATCTTGTGCCGTCTTTAGAGAATGCGGACGAATGCCACTTAGTACTAACTACATGACAAAATGCATCATGTTGTGGTTGCGTGTGGTGCAAAGCGATGCCTCTCGAAATACAAAGTCATGCTGTGAAATTGTGTCTCGCTTGGCAGCCACTGGAAAACAAACTTGGTCTGCAAAAATTGAAAACCTTTTGTGTACATACGGCTTCCAAAGGACCGTATGGCATTAACTAAATATCGATGTTCTGCCCATTTGTTACGTATTGAAAGGATGAAAGGGCAAACTCACAGAAGTCTCCGCCTGTGCAACTATTGCCTGTCTAAAGATAACGAGGTTGTTGAAGATGAGTACCGTTTTTTAATCCAATGTCCGCTTTACCAAGAACTCAGAGAACAGTATATACCGTATCATGTAAAGTCCCAGCATGGGTTTATTTCATTACTATCCACCGCCTTAACTAAGAATCACCATCTTAATCTGGCTGCATTTGTTTACCACGTCTTCATACTGCACGACTTCAGCGAGTAATATGTATATGTATATTGATAGTATATCCCACTGTTTTCGTTATTTTTTGTTTATTATATATACAATGGGCCGATAGCCTTTCAGTATAATAAAGTTCCAACTTACACAAAACAATTCAATCCACTGTATAAAGGCTAGACCAAAATTAAAGTACGACAACGCTCTCTTAACAATTCTATCGTATTAAGGATTTTAAATATATTTTCTCCAATATAGCGACCTTTTAAGGAACCGGTTTGGTCCTGATGAATTAGACTAGGCAGTTTTAGTTTTATTCTCTCGGCTACGCACTTAGCAATGAGATCCGTCTTGAGTAACGATATTGGGAGCCAATGTTTCAAGAGAGTTGTATCTTTTCCCACTTTTGGGGTTAACGTTATTACACTCATTCTATGGGTATTCCACATGAAGCCCCGACGATAGGCCTCATTAAAGCAGTTTACCAAAAGTACATTTATGTCGTCCCAAAATACCTTATAAAATTCATATGGTAGACCGTCGGTCCCTGGTGATTTGCCATCTTTTGTATCGTTTTTAGCGCTTCTAAGGTTTCTAAATTCGGCGAGAAGAGGTTTTCATCCTCTTTCTCTAGTTTGCGCGTCCCGATTTCGGGTCAGACTTACTGGCGCCGAATGTCACCTTATCTCCCGTCTTTTAGTTCCCCGACGCAAACATCACGTTCGCCCGCCTCCTTTTCCTGTATAAGGGTCTATGATATCCGGGCCGCCGTATTCACGAGTACTAGGACACGCGATTGCATCATCGCTCGTGACTGCGTACACTGTTCGTTAACTGACTCATGCGTCGCGAACCTACTAAAAACTATGACTAAGCATATGGCTTACGTAATACATTCTGTACAGTGGTACGCCTCGCTGCCTTCTGGGTGAAGCTTAGTCACGACATCAAGTTCAAGCCAATAGAGGATATGTTCTCAAAAATATATCAGTTGACGTATTTGTTGTCGTAATATTAAAAATAACAATGTGAAAAGCGGACTATAATGATGGTGAATGTGTGACAGACGCACTTGCATGCCGTAATTTGCACTTTCCTTTACGAACCCCCACACCTCACCCCTCGTGCGCTACCGCCAACCCTACACCAACCAACTGCGCCCCCTCCCCTCTTCTGTCCTACTTATTAACATCACACGCCACACGTTGAACTTGCATTAAGGAAGTAGGCGACAACAGAGATATAATGGAGCCCTAGCGGACAGGCGGTTTGAGTGGTAGGCAGGGAGTGCTGACCTACATGTTTAGCGGGGTGGAAGGGGCGGTTGGCTGCTCGTGCTCTGGGGGCAGGCAACCCTATACTGAGGCGACTCTTGGTGGGGTCGGACGGTCACGCTGGGTGCGGTTTTGGTGTTACCTGTATCGACGCGTAGGTCACATAGGCGGACGCCTGTTGGTTGGAGGGGTGGGGGAGGGGGGAGGGGGTGGAGGCATTGCATCTACAAAAAGTCGCTTTGCCCGACTTTTACAGTGTACGCTCAGATCCACAAGGGGGGAAGGAGGTCTGCATATCCCTTAATCATGTGGGCTGAGGGAATACTTCCTCTGAATCGCGAATCTCCTATAACAATTAGGAGTGGTAATAACGGATCCCCGTTTTGGAATCTTAAATAACACTCATCAGTATGTTTTGACAGCTTTACGTGGTCCTTTCTGAAACCTAGTCACCATATTTCGCGTACCTTCCTTTAGCGCCCCAATAACAGTCGCTGAAACGTAATTAGTTCTCGAAGGGCACAATATCACACCGATGTACAGGCCAACAAGTTATACGGGTATAAGGGAGCTGACCTACATGTTCAGCGGGGAGGAAGGGGCGGTTGGCTGCTCGTGTTCTCGGGGCCGCACTATACTGAGACGACTCGGTGGCGTCGCCCGGCACGCTGGGTGCGGTTTTGGTGTCACGTGTATCGCTGTGACACGTTGTATTGAATGACATTGAAAACGCATAGGTCACATGGGCGGAGCCATGCAGATAGGAGGAGGGGGGGGGGCGCTTCGGATGCCTCCCCCCCCCCTTGAGAAAAAGAATGCCGTTTTTTAATGCCAAATTTAGGCCAGTTGAGGCGCGGACCCCCCCCCCCCCCCCCTGTTGAGAAAGAACGTTATCTGAGCCTTGCAACCCCCTCCCCCCCGCCCCCCGCCCCTGAGGTGTAGATTTCCCCGCCTTTCAGAATGAATTCGGGGTAGAAACACAATGGGAGGGCGGCCAGTATCAGGAATGGGTGTAGGGGGGGGGGGGAGGGTAGAAGCACAATGGGAAGACGGCCAGTATCAGGGATAGGGGGAGGGGTGAGGGTACAGACATACAAGGACGTTTCTTTCTCAACGTATTTTACAGGGTGCCTTGTTCAATAGACTCCGTTGGTCGTTCGTCCATGTTAAAGCGAAACATTATTTCCCGATATCTCACGTATGTGGGGACCTTGTGTGGGCGCCGGTTCTGATGTGTCCCTCATCGCCGTTTCACTCTCCAGACTCCTGTTAAGTCAGGTGTCAGAGATTGAGGATTAGGGGTCAATGATTGGGTATGAGGGGTCAGACATTAAATATTGGGGGTCTATGCAGAGGGCATATGGCTTAAGGATAGGGGTTCGCTTTAGGGTCCCCAGCGTGGCGCCACGTAGCGGGTGGAAGGGCGATGGGGCCCCCACACCAGCATGACTCACGACCACCATTTACTACCATAATTCATTTCGGGGTTTTAACATGGACGATATGCCATTTTGTGTTGATATTACAGCGCCTTGACGTCGTTCGTTGACGTGTTTTAATATGTTTTACCATGCGTAAATATCCTGCAGTGTATGCGATCAGACTCCTTGCGTTACAACGCCTTGAATTGCTCGACGTGTTTTACCAGGTGCAATCGCTGTCGGCTCAGCAGATAGCGGTGGGCTTCCAGCACCACCACACAGGCATTTTCAGCGCCCTGCGCGCCATCTACCGCCAGCACGGCGTGCGGGGTGTCTTCATCAGGGGCGTCTCCGGGGCCGTCCCCAGGGTCATGGTCGGCTGGGCCGCCCAGGGCCCGTAAGTTCGAAAGGCGGGGGGCAAATATTTCGCCTCGCTCCATGCTAATGTCCTATTCTCGTTTACATAAATGACTTAGCATCTCTGAGTAGCAAACTGTTTAGCATACTATTTGCAGACGATTCAAATTTTTTTACTACGGGAAATGATATTGAAAAAATGATCCAAACGGTAAACTTAGAGTTGGACAAAATTAAGCATTGGCTCCAGGTTAATAAATTAACGTTTAACCTTAGCAAAACCAAATTTATGATCTTTAAATCCCCACGTAAAAAAAATATCCATTTTATCCAAAGTACAAATTTCGGGTCATGCTATTGAGCAGGTCTCATGCATAACATTTTTAGGGGTTCAACTCGATAGTAGCCTGCTCTGGAAAGAACACCTACAATACATTAAAGGCAAGATTGCAAGGGGTTTAGGGGTAATTACTCGGGCTAGGAAGGTGTTTACCAAAGATATATTGCGTAGCCTTTATTTTTCATTTGTGTATCCATATCTTTCGTACGCTCAAGAAGTTTGGGGGGCGGCCTACCAGTCCTATTTACATCCATTGTTTATTTTGCAGAAAAGGGCTGTTCGTATAATTACAGGTGTTAACAAGTATTCTCACACGGAAAGTCTGTTTAAAGAAATTAATATTTTACCTTTGACGAAATTGTATGAATATAGTGTTGTTTTATTAATGTTTAAGCAATGCCAGGGCATATTACCTGAACCTATCCAATCTTTATTTGTTACGAGGTCTAGCATCCACAGTCATAATACTAGAGGAGCCAAGCTACTACATATTCCAAAGGCTAGAACTGATCATTTTCGCAAATCTATAAGATATTCGTCTATTACTTTATTTAATAAATGGTATAGTAAAATAGAATTTAACTCCTCCCTTCACTCATTCAAGAGAACAATTATGTCGTCCTTAGTACTAAACTAGTCGAAACTTTATATTTATATCCAATAATGCGATACCTGTTTTCACACTAATTCGTTGAGGTAAACAGCCTACTACTGTGGCCCTTTCACGTTATTTTTTTGTATTTTTTTTTTTTTTTCTATCTGTATAGATCTAGTTGTACTTTATGTTAGCATATTAGCTTCGGCTTCTGCTATTGTCAATGTACTATATGTTTGTTTACCTGCGATGTATACCCTTGATCTTCGGACAATAAACATTATTATTATTATTATTATTATTATTCTAGGGCAAGATTTTTTGCCCTAGCGGTTTCGAACTTACGGGCCCAGCTCTCCACCTTCTCCAGCAGCAAACAATACGTGGAGGGGCTGCAGGTGGGTGGTGTAGGGTCACGTCAGTGGTGTGGGGGGTATGCCCGTGGGTGAGTGGTGTCGGGAAGGTATGAGGGTGGGTAAGGTGTAGGCCTGTGGGTTGGTGATGTAGGGAAGGTCTTCTGGCGGGTAAGGTGGGGTCAGTGTGTGGGTGCGGTGGAGGATCTAAGGTGGGGGTCAGTGTATGGGTGCTGTGAAGGGTCTAAGGTGGGGTCATGTGTGGGTGCTGTAGAGGGTCTAAGGTGGGGGTCAGTGTGTGGGTGCTGTAGAGGGTCTAAGGTGGGGGTCAGTGTGTGGGTGCTGTAGAGGGTCTAAGGTGGGGGTCAGTGTGTGGGTGCTGTGGAGGGTCTAAGGTGGGGGTCAGTGTGTGGGTGCTGTGGAGGGTCTAAGGTGGGGGTCAGTGTGTGGGTGCTGTGGAGGGTCTAAGGTGGGGGTCAGTGTGTGGGTGATGTGGAGGGTCTAAGGTGGGGGTCAGTGTGTGGGGGCTGTGGAGGGTCTAAGGTAGGGGTCAGTGTGTGGGTGGTGTGGAGGGTCTAAGGTGGGGGTCAGTGTGTGGGTGCTGTGGAGGGTCTAAGGTGGGGGTCAGTGTGTGGGTGCTGTGGAGGGTCTAAGGTGGTGTCAGTGTGTGGGTGCTATATAAGGAGTCTAAGGTGGGGGTCAGTGTGTCGGTGCTGTGGAGGGTCTAAGGTGGGGGTCAGTGTGTGGGTGCTGTGGAGGGTCTAAGGTGGTGTCAGTGTGTGGGTGCTATATAAGGAGTCTAAGGTGGGGGTCAGTGTGTGGGCGATGTGGAAGGTCTAATGTGGGGGTCTGTGTGTGGGCGATGTGAAGGGTCTAGTGTGTGGGCGCTGTGGAGGGTCTAAGGTGGGGGTCTGGGTGGAGGGTCTAAGGTGGGGGTCAGTGTTTTGGTGTTGTGGAGGGTCTAAGGTGAGGGTCAGTGTGTCAGTGCTGTGGAGGGTCTAAGGTGGGGGTTAGTGTGTGAGTGTTGTTGAGTGTTAGGTGGGGGTCAGTGTGTGGGTACTTTGAAGGGTCTTAGGTGGGGGTCAGTGTGTGGGTGCTTTGAAGGGTCTAAGATGGAGTTCAGTGTGTGGCTGATGTGGAGGGTCTAAGGTGGGGGTCAGTGTGTTGGTACTGTGGAGGCTCTAAGGTGGGGGTCAGCGTGTGGGCGATGTGGAGGGTCTAATGTGGGGGTCAATGTGTGGGCGATATGGAGGATCTAATGTGGGGGTCAGCGTGTGGGCGATGTGGAGGATCTAATGTGGGGGTCAGCGTGTGGGCGATGTGGAGGGTCTAATGTGGGGGTCAGCGTGTGGGCGATGTGGAGGATCTAATGTGGGGGTCAGCGTGTGGGCGATGTGGAGGATCTAATGTAGGGGTCATTGTGTGGGCGATGTGGAGGGTCTAATGTGGGGGTCAGTGTGTGGGCGATGTGGAGGGTCTAGTGTGTGGGTGCTGTGGAGGGTCTAAGGTGGGGGTCTGGGTGGAGGGTCTAATGTGGGGGTCAGCGTGTGGGCGATGTGGAGGATCTAATGTGGGGGTCAGCGTGTGGGCGATGTGGAGGGTCTAATGTGGGGGTCAGCGTGTGGGCGATGTGGAGGATCTAATGTGGGGGTCAGCGTGTGGGCGATGTGGAGGGTCTAATGTGGGGGTCAGCGTGTGGGCGATGTGGAGGGTCTAATGTGGGGGTCAGTGTGTGGGCGATGTGGAGGGTTTAGTGTGTGGGTGCTGTGGAGGGTCTAAGGTGGGGGTCAGTGTGTGGGTGATGTGGAGGGTCTAAGGTGGGGGTCAGTATGTGGGTGATGTGGAGGATCTAAGGTGGGGTCAATGTGTTGGTGCTGTGGAGGGTCTAAGGTGGGGGTCAGCGTGTGGGTGTTGTGGAGGGTCTAATGTCGGGGTCAGTATGTGGGCGATGTGGAGGATCTAAGGTGGGGGTCAATGTGTTGGTGCTGTGGAGGGTCTAAGGTGGGGGTCAGTGTGCTGGTGTTGTGGAGGGTCTAAGGTGGGGGTCAATGTGTTGGTGCTGTGGAGGGTCTAAGGTGGGGGTCAGTGTGCTGGTGTTGTGGAGGGTCTAAGGTGAGGGTCAGTGTGCTGGTGTTGTGGAGGGTCTAAGGTGGGGGTCAATGTGTTGGTGCTGTGGAGGGTCTAAGGTGGGGGTCAGTGTGCTGGTGTTGTGGAGGGTCTAAGTTGGGGGTCAGTGTGCTGGTGTTGTGGAGGGTCTAAGGTGGGGGTCAGTGTGCTGGTGTTGTGGAGGGTCTAAGGTGGGGGTCAGTGTGCTGGTGTTGTGGAGGGTCTAAGGTGGGGGTCAGTGTGCTGGTGTTGTGGAGGGTCTAAGGTGGGGGTCAGTGTGCTGGTGTTGTGGAGGGTCTAAGGTGGGGGTCAGTGTGCTGGTGTTGTGGAGGGTCTAAGGTGGGGGTCTGGGTGGAGGGTCTACAGGCGGGTGATAATGCCCTGGCACCATATATTTCAGAAACAGGTCAATTTGCTGTCTTTTATTTACATTTTACTTAGCATTCTATGCATTTATATATATATATAAATACATGTTGGTGGTGGGTATATATATATAATACATATATATATGCAATTAGCTCATGCATATATGTATGTATATATAAGAATGTATGTATGGGTTCATAGGGTCTTGAGCTGAATACATGGGGTCTGACAAGGTTTGATCTGACTTCTTTCGCCTATCAGCCCCAATATGACATGACATGTATGCCGTCAATAATTCAGTTGGTGTTAGGCGTTATTAACCCATGTTCACATGGAACGTGTAATTTTGTAAGCGTAAACTAGGGCCTCTACATATAATGGACGCTGATGAAGGCCACGCCATGCCGCGCTATTCGAACCGTGACAGGCGCAAATGCACGTAATGCTATCGTCTCTTTAAGTTTTGTGGGTAGTTCCGACGATATTACTACAGACAAACACATATATAATATATATATATATGTTTTTTATCAGGCCCCCCCCCTCTCTCGCCTCCCCGCCCCCCCCCCCCCCCCGCCGCTAGCTGGAAGTTGGCCCACCGCGACCCGCTCGGTGACGCGACGAGACGTGGTTTGGTTAAATCTCGCGAGAACGGCGCTTCGATACTTTGGGTGCCGGCGTCTGGCCATAAGGGCGATGTGTGTGTGTGTGTGTGTGTGTGTGTGTGTGTGTGTGTGTGTGTATGTGTGTGTGTGTGTGTGTGTGTGTGTGTGTGCGTGCGTGCGTGCGTGCGTGCGTGCGTGCGTGCGTGCGTGCGTGCGTGCGTGCGTGCGTGCGTGCGTGCGTGCGTGCGTGCGTGCGTGCGTGCGTGCGTGCGTGCGTGCGTGCGTGCGTGCGTGCGTGCGTGCGTGCGTGCGTGCGTGCGTGCGTGCGTGCGTGCGTGCGTGCGTGCGTGCGTGCGTGCGTGCGTGCGTGCGTGCGTGCGTGCGTGCGTGCGTGCGTGCGTGCGTGCGTGCGTGCGTGCGTGCGTGCGTGCGTGCGTGTGTGTGTGTGTGTGTGTGTGTGTGTGTGTACCCCAGTCGGCCGAAGGGTTCCTGCCTGAACAATTCTACAGGTTTTGCTTATGTTTGACTGGATTCTGACAGCCAAAGGGGTGTGCAGGGAGGGGGGGGGGGGTTAAGTGGGGGGAGGGATTGGGTGTGTGTGGGAAATTAGTCCCACGTGACAATCCAGGCATGGGTTCAACTTGGTATGAGTGTCTGGGGATATGAGTGGTGTGGGAAGGAGCGGAGGCTGGGGCGGGGGCCCCGGCGGAGGCTGGGACGGGGGCGAGGTGGGGACGGATTGCGCGTCCTCTACAATAGTGGAAGATTTGTGCTATTAAACCCATGAAAGCCCTTGTGGAGCTGCGGTCCATAGCAGACACTGACTAGACAGGGTCGCTGTTTTTCATCCTGTTTGTCTCTAAACTACCCTCGTTTAATATGTCTCTACCAGAAATGTGACAATATCAAGTGGAAGGCTAACTTATAGTCCACCGACTCGCGTTTGTTTGGCGTGAGTAGAACGTGAGCTACGGAGAGGCAGAGACCAAGCATTCAATGTCGAGCACACATTGACACATGAAAACCAAGTTTAAGTGTTTTCGGGTTTCCCATATGCATGTGCATACAAGATGAAGAAAAATCCGAAACGTTCATGTAATGTAATGTATGCTTCTGTTGCTGTAGTTGTTTGGTCTACCAGACATAGACAATGTTTGTTAGAGTAGGAATATTAAGAACAAATGATATCTGTGGTCTACTGTGGTAGAAACAAACAGAAACCAACACGTCACCATTGGCCATCGTTGGGGGGGGGGAGGGGGGATTGCTATGTCCTAGTGTATTACCATTAATCTGAAATGTCATTTAGACAAAATGTTAACTAATTCATAACTAACCCTATCGCGGGTTAAAGTTGATTAGAAATTAGACATTAGAGCAACCTTGTTTTGGGAGGAAGAACATGGTGTAACTCCCCCCTCCCCCCCCCCCCCCCCTCGTAATGATAATAATAACGGGAGAACCCCCCGCCGCACCATTGCTGCAAAGAATTTGCCTACCAAGCCACAATTAGCCGCCATTGCATCTCTCAGAATGATGAATTCAACCACGGGCCGCTGTGCCGTCTCGCCAAGTGCTTCCATTGGTGCGTCATTCCTGCGGATATTTCTTTATTATGCGCTGAATAACGGCAGCACATGACCTCGTGACCTGCATGTTTTACCCATTGCCCTTGGGTCCTATGGTGAGTGAGGCGGGCGTGAAATCGCATGGCAGCCGTGAATTCAGACCCCGGCATTCACTGCAAGTCTCGTCTGCAAGCGTCGTCTGCTGTGATCGCTCCTCGGCCAGCGTTGATCGATCGTTTGTCATAGAATACACAATGGAAGTAATAGAAAAGAAATCACTTCTAACAAAAGCTGGCGACGGGATTCCTATTAACAATGTGTATGTGTGTTTTTCTCTTTGTAAATTGCATAACAAAAAGCAATGTCATTTACAGGGCTAATTAAAAATCTTTCACCCTACCCTCAGTCACCTAGTCTGATATTAGCTCCGCTCCATGCTAGAAATTGTTACGTCATTTAATAATTTGATCGCATAATTCATAGATGATGTCATTTATATCTTTCATACGTGTATTTTAGGGATGTTTTTCTCCTGGACGTGCTATAAATTACAGTCAAAATTTGTTGGAATTGTCAAATTCTTAAAAAAAAATGTTTTTTTATTATTTATATATATTGTGCCACCTTCAGATGATTCAACAATAATTAATGCTCCATAACATCGTGAATTCAAACAAAGCATTTAGAAAATGCTTGTGTCGGGTACAAATAACTTCGCTCTCGGAGAAAGAAATCACGTACAAGTTACATGAAGTCCATGTCTAGGTTAATAAGCTTAACAAGACCGCGAATGTTATATGGGTCTGTAATGTCCTCGGACAAAACGATAATCTTTCTCGAACAACGCAATAACCTTTTTCGGACAACATGATAACCTTTCTCGGACAACGCGATAACCTTTCTGGGCCAACGCGATGACCTCTCTCGACAACGCGATAACCTTTCTCAGACGACGCAATGACCTTTCTCAGACAACTCGATAACCTTTCTCGGATAACTCGATAACCTTTCTTGGACAACTCGATAACCTTTCTTGGACAAATCGATAACCTTTCTTGGACAACGCAATAATGTTTCTCGAACAAAGCGATATGCTTTCTCGAACAAAGCGATATGCTTTCTCGGACAACGTGATAACCCTTCTAGGACAACGTGATGACCTTTCTAGGACATCGCGATGACCTTTCGCTTACAACTCGATAACTTTTCTCGGACAACGCGATGACTTTTCGCGGACAACTCGATAACCTTTCTCGGACAACGCGATGACATTTCGCGAACCTTTTTTTTTTGGGCCAACGCGATAACATCGCTCAGGTAACGCGATAACCTTGCTCAGGCAACGTGAAACGTTGTTTAGAGAGCCCGCAAGCGAAAAGGTAACTATGGCAAGGCGTACTGGAGGCTACCAATTTGCATAGCCCCGAGGGCGTGAAGATGATACTAATGTGAAGGCGCGTTAGAAGTTTCGTGTCCTACTTCTCGATATGCATAGCTTTAGTGACATAAATATGACCATTTCAGCCCCATTCCCAAAGTCATTAGTTTACCCCCCCACCCCCCGCCGGTTCACTTGCCCTATATATAATATCTTTTTTGCCTCTTTGTTATGCGACCTGGAATGCGATTGTTGTTGTGAGATCCGTCGATAAGATTATGACGAATTGAGTGGGAGCTATCTGCGTGTAATGACATCAGTCACGAAGGCGTCCTTTTGGTAAGTGGCCCACGCAGGTGCCCCGCATTAAAGAGGCCAAGGAGCCGGCCGACTAGTCGTCACTGCCAGTCATGAATCACGTGAGGCCTTCGTCTGGTGCGAAGCTTCTAGACCCTGACGAGGCCTTATATTCAGTCGGCCACGGTTCAGGGCGCCCCAGACGACGCGGCCCGTGCGTTGAGGTCCCGCTGTTTACCATTGTACTTTGTTTCCATTGAAATGCCACTCCAAACAACATTCGACACTTCAGACATCTACATATTCTACCGTCTTGAAACGATCGAATTTTACTGGCAAAGTCTCCTCTATAATATGTTTTACCCTCCTTCACGTGCTGTGCTTTCTTTATGTCAATGACAACGAGAGGAAACGCTCTTCCCCAAAATGCATAACAGAAGGGTATGAGTCATGCTTAGGCATTAAGGTGCTAGCTTTTCATTTTCACACGTTTTACTCGCTCGACTATTTCTTTCCTTTAGAGGTAAATCTATATGAGGTTAGATTGGTCATGTTGAACAAACCCAATATTACTCCGTGTCGCAAAAACGCAAGATGTGAATGCCCAGTGCGTAGATAAATAACGGAGAGTAACTATTGTCCTTCTCGTAGGGATGTTAGCTTCCTCCGATGTCGCGGTATGCCACACTGTGTTTTAAGTGATAAATGTGGTAAAAACTGACGGTGATGATGCATCATAGATACTCTCCTCTGCAAGTTTAGTTTTTCGACGAGCGGTATTTATTCGTGTCAACCACCCCCTGTATTCAAAGTAGTAAACAGCATACGGTAACACTGCCGCTTGGAAGACTTGTACGACTTGCCCACATGCAGCAACCACGACGGTGATTTAAGACAACTTATGCCATAGTACAGTGAGCGCTCCGCTTATTGGGTCAACAAAATAACAGGTAAATTTTGCACCGGCGGATCTGAGTGTGTCGCTAGGGGTTTTGGCCCCCACTGCTTAGAGCATGCAGGTGTCCCATGCCACGACCCCCCCCCCCTCTACTTACTGTTGGAGGATACCACCTCCACGCTCTCACAAGTATTTTGGGAATGTTCACTCTGTCCACAAGGTTGACGGGAAGCGAACACGTTCGAGATTTTCCTAATTAAGAAAGTGCAAACATTTAATAATTCGACTTCATGTTCGGGTTGTGACCACCAACACAGCGATCTATGGATGCTCTTTGTGCGTAACCAATATCGTTACTTTACGATACGTTACGCTACATTATCGATGGTTATTATTATGAACAGCGGCCAAACTCATCAACATAAAGTAATGAAGTTCGGCACGAAAAAAACATGTTCCTATAATAACCGGTTATACTCTCGGTACTAACGCCAGGGGTGTGAAGCTACGATGTTCCTATAATAACCGGTTATACTCTCGGTACTGACGCCAGGGGTGTGAAGCTACGATGTTCCTATAATAACCGGTTATACTCTCGGTACTAACGCCAGGGGTGTGAAGCTACGATGTTCCTATAATAACCGGTTATACTCTCGGTACTGACGCCAGGGGTGTGAAGCTACGATGTTCCTATAATAACCGGTTATACTCTCGGTACTAACGCCAGGGGTGTGAAGCTACGATGTTCCTATAATAACCGGTTATACTCTCGGTACTAACGCCAGGGGTGTGAAGCTACGATGTTCCTATAATAACCGGTTATACTCTCGGTACTAACGCCAGGGGTGTGAAGCTACGATGTTCCTATAATAACCGGTTATACTCTCGGTACTAACGCCAGGGGTGTGAAGCTACGATGTTCCTATAATAACCGGTTATACTCTCGGTACTAACG
Source organism: Arenicola marina (assembly GCA_964019135.1). Lineage (NCBI taxonomy): Eukaryota > Metazoa > Annelida > Polychaeta > Arenicolidae > Arenicola > Arenicola marina. The sequence continues at coordinate 38,040,590 of OZ025253.1, read as the reverse complement.
CCAGGGGTGTGAAGCTACGATGTTCCTATAATAACCGGTTATACTCTCGGTACTAACGCCAGGGGTGTGAAGCTACGATGTTCCTATAATAACCGGTTATACTCTCGGTACTAACGCCAGGGGTGTGAAGCTACGATGTTCCTATAATAACCGGTTATACTCTCGGTACTAACGCCAGGGGTGTGAAGCTACGATGTTCCTATAATAACCGGTTATACTCTCGGTACTAACGCCAGGGGTGTGAAGCTACGATGTTCCTATAATAACCGGTTATACTCTCGGTACTAACGCCAGGGATGTGAAGCTACGATGTTCCTATAATAACCGGTTATACTCTCGGTACTGACGCCAGGGGTGTGAAGCTACGATGTTCCTATAATAACCGGTTATACTCTCGGTACTAACGCCAGGGGTGTGAAGCTACGATGTTCCTATAATAACCGGTTATACTCTCGGTACTGACGCCAGGGGTGTGAAGCTACGATGTTCCTATAATAACCGGTTATACTCTCGGTACTAACGCCAGGGGTGTGAAGCTACGATGTTCCTATAATAACCGGTTATACTCTCGGTACTAACGCCAGGGGTGTGAAGCTACGATGTTCCTATAATAACCGGTTATACTCTCGGTACTGACGCCAGGGGTGTGAAGCTACGATGTTCCTTTAATAACCGGTTATACTCTCGGTACTAACGCCAGGGGTGTGAAGCTACGATGTTCCTATAATAACCGGTTATACTCTCGGTACTGACGCCAGGGGTGTGAAGCTACGATGTTCCTATAATAACCGGTTATACCCTCGGTACTAACGCCAGGGGTGTGAAGCTACGATGTTCCTATAATAACCGGTTATACTCTCGGTACTAACGCCAGGTGTGTGAAGCTACGATGTTCCTATAATAACCGGTTATACTCTCGGTACTAACGCCAGGGGTGTGAAGCTACGATGTTCCTATAATAACCGGTTATACTCTCGGTACTAACGCCAGGGGTGTGAAGCTACGATGTTCCTATAATAACCGGTTATACTCTCGGTACTAACGCCAGGGGTGTGAAGCTACGATGTTCCTATAATAACCGGTTATACTCTCGGTACTGACGCCAGGGGTGTGAAGCTACGATGTTCCTATAATAACCGGTTATACTCTCGGTACTGACGCCAGGGGTGTGAAGCTACGATGTTCCTATAATAACCGGTTATACTCTCGGTACTAACGCCAGGGGTGTGAAGCTACGATGTTCCTATAATAACCGGTTATACTCTCGGTACTAACGCCAGGGGTGTGAAGCTACGATGTTCCTATAATAACCGGTTATACTCTCGGTACTAACGCCAGGGGTGTGAAGCTACGATGTTCCTATAATAACCGGTTATACTCTCGGTACTAACGCCAGGGGTGTGAAGCTACGATGTTCCTATAATAACCGGTTATACTCTCAGTACTAACGCCAGGGGTGTGAAGCTACGATGTTCCTATAATAACCGGTTATACTCTCGGTACTAACGCCAGGGGTGTGAAGCTACGATGTTCCTATAATAACCGGTTATACTCTCGGTACTAACGCCAGGGGTGTGAAGCTACGATATTCCTATAATAACCGGTTATACTCTCGGTACTAACGCCAGGGGTGTGAAGCTACGATGTTCCTATAATAACCGGTTATACTCTCGGTACTAACGCCAGGGGTGTGAAGCTACGATGTTCCTATAATAACCGGTTATACTCTCGGTACTGACGCCAGGGGTGTGCAACTACGACGAAAAAAGCTATTTTCGAGTGTAATTTTATTACTTCCATTAAATGAGCCGTCATTTTTATTGATACGGTCCTTTGTTCTCCGCCGCCAATGTTACGTCACGGTCTCTCAAGATGGCCGCGGGAGTCCTCCTACCGACCAGTCACGTAACCAGGAAGGGCTTCAATTGGTTCCTACACAAGTAAAGGAATCAATTCAATCATGCTTACTGACAATACCACCACGGAGACGATTGATCCTGTTAAGGCAACACTTAACGCCTATATTATCGCCCACTATTTAGGTCGTACGTTGCGATTTGACGCTTTAATCTTAAATGTTATATCGACGCTATTTCAGGTGTTTCCCAAGGCCAGCTGGTTGAATTCTCTGGCGGTCAGCATGCTACTGCGCATGGTGGTCGTCCTGTTTATGACGCCTTTTGACTACGTGTCGACGCGCCTCTACAACCAGGGCACGGACGCCCGGGGGCGGGGCCTCCTCTACAACGGCCTCACAGACTGCTTCCTCAAGGTCTTCCGCAAGGAAGGCGTCTGGGGCTTCTACAAGGGCTGGGCCGCCTCGCTCTTCCGCCTCGGCCCGCACACTGTGCTCAGCCCCGTCATCTGGGACCAGCTTAATGAAGCACCCGGAGTGACTGATCCAGAGGTCCAGCTCTGCCCTCGCCCGGAGTGACTGATCCAGAGGTCCAGCTCTGCCCTGACCCGGAGTGACTGTTCCAGAGGTCTAGCTCTGACCTCACCCGCAGTGACTGATCCAAAGATCCAGATCTGCCCTCATCCAGAGTAACTGATCCAGAGGCCCGACTCTGCCCCAGACGGAACATATGCCAGCATACTCATAGCGTGCAAGAGAATGAATCAGTATATAGCTTTCTTAGAGTGCAGAGTGCGATACCGAGGGAAGGAGCTACCAAGCACCAATATATATATATGTAATGTATGTAATGTATATACAACGCCGGAGGAGCTACCGGCGGAGTTCAAGCGCAAAGAGTCGATGTGTCAAGAGATACCCTGTATTACACTCTCCATGCGTCTTAAGGTAAGCCACCCATAATAGCAAGCTAAAAGAACTCTGTATTTGTGATTATTTTATGAAAGTATACTCTATTACACACCTTCTGGTGAATTTTTAGGATACTTTACCGCCCCGTTAAAAAAATATTCTCCATTTTCCAACTATACCCTCATTTCACAAAATGACCAAAACTTGACACCTACCACGAATATGTAATTTTGCAACAATTCGGCTCAATATTAAGTCATTATCATCAATAATAGTTCTTTGGAAAGCTTAAACCTAGTGCAATACGGGAATGATATTCAAAAATGTAAACAGTAGCCACAAAAAATAACAGAATGGCATAATAAAGTGCAGTTATGCAAAAACAGGACCGTTTTTGCCAAAATTTGAAATCACCACCTTCACAACATTGGCTATAATTTCATCAAAAATTAAAATCTTGCCACCAAACCACGTTTAAAAACTTCTAAAAACATAGTTCTTGTAATAAAAATAAAGAAAAATATAGGTAGCCGTGCAAATTTCCCGAGAAACACGTCCTGAAACTTGAAAATGTTATTTCAGAAATATTTTTTCTAGCAGCTTATTTCACACCAATTATCAGTAATTTACCCCTTGTGTTCACATTTTAATAAATCTGGTTATATATAATGGTCTCCGATATAATTATGATCTACATGAATGTTTTCTGAACTATTTACACGTTTTCTCCATGTTTTTTTCTTGAATATTCGGAATTTATCACGAAGAACCATTCTCTGGGAAATACCATGTGAATGACGTCACGAATTGGGGATTCCCTGTGAATTCGGTGACGAGTTAGGGATTCCCCTTTCACTGACACCCGCCGATGTTTGTCGATGTTTACCGAGGTCTTCTCTAAATCGCCGAAGCTTATTATACGATGTTCTATTTATTTTACCTATGTCACCACTTCTTTTGCTGTGTTTTATTCGTGCTTTGTTTCATTAAGACTGCTTAAAATATCAGGGCTACAGCCCGCCGATGCTTGCCGATGTTTAACGAGGTCTGCTCAAAATCGCCGAAGCTCATTATGGGTGGCTTACCTTAAGGCGAGCTCACTGAACCTGGTTCTGCCGACGCTGCGTCTCCAGATAAAGCGGTGCACTTCATTGGATCGCCTCTTCAGGTACCGACCCAGAAGGACGGGCCTGGTTATCCGGGCTGTTCGGGGGTCAGGCAGTAACACGCAGTGTCTGACGGGGACGTACGTGTATTCCTGACCACGTGTATGGCAAAGCCAGACGGCGCTGCTGTGGCGGTACGGTACGTCCAGAGGGCAGCACCGCATGGTCCCCAGGGTCACGTCCAGAGGGCAGCACCGCATGGTCCCCACGGTCACGTCCAGAGGGCAGCACCGCATGGTCCCCAGGGTCACGTCCAGAGGGCAGCACCGCATGATCCCAAGGTTTCACAGCCAGTGGGCAGCACCGCATGGTCCCCAGGGTCACAGCCAGAGGGCAGCACCGCGGCGAGGGGGGGGGGGGGGCTCGCATTCATTAATAACCAGCAGCTCGATCACCTCCACGATCGCCTTGCCGATGGCGTCGTGCAGCGCCGTGTCGCCGTACGAGTCCTGCAACAACCGGCACATCTACGGCGTGACGTAAAGATTTACGATGGATGAGAGGCATAATAATCATAAGAAACAACAAAAAAAAGCAAAAAAGAAAAAGATGGACAAAAAAATATAGAACTCTGTCGTGACACTGCCGTGGTTAATTATTTGATATCACGGGCAAGACTAAGAGACTCCATTTGGCAGTCTGGCATGCGTGGAATATAGACAAGAGAAATGGAAGGTGACAATGACCTGGAGGGTGACATTGACCTGGAGAGGGACACTGACCTGGAAGGTAACACTGACCTGGAGGGTGACACCGGCCTGGAGGGGGACACAGACCTGGAGGTTGACACTGACATGGAGGGTGACACTGACGTGGAGGGTGACACTGACCTTGAAGGTGACACTGACCTGGAAGGTAACACTGACCTGGAGGGTGACACTGACGTGGAGGGTGACACTGACCTGGAAGGTGACACTGACCTGGAAGGTGACACTGACCTAGAAAGTGACATTGACCTGGAGGGGGACACTGACCTGGAGGGTGACACTGGCCTGGATAGTGACACTGACCTGGATGGTGACACTGAACTGGAGGTGACACTGACCTGGAGGGTGACACTGACCTGGAGGGTGACACTGACCTGGAGTGTGACGCTGACCTGGAGGGTGTCACTAACCTGAAAGAGTGACACTGGCCTGGAGGGTGACACTGACCTGGAGGGTGACACTAGCATGGATGGTGACACTGACCTGGAGGGTGACACTGACCTGGAGGGTGACACTGACCTGGAGGGTGACACTGACCTGGAGGGTGACACTGACCTGGATAGTGACACTGACCTGGAGGGTGACACTGACCTGGATGGTGACACTGACCTGGAGGGCTACACTGATCTGGAGGGTGACACTGACCTCGAGGGTGACACTGACCTAGATGGTGACACTGACCTGGATGGTGACACTGACCTGGAGGGTGACACTAACCTGGAGGGTGACACTGACCTGGAGGGTGACACTTACCTGGAGGGTGACACTGACCTGGAGGGTGACTCTGACCTGGAGTGTGACACTTACCTGGAGGGTGACACTGACCTGAAGGGTGACACTGACCTGGAGAGTGACACTGACCTGGAGGGTGACACTGACCTGGATGGTGACACTGACCTGGAGGGTGACACTGACCTGGAGGGTGACACTGACCTGGAGGGTGACACTGACCTGGAGGGTGACACTGATCTGGAGGGTGACACTGACCTGGATGGCGACACTGACCTGGAGGGTGACACTGACCTGGATGGCGACACTGACCTGGAGGGTGACACTGACCTGGAGGATGACACTGACCTGGAGGGTGACACTGACCTGGAGGGTGACACTGACCTGGAGGGTGACACTGACCTGGATGGTGACACTGACCTGGAGGGTGACACTGACCTGGAGGGTGACGCTGACCTGAAGGGTGACACTGACCTGGAGGGTGACGCTGACCTGGATGGTGACACTGACCTGGAGGGTGACGCTGACCTGGAGGGTGACACTGACCTGGAGGGTGACACTGACCTGGAGGGTGACACTGACACTGACCTGGGGGGTGATACTGACCTGGAGGGTGACACTGACCTGGAGGGTGACACTTACCTGGAGGGTGACACTGACCTGGAGGGTGACTCTGACCTGGAGTGTGACACTTACCTGGAGGGTGACACTGACCTAAAGGGTGACACTGACCTGGAGGGTGACACTGACCTGGAGGGTGACACTGACCTGGAAGGTGACACTTACCTGGAGGGTGACAGTGACCTAAAGGGTGACACTGACCTGGAGGGTGACACTGACCTGGAGGGTGACACTGACCTGGAAGGTGACACTTACCTGGAGAGTGACAGTGACCTGGAGGGTGACACTGACCTGGAGGGTGACACTGACCTGGAGGGTGACACTGACCTGGATGGCGACACTGACCTGGAGGGTAACACTGACCTGGAGGGTGACGCTGACCTGAAGGGTGACACTGACCTGGAGGGTGACGCTGACCTGGATGGTGACACTGACCTGGAGGGTGACGCTGACCTGGAGGGTGACACTGACCTGGAAGGTGACACTGACCTCGAGGGTGACACTGACCTGAAGGGTGACACTGACCTGGATGGTGACACTGGCCTGGAGGGTGACACTGACCTGGTGGGTGACACTGACCTGGATGGTGACACTGACCTGGAGGGTGACACTGACCTGGAGGGTGACACTTACCTGGAGGGTGACACTGACCTGGAGGGTGACTCTGACCTGGAGTGTGACACTTACCTGGAGGGTGACACTGACCTGGAGGGTGACGCTGACCTGGATGGTGACACTGACCTGGAGGGTGACACTGACCTGGAGGGTGACGCTGACCTGGAGGGTGACACTGACCTGGAGGGTGACACTGACCTGGAGGGTGACACTGACCTGAAGGGTGACGCTGACCTGGAGGGTGACACTGACATGAAGGGTGACACTGACCTGGAGGGTGACACTGACCTGGAGGGTGACACTGACCTGGATGGTGACACTGACCTGGATGGTGACACTTACCTGGAGGGTGACACTGACCTGGAGGGTGACACTGACCTGGAGGGTGACACTGACCTGGAGGGTGACACTGACCTGGATGGTGACACTTACCTGGAGGGTGACACTAGCATGGATGGTGACACTGACCTGGAGGGTGTCACTGACCTGGAGGGTGACACTGACCTGAAGGGTGACGCTGACCTGGAGGGTGACACTTACCTGGAGGGTGACACTGACATGAAGGGTGACACTGACCTGGAGGGTGACACTGACCTGGATGGTGACACTTACCTGGAGGGTGACACTGACCTGGAGGGTGACACTGACCTGGAGGGTGACGCTGACCTGGAGGGTGACGCTGACCTGGAGGGTGACACTGACCTGGAGGGTGACACTGACCTGGAGGGTGACACTGACCTGGAGGGTGACACTGACCTGGAGGGTGACGCTGACCTGGAGGGTGACGCTGACCTGGAGGGTGACACTGACATGAAGGGTGACACTGACCTGGAGGGTGACACTGACCTGGAGGGTGACAATGACCTGGAGGGTGACGCTGACCTGGAGGGTGACACTGACCTGGAGGGTGACACTGACCTGGATGGTGACACTGACCTGGAGGGTGACACTGACCTGGATGGTGACACTGACCTGGAGGGTGACACTGACCTGGATGGTGACACTGACCTGGAGGGTGACGCTGACCTGGATGGTGACACTGACCTGAAGGGTGACACTGACCTGGATGGTGACACTGACCTGGAGGGTGACACTGACCTGGATGGTGACACTTACCTGGAGGGTGACACTGATCTGGAGGGTGACACTGACCTGGATGGTGACACTGACCTGGAGGGTGACACTGACCTGGATGGTGACACTTACCTGGAGAGTGACACTGACCTGGAGGGTGACACTGACATGAAGGGTGACACTGACCTGGAGGGTGACACTGACCTGGATGGTGACACTGACCTGGAGTGTAACGCTGACCCGGAGGGTGACACTGACCTGGATGGTGACACTGACCTGGAGGGTGACGCTGACCTGGAGGGTGACACTGACCTGGAAGGTGACACTGACCTGGAGGGTGACACTGACACTGACCTGGGGGGTGATACTGACCTGGAGGGTGACACTGACCTGGAGGGTGACACTTACCTGGAGGGTGACACTGACCTAAAGGGTGACACTGACCTGGAGGGTGACACTGACCTGGAGGGTGACACTGACCTGGAAGGTGACACTGACCTGGAGGGTGACACTGACCTGGAGGGTGACACTTACCTGGAGGGTGACACTGACCTAAAGGGTGACACTGACCTGGAGGGTGACACTGACCTGGAGGGTGACACTGACCTGGAAGGTGACACTGACCTGGAGGGTGACAGTGACCTGGAGGGTGACACTGACCTGGAGGGTGACACTGACCTGGATGGCGACACTGACCTGGAGGGTAACACTGACCTGGAGGGTGACGCTGACCTGGAGGGTGACGCTGACCTGGAGGGTGACACTGACCTGGAGGGTGACACTGACCTGGAGGGTGACACTGACCTGGAGGGTGACACTGACCTGGAGGGTGACGCTGACCTGGAGGGTGACGCTGACCTGGAGGGTGACACTGACATGAAGGGTGACACTGACCTGGAGGGTGACACTGACCTGGAGGGTGACAATGACCTGGAGGGTGACGCTGACCTGGAGGGTGACACTGACCTGGAGGGTGACACTGACCTGGATGGTGACACTGACCTGGAGGGTGACACTGACCTGGATGGTGACACTGACCTGGAGGGTGACACTGACCTGGATGGTGACACTGACCTGGAGGGTGACGCTGACCTGGATGGTGACACTGACCTGAAGGGTGACACTGACCTGGATGGTGACACTGACCTGGAGGGTGACACTGACCTGGATGGTGACACTTACCTGGAGGGTGACACTGATCTGGAGGGTGACACTGACCTGGATGGTGACACTGACCTGGAGGGTGACACTGACCTGGATGGTGACACTTACCTGGAGAGTGACACTGACCTGGAGGGTGACACTGACATGAAGGGTGACACTGACCTGGAGGGTGACACTGACCTGGATGGTGACACTGACCTGGAGTGTAACGCTGACCCGGAGGGTGACACTGACCTGGATGGTGACACTGACCTGGAGGGTGACGCTGACCTGGAGGGTGACACTGACCTGGAAGGTGACACTGACCTGGAGGGTGACACTGACACTGACCTGGGGGGTGATACTGACCTGGAGGGTGACACTGACCTGGAGGGTGACACTTACCTGGAGGGTGACACTGACCTAAAGGGTGACACTGACCTGGAGGGTGACACTGACCTGGAGGGTGACACTGACCTGGAAGGTGACACTGACCTGGAGGGTGACACTGACCTGGAGGGTGACACTTACCTGGAGGGTGACACTGACCTAAAGGGTGACACTGACCTGGAGGGTGACACTGACCTGGAGGGTGACACTGACCTGGAAGGTGACACTGACCTGGAGGGTGACAGTGACCTGGAGGGTGACACTGACCTGGAGGGTGACACTGACCTGGATGGCGACACTGACCTGGAGGGTAACACTGACCTGGAGGGTGACGCTGACCTGAAGGGTGACACTGACCTGGAGGGTGACGCTGACCTGGATGGTGACACTGACCTGGAGGGTGACGCTGACCTGGAGGGTGACACTGACCTGGAGGGTGACACTGACCTCGAGGGTGACACTGACCTGGAGGGTGACACTGACCTGGAGGGTGACTCTGACCTGGAGTGTGACACTTACCTGGAGGGTGACACTGACCTAAAGGGTGACACTGACCTGGAGGGTGACACTGACCTGGAGGGTGACACTGACCTGGAAGGTGACACTGACCTGGAGGGTGACAGTGACCTGGAGGGTGACACTGACCTGGAGGGTGACACTGACCTGGAGGGTGACACTGACCTGGATGGCGACACTGACCTGGAGGGTAACACTGACCTGGAGGGTGACGCTGACCTGAAGGGTGACACTGACCTGGAGGGTGACGCTGACCTGGATGGTGACACTGACCTGGAGGGTGACGCTGACCTGGAGGGTGACACTGACCTGGAGGGTGACACTGACCTCGAGGGTGACACTGACCTGGAGGGTGACACTGACCTGGATGGTGACACTGCCCTGGAGGGTGACACTGACCTGGTGGGTGACACTGACCTGGATGGTGACACTGACCTGGTGGGTGACACTGACCTGGATGGTGACACTTACCTGGAGGGTGACACTGACCTGGAGGGTGACACTGACCTGGAGGGTGACACTGACCTGGAGGGTGACACTGACCTGGAGGGTGACACTGATCTAGAGGATGACACTGACCCGGAGAGTGACACTGACCTGGAGGGTGACACTGACCTTGAGGGTGACACTGACCTGGAGGGTGACACTGACCTTGAGGGTGACACTGACCTGGGGGTGACACTGACCTGGAGGGTGACACTGACCTGGAGGGTGACACTGACACTGGTGACGCTTCACTTTAGACGCCATGTTGTTACTTTTCACTCGGAATGTGACAGTTCGGTGCGTTTATGTTTTATTGATTTTAAAAACAGACTGTCACTGACACTATCTGTGACTCTAATTGCTTACTGTAATGGCATATTAATCGGATCGCGTACTTCACAATCATACTGTGAATGGTATCGGAACTTTAAATCGAATTGTCACACAGCCGGGATTGAAAAGTGATAGACATGGACGGGCAGCAAGATTCTCAGTTTCTGACTATGGTTCCTAATCCCTTATGGGCATTATGTAGGCTATTTCATTTAGGCTGCAGCAAGGGAGCAGTACTTTGACCAGATACCTGTGAAATATCTGGGAAATATACAGCGCGCAACATGTATTTTCGTCACCTTTTCCGCAGACCGACAGTCTATGTCATAGCACGTAACTGATGCGATTGATTGTCAGTGCTGGATGCTATCACAGGACCGGCGTCGGCGGCACCGGCCATGCGGCACTGGTCCGGGGGTGTCGTGTTAACAACTGGGTTAGCCTATTAAAACCATCACTGACATAAACATTTACGATATATTCGCCAGAGGGCGGCACTAAACAGAAGGCGACTCCATACTGAAATATGTAACCTACTGCTTAGGTGTTATATGCGTTGCTGCAGTCCTCGCCGAGAGAAGGTTGCGTCACAAAGTGATCGAAATATGCCGACCCTCCCCTGCATCGACCCATTCGAGTACGGACCGCATGCATTATTGGGGACTTAGTTTGCTTCCGGCTGACGTGTTATTGCAACGGTACGGCGAGAAGATCGCGTCTTTTGTCATTGGGTAGAGATACCAGGTACAGCCAGAACAGTTCCCTTCGTTCTGTGAGTTACGTAATTTCTCTTGAATGATGATAAAAATGGCTTACATAGACAGCTTCAATATCTTTGAGACGCTTGCAACCGACGACAATATTTAGCCTGGTGTCAGCGTTGCTTGCGAAACATTACCATGCGGCGGGGTATGGTACAGGGATTACCCTCGTGTTTATACTCCTGGCGACGGCCAGATCATCAAAGACAACCACTTAATATAGCTAGTATAATTTTATTCTCCTTTTCCTTGAAAAAATAAACGCGAAGACACAGTTGTTCCAGGATTACCTCATTATAACGCATACCTACGAACCGATCACAAACTAGGTGAGCAAACCAAACCGTTGTACACATTCCTTCACTCCCTAACCTCTATCTATTGTATTCATATCACAACTGTGAACAGCACAAGTGTACAGGGCATTATGCTGTTTTATAGCAGTCCGCCATTGATTCCGATCGGCCCGGGATTGCCTAATAACGACTTTACATGCTCGCAAGAATAAGATAAAATAGCCAAAACTCATCTTCAAGACGGGTGTGACCAACGACGCTTTCAGTTGCATTCTTAACAGTGCACTATAGCTTAGTATTAATTGGAAGCTTTTTTCGAACTACAAGTTGCCTCATCGCATTTATTTCATTTAAAATTGAAAAAAAAGAAAGAAGAAATAAATCAATGCCAAATTTGATGCCCTAGCATGCAACAAAGAGACCGATTTCCGCATTCAGCCCGATCAGTGGAAACGGTGCGGCCTCCAATGTCTTCACACAACCAAGTTTTATCAGATAAATATATAAGAAAAGTTTTTTAATCAAATACTAAATCCTTTTACCACAGTTCAACACACGTCAGTACACATATGTAATATTAGGTTATCAATGTACAATTACAATTCCTCCCATGTTTGTTCCATTCGTATTCGTAATCGTATCGCAAATGAGATATCCAGGGATTATTTGCAGCGGGACACGTTGCCACATACCAGTTGTCATGGTGATAACATTTTCCAGTCTACAATACGTCGGTATATAATTTTAACTATCATACAGTGAGTATGGTGCAGGTTGTCGAGACCACATTAGCATGCTGTGACTTTCTTTCATACAAGTAAAATTATTATCGTGAATTGCGGTCATCGGAGGTAATAAAAGTGCGCCTAATACCAGTGTTATACTTGGTAACCGTCATAACTGACGGTAACGTAGGATGACTCAAGAGTTTAATTTCGGTTTTTAAAACGTCCAGGAAACCACATGGAAAAGTGGTGCTAAATATCTGGCGAAGGAACCACCCGTGTGCGTCAGTACAAATGTCCACCAAGTGCAAAAGTGGGCCTGCACGGGTGACTTTGTTTGAGTCGGCCACCAGTGGAGGGCAAGAATACGTCCTACGGAAAAATTAGCGAAAAATGAAGAGAATTGCACATCCCACATTTAAGGGCCGCACTTGGCAAATGTGTAGCTGGAAAGCTATACCATCTGATTAGATTAGGTACAGTGAATGCCAAACAATTGATTTCTATCGCTGTGTAATTTCAAAAAAGGCGCGGCATTGCAAGTCCCTCCGAGAACCTTCCCAAGCAGAATCTTATCAATGGGCGCGAAACACTATGGTGCGGCAACATATACAAGCCAAGTCAAGACTCGTCGACTGTTTGCAAGACAGTGCAGGCAACCTAAGAGCAACACACAAAATGAGTCACTTGGCGCAAGACTTATCAATGTTAATATGATTGAGCACTCAAATACTCATTATAACACGACTGGGTGTATTGCAATCCAACTGTTATGTACATCGATTTTAACACACCAGGGCAACCCAACGGACAGGCATAGTGACACACCTGGCTACAAAAATACACGGCGAAATCTGACATGCATGTAATTAAAGAGGTTATTGGACATAACTGAAACCTCAGTTAACCTGGTAACCATGGTAACCTGTTTGAGAGCGCGTTTCAATTTTTTTCCCATTTCTTCATTGAGTGCCTATTACATGAATAGCGCTTCAGCGACATTGATACATTTTGGGTGCAAATTAAATCCCAATTAAAAATTTGCTCGTAGATGAAACAACGGATATATATCTTATTATGATTCTGAGGTGTGGGGCACCTCGTGTAAACCGATTGCCACGCACTGAAAAAGTGAACCCGGCGGTGATACAATTATGCATTTGATTAGAAACTTGATCGTATATCAAACAACGTAGTATTAATCTTGTGAGGCATTAGTGAGGCATCTCTCGTGTAAACAGATTGACATGCACTGAAAAAGTGAACCCGGGGGCGATGTCTCGATTAGAAAATTGCTCGTAAAATCAAACAACGGAGTATTAATCTTATCAAAATTATGACTCTGATGTGCGGGGCATCGCGTGTAAACAGATTGACACGCACTGACACGGCGAATGAACACGGCGTTCATACAATTATGCGTTGCAACTACACTGATATGTTCCAACACGCTGAACAATATGCCATGCGGTTACCAAACAGATGGCCCCGGATCCGTTCTAAATGTCTTGATGTCGTCCATGTTTTAATCGCCACGTACTGTAATACATTTAGAAAAATAACGAAACTCTGGACAGGCAAGCACGAACGCAACAAGAACGATGCACGGATGGACAATAAAGCAGATTATACATATATCTCCTAATCAATCGAATCAAACTGACATTGTGACCACCATACCGCCTCATCATCAAGTTCTCCCCGAAAGTGTTAATTACACCAAGAAACCTCAATCATCATACACAAAGTTGCAGGATTTCATATCATTTGTCCATGTCATGTAATGATCGCGATATGAACATATTGATTTACTGGATGCTACCGAAGCTGTCTCGTTGACCTCTGGAATTCGTGGGCCGCCCACGGTTTTCAGTGACATCAGCATGCCCTGCAATAAACAAGCCAAATGCACTTAAAGTCATCATCATCCGAGACACCGTCATGAAGAACATGGAAATTGACAAGGTTTTGAAAGACATCCGGCTATGTTCAATCCATATTCCATGTTAGAGGCTGCGAAATGGATTATTATATATGAATTGTAGTCGTGAGTCCTACGTGAGCCATGTGTAAAAAAAATGGTTCGCTGTAACATGGTTGGTTGTATATTCAGGACGCTTTAACCACTGTTGGTCATATCGCGTCAATGGGAGAAGGAAGGGAGAGTGGAGCCATGTTCCCGGGGGTGACCCCTACTCTTTGCGAAGAAGGACATGGGATCTTTATCCTGTGACCACACAGGCATGACCACAACGGGGCTCGAACCATCGATCCACGTGCCGTTAGGCTCTCAGGTGACCAGAGCACTCAAGGCGAGCGCTTTAACCCACTGTGCTATCGCGCCGGCCCCTCAACACCGTAACCGCGGAGGGGGCCGGCGCATTAGCTCAGTGGGCTAGAGCGCTCGCACCAACCAACCAACCGTAACCGCGGAGTAACGGAAATTGACAAGGTTTTGAAAAACATCCGGCTGTGTTCAATCCATATTCCATGTTAGAGGCTGCGAAATGGATCATTATTGCGTCGAGGCTACAACTGCTTTTATTCGATTGGGGGTTAAAGTTTTGATTTGAACTTATATCAGAACCTACATGGCCAATTGTTAGTTAATATGTCTGCAGCAACTACTGGTACAGATAAACTATGCGCGACAGTCTCCTATTTAAGCCAGGAAATACGACAATGTGGGGATGTCGAGTCGTGATTTCATGAATATTCAAATATGAGGTCATGAACTGAATGCTGAATAACTACGAGAGGGTGAGCGGCAGATTGCGCCCAGCGAATCTTGTGGAGAAACAACGGAAAATTGTCTACAAACAGGTGAACACCTGTCATTAATCCTAGTTCTAGAACTATTTGTACATTTCATGATTTGGAATCCCTACGCAGTACAAAACGCCACGTTCATATTTCAATCAAGGGTCACAGGTTCAACTGAAGACTTGGCGCGAACGCTCAACATTGCTCAAAATCAATTCTTCGAGTAATTTTCAACATTTCCAGGTTCGACCCCCAACAGAAGTATCGGTATTGGTCGGAAGTGTACTGACAGACCCAGGTTCGAACCCCCAACAGAAGTATCGGTATTGGTCGGAAGTGCACTGACAGACCCAGGTTCGACCCCCCAACAGAAGTATCGGTATTGTTTCACATAGATATTTTCTTTATCCGGTTTCATGCGAGGCACAGTTTTTTCCCATGTAAAGATGTTCTAAAACAATTATTCATCGTAACCACCATCGCGTTGGTATAGTCCAGTTCGTTTCTCTTATTTGTTATTTCTTTAGATTCGTTATACCATACCTATATTTCCAACCATGATTACCGCACCATTGGCTACACTTTTATCCCAAGTTAATATTAACGTTTGTTATATAGCACATGATATTTCAGTTTCAATGATTATTTTTGATTTCTACACTGTTTTTATCCCAAGTTAAACTTAAGTTTTATGTTACATAGCACATGATATTTCAGTTTTAATGATTATTTTTGCTTTCGACACTGGGTTTATGTTTATATTTTGACATGGGTTTGAGGCTCAACAGAATTTAACACCATGCAGAGTGCATGACGGATGTACTTTGGAAAGTTATATCATATGATATTAAAGTATCGGTAAGGGAATGTTTGAAATGCATGAGACAATGCCGCAAAGAGGAATTCAGGGGATAACTCACATTACTCTTCATTACTTTCGTTTTCAGGACTTTAAATCCTTTAAATAACCCATTTCATACCGACAGCCAATTACTAAATGCAAATAGCTTCATGCAATAAATACCATGCTTTATTAATCGGCAGTTATTGGCGATAATATATCACACGCAAATTACATCCATCAGTCCATATTATGTCCTGATCGAGACTCAACTAGATGTATGTATATATAAATATATAATGTATCACAAACTAACCGTTTTCGGCATTAATACGATCATAGTCGCGATCCGGCAGCAGCGGGGCCACCTCGTCGTCATCCGCCTTCACCGTCAATCCGGATGCGTCCTCGTCGCCAAGGCAACCGAAATATCGGATCAGCGGCGTGACGAGGAGGTTGTTGTAGAGAAACATGCCGAAGATGAGGAGGACAAAGCCCCCGGCCTGCATCAGGAAGGATGGGACGCTGAAGGGCTGCCACAGGACGGCCAGGGACACGACCCAGATGACCAGCGTCCGCATGGAGTCCAGCACCATCCGCGTGGTGGCGCTCAGCTCCTTCGTCACGCTGATGCCGCAGAAGTTGAAGAAGGCGATGCTGACCACGTTGCCTGGTTGAAGGAAAGAAAATGAAGGTTGGTTGGTTGGTTGTGTATTCGACTATGGATATATGGTCACAGCGGGGCGCGAACCGCCTATCCACGTGCTCTAGCCCACTGAGTGATCGAGGCGGCCCCGGAAGGAAGGAAGGGGGGGGGTGGAGCCATGTCCCCGGGGGGTAACCCCCTACTCTTTGCGAAGAAGGGCATGGTATCTTCATCATGCGACCACACAGACATGGTCACAGCGGGGCGCGAACCGCCTATCCACGTGCTCTAGCCCACTGAGTGATCGAGCCGGCCCCGGAAGGAAGGAAGGGGGGGGGGTGGAGCCATGTCCCCGGGGGGTAACCCCCTACTCTTTGCGAAGAAGGGCATGGTATCTTCATCATGCGACCACACAGACATGGCCACAGCGGGGCGCGAACCGCCTATCCACGGGCTCTAGCCCACTGAGTGATCGAGCCGGCCCCGGAAGGAAGGAAGGGGGGGGGGCCATGTCCCCGGGGGGTAACCCCCTACTCTTTGCAAAGAAGGACATGGTATCTTCATCATGCGACCACACAGACATGGCCACAGCGGGGCTCGAACCACCGATCCACGTGGCGTTAGTCTCTCAGGTGGCCAGAGGACTCAACATGAGCGCTCTAGCCCAATGAGCTACCGGGCCGGCCCCGGAAGGAAGAGGGGTGGAGCCATGTCCCCGGGGATAGCATCCTACTCTCTTTGCGAAAAAAGACAAGGGATCCTTATCCTGCGACCACACAGACATGGCCACAGCGGGGCTCGAACCACCGATCCACGTGGCGTTAGGCTATAAGTTGGCCAGAGCATTCAAGGCCAACGCTCTAACCCACTGAGCTATCGGGCGGCCCCAAAGATGAAGGAATTGGTGTCTTAGGCCATGTTGTGCACACAAGGGGGGAAAACTTGGGTCCAGGAACCTCCCGGGACGAGGAATGAGGAACGGATGAAACACGCCCCAGATTAAGAACTCGGACCCGGATTCGAACCGAGGACACTTCGCTCTGCTCTGGTAACGTGTCGCATTATTGCACGTGGATGCGTAACATTAAAGTACTTTATTTCTTAGGTTCTTTATATTAGTTAGCACATATAAATGACCCATATGTATATATGCGTGTGCGTTACTTGGGCAGATATCAGGCGTATACACACGTTACTAATACTGGGTTTGGTAATACTAGGTAACAACGCTAGCACTTTCACTCAATGCAGGAATCCCGCATTACACCAACCTGCTCTGCATTAATTAGCTTGCGTACAGCCCTACATACCTAGCACACACCGGATACGCATTTCATAGTTACTTATCAATAGAAGAATACAACGTCGCATCTATTTCCATATATTGATCACATTTCACTACCAACACGCGTTTCATTATGGTAACCATATTTGACAAGGTCCGCTCGCTCAAGGTCAAGGACGTACCGAAGGTGGCCAGCATGATTTGCCAGCTGTTGGCGAGCTGCACGAAGGCGTCGGGAGTGTTCTCCAGGCGGCGCTCCGGGTCGGTGGAGAATGGACGGTCGGCACGGATGTAGTACATGGGTATTAGGAGAAGTCCCAGCGAGATGAAGCCAAACAGACCTGGAAGGAGGCAATACAGCGATACAGACTCCACGTCCCAGCGAGATGAAGCCAAACAGACCTGGAAGGAGGCAATACAGTGATACAGACTCCACGTCCTAGCGAGATGAAGCCAAACAGACCTGGAAGGAGGTAATACAGTGCTACAGACTGCTAGTCCCAGCGAGATGAAGCCAAACAGACCTGGAAGGAGGTAATACAGTGATACAGACTCCACGTCCCAGCGAGATGAAGCCAAACAGACATGGAAGGAGGTAATACAGTGATACAGACTGCACGTCCCAGCGAGATGAAGCCAAACAGACCTGGAAGGAGGTAATACAGTGATACCGACTCCACGTCCTAGCGAGATGAAGCCAAACAGACCTGGAAGGAGGTAATACAGTGATACAGACTCCACGTCCCAGCGAGATGAAGCCAAACAGACCTGGAAGGAGGCAATACAGCGATACAGACTCCACGTCCCAGCGAGATGAAGCCAAACAGACCTGGAAGGAGGTAATACAGTGATACAGACTCCACGTCCCAGCGAGATGAAGCCAAACAGACCTGGAAGGAGGCAATACAGCGATACAGACTCCACGTCCCAGCGAGATGAAGCCAAACAGACCTGGAAGGAGGTAATACAGTGATACAGACTCCACGTCCTAGCGAGATGAAGCCAAACAGACCTGGAAGGAGGTAATACAGTGATACAGACTCCACGTCCCAGCGAGATGAAGCCAAACAGACCTGGAAGGAGGTAATACAGTGATACAGACTCCACGTCCCAGCGAGATGAAGCCAAACAGACCTGGAAGGAGGCAATACAGCGATACAGACTCCACGTCCCAGCGAGATGAAGCCAAACAGACCTGGAAGGAGGTAATACAGTGATACAGACTCCGCGTCCCAGCGAGATGAAGCCAAACAGACCTGGAAGGAGGTAATACAGTGACACAGACTCCACGTCCCAGCGAGATGAAGCCAAACAGACCTGGAAGGAGGTAATACAGTGATACAGACTCCACGTCCCAGCGAGATGAAGCCAAACAGACCTGGAAGGAGGTAATACAGTGATACAGACTCCACGTCCCAGCGAGATGAAGCCAAACAGACCTGGAAGGAGGCAATACAGTGATACAGACTCCACGTCCCAGCGAGATGAAGCCAAACAGACCTGGAAGGAGGTAATACAGTGATACAGACTCCACGTCCCAGCGAGATGAAGCCAAACAGACCTGGAAGGAGGCAATACAGTGATACAGACTCCACGTCCCAGCGAGATGAAGCCAAACAGACCTAGAAGGAGGTAATACAGTGATACAGACTCCACGTTCCAGCGAGATGAAGCCAAACAGACCTGGAAAGAGGTAATACAGTGATACAGACTCCACGTCCCAGCGAGATGAAGCCAAACAGACCTGGAAGGAGGTAATACAGTGATACAGACTCCACGTCCCAGCGAGATGAAGCCAAACAGACCTGGAAGGAGGCAATACAGCGATACAGACTCCACGTCCCAGCGAGATGAAGCCAAACAGACCTGGAAGGAGGTAATACAGTGATACAGACTCCACGTCCCAGCGAGATGAAGCCAAACAGACCTGGAAGGAGGCAATACAGTGATACAGACTCCACGTCCCAGCGAGATGAAGCCAAACAGACTTGGAAGGAGGTAATACAGTGATACAGACTCCACGTCCCAGCGAGATGAAGCCAAACAGACTTGGAAGGAGGTAATACAGTGATACAGACTCCGCGTCCCAGCGAGATGAAGCCAAACAGACCTGGAAGGAGGCAATACAGTGATACAGACTCCACGTCCCAGCGAGATGAAGCCAAACAGACCTGGAAGGAGGTAATACAGTGATAAAGACTCCACGTCCTAGCGAGATGAAGCCAAAGAGACCTGGAAGGAGGTAATACAGTGATACAGACTCCACGTCCCAGCGAGATGAAGCCAAACAGACCTGGAAGGAGGTAATACAGTGATACAGACTCCACGTCCCAGCGAGATGAAGCCAAATAGACCTGGAAGGAGGTAATACAGTGATACAGACTCCACGTCCCAGCGAGATGAAGCCAAACAGACCTGGAAGGAGGTAATACAGCGATACAGACTCCACGTCCCAGCGAGATGAAGCCAAACAGACCTGGAAGGAGGTAATACAGTGATACAGACTCCACGTCCCAGCGAGATGAAGCCAAACAGACATGGAAGGAGGTAATGTAGTGATACAGACTCCACGTCCCAGCGAGATGAAGCCAAACAGACATGGAAGGAGGTAATACAGTGATACAGACTCCGCGTCCCAGCGAGATGAAGCCAACAGACCTGGAAGGAGGTAATACAGTGATACAGACTCCACGTCCCAGCGAGATGAAGCCAAACAGACCTGGAAGGAGGTGATACAGTGATACAGACTCCACGTCCCAGCGAGATGAAGCCAAACAGACCTGGAAGGAGGCAATACAGCGATACAGACTCCACGTCCCAGCGAGATGAAGCCAAACAGACCTGGAAGGAGGTAATACAGTGATACAGACTCCACGTCCTAGCGAGATGAAGCCAAACAGACCTGGAAGGAGGTAATACAGTGACACAGACTCCACGTCCCAGCGAGATGAAGCCAAACAGACCTGGAAGGAGGTAATACAGGGATACAGACTCCACGTCCCAGCGAGATGAAGCCAAACAGACCTGGAAGGAGGTAATACAGTGATACAGACTCCACGTCCCAGCGAGATGAAGCCAAACAGACCTGGAAGGAGGCAATACAGCGATACAGACTCCACGTCCCAGCGAGATGAAGCCAAACAGACCTGGAAGGAGGTAATACAGTGATACAGACTCCACGTCCTAGCGAGATGAAGTCAAACAGACCTGGAAGGAGGTAATACAGTGATACAGACTCCACGTCCCAGCGAGATGAAGCCAAACAGACCTGGAAGGAGGTAATGTAGTGATACAGACTCCGCGTCCCAGCGAGATGAAGCCAAACGGACCTGGAAGGAGGTAATACAGCGATACAGACTCCACGTCCCAGCGAGATGAAGCCAAACAGACCTGGAAGGAGGTAATACAGTGATACAAACTCCACGTCCCAGCGAGATGAAGCCAAACAGACATGGAAGGAGGTAATACAGTGATACAGACTCCGCGTCCCAGCGAGATGAAGCCAAACAAACCTGGAAGGATGTAATACAGTGATACAGACTCCACGTCCCAGCGAGATGAAGCCAAACAGACCTGGAAGGAGGCAATACAGTGATACAGACTCCGCGTCCCAGCGAGATGAAGCCAAACAGACCTGGAAGGATGTAATACAGTGATACAGACTCCACGTCCCAGCGAGATGAAGCCAAACAGACCTGGAAGGAGGCAATACAGTGATACAGACTCCACGTCCCAGCGAGATGAAGCCAAACAGACCTGGAAGGAGGCAATACAGCGATACAGACTCCACGTCCCAGCGAGATGAAGCCAAACAGACCTGGAAGGAGGTAATACAGTGATACAGACTCCACGTCCCAGCGAGATGAAGCCAAACAGACCTGGAAGGAGGCAATACAGCGATACAGACCCCACGTCCCAGCGAGATGAAGCCAAACAGACCTGGAAGGAGGTAATACAGTGATACAGACTCCACGTCCCAGCGAGATGAAGCCAAACAGACCTGGAAGGAGGCAATACAGCGATACAGACTCCACGTCCCAGCGAGATGAAGCCAAACAGACCTGGAAGGAGGTAATACAGTGATACAGACTCCACGTCCCAGCGAGATGAAGCCAAACAGACCTGGAAGGAGGCAATACAGTGATACAGACTCCGCGTCCCAGCGAGATGAAGCCAAACAGACCTGGAAGGAGGTAATACAGCGATACAGACTCCACGTCCCAGCGAGATGAAGCCAAACAGACCTGGAAGGATGTAATACAGTGATACAGACTCCACGTCCCAGCGAGATGAAGCCAAACAGACCTGGAAGGAGGTAATACAGTGATACAGACTCCACGTCCCAGCGAGATGAAGCCAAACAGACCTGGAAGGAGGTAATACAGTGATACCGACTCCACGTCCCAGCGAGATGAAGCCAAACAGACATGGAAGGAGGTAATGTAGTGATACAGTCTCCACGTCCCAGCGAGATGAAGCCAAACAGACCTGGAAGGAGGTAATACAGCGATACAGACTCCACGTCCCAGCGAGATGAAGCCAAACAGACCTGGAAGGAGGTAATACAGCGATACAGACTCCACGTCCCAGCGAGATGAAGCCAAACAGACCTGGAAGGAGGTAATACAGTGATACAGACTCCACGTCCCAGCGAGATGAAGCCAAACAGACCTGGAAGGAGGCAATACAGCGATACAGACTCCACGTCCCAGCGAGATGAAGCCAAACAGACCTGGAAGGAGGTAATACAGTGATACAGACTCCACGTCCCAGCGAGATGAAGCCAAACAGACCTGGAAGGAGGTAATACAGTGATACAGACTGCACGTCCCAGCGAGATGAAGCCAAACAGACCTGGAAGGAGGCAATACAGCGATACAGACTCAACGTCCCAGCGAGATGAAGCCAAACAGACCTGGAAGGAGGTAATACAGTGATACAGACTCCACGTCCCAGCGAGATGAAGCCAAACAGACCTGGAAGGAGGCAATACAGCGATACAGACTCCACGTCCCAGCGAGATGAAGCCAAACAGACCTGGAAGGAGGTAATACAGTGATACAGACTCCACGTCCCAGCGAGATGAAGCCAAACAGACCTGGAAGGAGGTAATGCAGTGATACAGACTCCACGTCCCAGCGAGATGAAGCCAAACAGACCTGGAAGGAGGCAATACCGTGATACAGACTCCACGTCCCAGCGAGATGAAGCCAAACAGACCTGGAAGGAGGCAATACAGTAATACAGACTCCACGTCCCAGCGAGATGAAGCCAAACGGACCTGGAATGAGGCAATACAGTGATACAGACTCCACGTCCCAGCGAGATGAAGCCAAACGGACCTGGAAGGAGGCAATACAGTGATACAGACTCCACGTCCCAGCGAGATGAAGCCAAACAGACCTGGAAGGAGGCAATACAGTGATATAGACTCCACGTCCCAGCGAGATGAAGCCAAACAGACCTGGAAGGAGGTAATACCGTGATACAGACTCCACGTCCCAGCGAGATGAAGCCAAACAGACCTGGAAGGAGGTAATACAGTGATACAGACTCCACGTCCCAGCGAGATGAAGCCAAACAGACCTGGAAGGAGGCAATACAGTGATACAGACTCCACGTCTCAGCGAGATGAAGCCAAACAGACCTGGAAGGAGGCAATACAGTGATACAGACTCCACGTCCGAGCGAGATGAAGCCAAACAGACCTGAGAAGGAGGCAATACAGTGATACAGACTCCACGTCCCAGCGAGATGAAGCCAAACAGACCTGGAAGGAGGTAATACCGTGATACAGACTCCACGTCCCAGCGAGATGAAGCCAAACAGACCTGGAAGGAGGCAATACAGTGATACAGTCTCCACGTCCCAGCGAGATGAAGCCAAACAGACCTGGAAGGAGGTAATACAGCGATACAGACTCCACGTCCCAGCGAGATGAAGCCAAACAGACCTGGAAGGAGGTAATACAGCGATACAGACTCCACGTCCCAGCGAGATGAAGCCAAACAGACCTGGAAGGAGGTAATACAGTGATACAGACTCCACGTCCCAGCGAGATGAAGCCAAACAGACCTGGAAGGAGGCAATACAGCGATACAGACTCCACGTCCCAGCGAGATGAAGCCAAACAGACCTGGAAGGAGGTAATACAGTGATACAGACTCCACGTCCCAGCGAGATGAAGCCAAACAGACCTGGAAGGAGGTAATACAGTGATACAGACTGCACGTCCCAGCGAGATGAAGCCAAACAGACCTGGAAGGAGGCAATACAGCGATACAGACTCAACGTCCCAGCGAGATGAAGCCAAACAGACCTGGAAGGAGGTAATACAGTGATACAGACTCCACGTCCCAGCGAGATGAAGCCAAACAGACCTGGAAGGAGGCAATACAGCGATACAGACTCCACGTCCCAGCGAGATGAAGCCAAACAGACCTGGAAGGAGGTAATACAGTGATACAGACTCCACGTCCCAGCGAGATGAAGCCAAACAGACCTGGAAGGAGGTAATGCAGTGATACAGACTCCACGTCCCAGCGAGATGAAGCCAAACAGACCTGGAAGGAGGCAATACCGTGATACAGACTCCACGTCCCAGCGAGATGAAGCCAAACAGACCTGGAAGGAGGCAATACAGTAATACAGACTCCACGTCCCAGCGAGATGAAGCCAAACGGACCTGGAATGAGGCAATACAGTGATACAGACTCCACGTCCCAGCGAGATGAAGCCAAACGGACCTGGAAGGAGGCAATACAGTGATACAGACTCCACGTCCCAGCGAGATGAAGCCAAACAGACCTGGAAGGAGGCAATACAGTGATATAGACTCCACGTCCCAGCGAGATGAAGCCAAACAGACCTGGAAGGAGGTAATACCGTGATACAGACTCCACGTCCCAGCGAGATGAAGCCAAACAGACCTGGAAGGAGGTAATACAGTGATACAGACTCCACGTCCCAGCGAGATGAAGCCAAACAGACCTGGAAGGAGGCAATACAGTGATACAGACTCCACGTCTCAGCGAGATGAAGCCAAACAGACCTGGAAGGAGGCAATACAGTGATACAGACTCCACGTCCGAGCGAGATGAAGCCAAACAGACCTGAGAAGGAGGCAATACAGTGATACAGACTCCACGTCCCAGCGAGATGAAGCCAAACAGACCTGGAAGGAGGTAATACCGTGATACAGACTCCACGTCCCAGCGAGATGAAGCCAAACAGACCTGGAAGGAGGCAATACAGTGATACAGACTCCACGTCCCAGCGAGATGAAGCCAAACAGACCTGGAAGGAGGTAATACAGTGATACAGACTCCACGTCCCAGCGAGATGAAGCCAAACAGACCTGGAAGGAGGTAATACAGTGATACAGACTCCACGTCCCAGCGAGATGAAGCCAAACAGACCTGGAAGGAGGTAATACAGTGATACAGACTCCACGTCCCAGCGAGATGAAGCCAAACAGACCTGGAAGGAGGTAATACCGTGATACAGACTCCACGTCCCAGCGAGATGAAGCCAAACAGACCTGGAAGGAGGCAATACAGCGATACAGACTCCACGTCCCAGCGAAATGAAGCCAAACAGACCTGGAAGGAGGTAATACCGTGATACAGACTCCACGTCCCAGCGAGATGAAGCCAACCAGACCTGGAAGGATGTAATACAGCGATACAGACTCCACGTCCCAGCGAGATGAAGCCAAACAGACCTGGAAGGAGGTAATACAGCGATACAGACTGCACATCCCAGCGAGATGAAGCCAAACAGACCTGGAAGGAGGTAATACAGTGATACAGACTCCATGTCCCAGCGAGATGAAGCCAAACAGACCTGGAAGGAGGTAATACAGCGATACAGACTGCACGTCCCAGCGAGATGAAGCCAAACAGACCTGGAAGGAGGCAATACAGTGATACAGACTCCACGTCCCAGCGAGATGAAGCCAAACAGACCTGGAAGGAGGCAATACCGTGATACAGACTCCACGTCCCAGCGAAATGAAGCCAAACAGACCTGGAAGGAGGCAATACCGTGATACAGACTCCACGTCCCAGCGAGATGAAGCCAACCAGACCTGGAAGGATGTAATACAGCGATACAGACTCCACGTCCCAGCGAGATGAAGCCAAACAGACCTGGAAGGAGGTAATACAGCGATACAGACTGCACATCCCAGCGAGATGAAGCCAAACAGACCTGGAAGGAGGTAATACAGTGATACAGACTCCATGTCCCAGCGAGATGAAGCCAAACAGACCTGGAAGGAGGTAATACAGCGATACAGACTGCACGTCCCAGCGAGATGAAGCCAAACAGACCTGGAAGGAGGTAATACAGCGATACAGACTGCACGTCCCAGCGAGATGAAGCCAAACAGACCTGGAAGGAGGTAATACAGTGATACAGACTCCATGTCCCAGCGAGATGAAGCCAAACAGACCTGGAAGG
The DNA here is from genome assembly GCA_964019135.1 of Arenicola marina. Taxonomy (NCBI): domain Eukaryota; kingdom Metazoa; phylum Annelida; class Polychaeta; family Arenicolidae; genus Arenicola; species Arenicola marina. The sequence goes on along the minus strand of OZ025253.1, from coordinate 38,014,263 downwards.
ATGTAATTCAGCAATACAGACTGCACGTCCCAGCGAGATGAAGCCAAACAGACCTGGAAGGAGGCAATACAGTGATACAGACTCTACGTCCCAGCGAGATGAAGCCAAACAGACCTGGAAGGAGGCAATACCGTGATACAGACTCCACGTCCCAGCGAGATGAAGCCAAACAGACCTGGAAGGAGGCAATACAGTAATACAGACTCCACGTCCCAGCGAGATGAAGCCAAACGGACCTGGAATGAGGCAATACAGTGATACAGACTCCACGTCCCAGCGAGATGAAGCCAAACGGACCTGGAAGGAGGCAATACAGTGATACAGACTCCACGTCCCAGCGAGATGAAGCCAAACAGACCTGGATGGAGGCAATACAGTGATATAGACTCCACGTCCCAGCGAGATGAAGCCAAACAGACCTGGAAGGAGGTAATACCGTGATACAGACTCCACGTCCCAGCGAGATGAAGCCAAACAGACCTGGAAGGAGGTAATACAGTGATACAGACTCCACGTCCCAGCGAGATGAAGCCAAACAGACCTGGAAGGAGGCAATACAGTGATACAGACTCCACGTCTCAGCGAGATAAAGCCAAACAGACCTGGAAGGAGGCAATACAGTGATACAGACTCCACGTCCGAGCGAGATGAAGCCACACAGACCTGAGAAGGAGGCAATACAGTGATACAGACTCCACGTCCCAGCGAGATGAAGCCAAACAGACCTGGAAGGAGGTAATACCGTGATACAGACTCCACGTCCCAGCGCGATGAAGCCAAACAGACCTGGAAGGAGGCAATACAGTGATACAGACTCCACGTCCCAGCGAGATGAAGCCAAACAGACCTGGAAGGAGGTAATACAGTGATACAGACTCCACGTCCCAGCGAGATGAAGCCAAACAGACCTGGAAGGAGGTAATACAGTGATACAGACTCCACGTCCCAGCGAGATGAAGCCAAACAGACCTGGAAGGAGGTAATACAGTGATACAGACTTCACGTCCCAGCGAGATGAAGCCAAACAGACCTGGAAGGAGGTAATACCGTGATACAGACTCCACGTCCCAGCGAGATGAAGCCAAACAGACCTGGAAGGAGGCAATACAGCGATACAGACTCCACGTCCCAGCGAAATGAAGCCAAACAGACCTGGAAGGAGGTAATACCGTGATACAGACTCCACGTCCCAGCGAGATGAAGCCAACCAGACCTGGAAGGATGTAATACAGCGATACAGACTCCACGTCCCAGCGAGATGAAGCCAAACAGACCTGGAAGGAGGTAATACAGCGATACAGACTGCACATCCCAGCGAGATGAAGCCAAACAGACCTGGAAGGAGGTAATACAGTGATACAGACTCCATGTCCCAGCGAGATGAAGCCAAACAGACCTGGAAGGAGGTAATACAGCGATACAGACTGCACGTCCCAGCGAGATGAAGCCAAACAGACCTGGAAGGAGGCAATACAGTGATACAGACTCCACGTCCCAGCGAGATGAAGCCAAACAGACCTGGAAGGAGGCAATGCCGTGATACAGACTCCACGTCCCAGCGAAATGAAGCCAAACAGACCTGGAAGGAGGCAATACAGTGATACAGACTCCACGTCCCAGCGAGATGAAGCCAACCAGACCTGGAAGGATGTAATACAGCGATACAGACTCCACGTCCCAGCGAGATGAAGCCAAACAGACCTGGAAGGAGGCAATACAGCGATACAGACTGCACATCCCAGCGAGATGAAGCCAAACAGACCTGGAAGGAGGTAATACAGTGATACAGACTCCATGTCCCAGCGAGATGAAGCCAAACAGACCTGGAAGGAGGTAATACAGCGATACAGACTGCACGTCCCAGCGAGATGAAGCCAAACAGACCTGGAAGGAGGCAATACAGTGATACAGACTCCACGTCCCAGCGAGATGAAGCCAAACAGACCTGGAAGGAGGCAATACCGTGATACAGACTGCACGTCCCAGCGAGATGAAGCCAAACAGACCTGGAAGGAGGCAATACAGTGATACAGACTCCACGTCCCAGCGAGATGAAGCCAAACGGACCTGGAATGAGGCAATACAGTGATACAGACTCCACGTCCCGGCGAGATGAAGCCAAACAGACCTGGAAGGAGGTAATACAGTGATACAGACTCAACGTCCCAGCGAGATGAAGCCAAACAGACATGGAAGGAGGTAATACAGTGATACCGACTCCACGTCCCAGCGAGATGAAGCCAAACAGACCTGGAAGGAGGTAATACAGCGATACAGACTCCACGTCCCAGCGAGATGAAGCCAAACAGACCTGGAAGGAGGTAATACAGTGATACAGACTCCACGTCCCAGCGAGATGAAGCCAAACTGACCTGGAAGGAGGTAATACAGTGATACAGACTCCACGTCCCAGCGAGATGAAGCCAAACAAACCTGAAAGGAGGCAATACAGTGATACAGACTCCACGCCCCAGCGAGATGAAGCCAAACAGACCTGGAAGGAGGTAATACAGTGATACAGACTCCACGTCCCAGCGAGATGAAGCCAAACAGACCTGAAAAGGAGGCAATACAGTGATACAGACTCCACGTCCCAGCGAGATGAAGCCAAACAGACCTGGAAGGAGGCAATACAGTGATACAGATTTCACGTCCCAGCGAGATGAAGCCAAACAGACCTGGAAGGAGGTAATACAGTGATACAGACTCCACGTCCCAGCGAGATGAAGCCAAACAGACCTGGAAGGAGGTAATACCGTGATACAGACTCCACGTCCCAGCGAGATGAAGCCAAACAGACCTGGAAGGAGGCAATACAGTGATACAGACTCCACGTCCCAGCGAGATAAAGCCAAACAGACCTGGAAGGAGGTAATACCGTGATACAGACTCTACGTCCCAGCGAGATGAAGCCAACCAGACCTGGAAGGATGTAATACAGCGATACAGACTCCACGTCCCAGCGAGATGAAGCCAAACAGACCTGGAAGGAGGTAATACAGCGATACAGACTGCACATCCCAGCGAGATGAAGCCAAACAGACCTGGAAGGAGGTAATACAGTGATACAGACTCCATGTCCCAGCGAGATGAAGCCAAACAGACCTGGAAGGAGGTAATACAGCGATACAGACTGCACGTCCCAGCGAGATGAAGCCAAACAGACCTGGAAGGAGGTAATACAGTGATACAGACTCCACGTCCCAGCGAGATGAAGCCAAACAGACCTGGAAGGAGGTAATACAGCGATACAGACTGCACATCCCAGCGAGATGAAGCCAAACAGACCTGGAAGGAGGTAATACAGTGATACAGACTCCATGTCCCAGCGAGATGAAGCCAAACAGACCTGGAAGGAGTTAATACAGCGATACAGACTGCACGTCCCAGCGAGATGAAGCCAAACAGACCTGGAAGGAGGCAATACAGTGATACAGACTCCACGTCCCAGCGAGATGAAGCCAAACAGACCTGGAAGGAGGCAATACCGTGATACAGACTGCACGTCCCAGCGAGATGAAGCCAAACAGACCTGGAAGGAGGCAATACAGTGATACAGACTCCACGTCCCAGCGAGATGAAGCCAAACGGACCTGGAAGGAGGCAATACAGTGATACAGACTCCACGTCCCAGCGAGATGAAGCCAAACAGACCTGGAAGGAGGTAATACAGTGATACAGACTCAACGTCCCAGCGAGATGAAGCCAAACAGACATGGAAGGAGGTAATACAGTGATACCGACTCCACGTCCCAGCGAGATGAAGCCAAACAGACCTGGAAGGAGGCAATACAGCGATACAGACTCCACGTCCCGGCGAGATGAAGCCAAACTGACCTGGAAGGAGGTAATACAGTGATACAGACTCCACGTCCCAGCGAGATGAAGCCAAACAAACCTGAAAGGAGGCAATACAGTGATACAGACTCCACGCCCCAGCGAGATGAAGCCAAACAGACCTGGAAGGAGGTAATACAGTGATACAGACTCCACGTCCCAGCGAGATGAAGCCAAACAGATCTGAAAAGGAGGCAATACAGTGATACAGACTCCACGTCCCAGCGAGATGAAGCCAAACAGACCTGGAAGGAGGCAATACAGTGATACAGATTTCACGTCCCAGCGAGATGAAGCCAAACAGACCTGGAAGGAGGTAATACAGTGATACAGACTCCACGTCCCAGCGAGATGAAGCCAAACAGACCTGGAAGGAGGTAATACCGTGATACAGACTCCACGTCCCAGCGAGATGAAGCCAAACAGACCTGGAAGGAGGCAATACAGTGATACAGACTCCACGTCCCAGCGAGATAAAGCCAAACAGACCTGGAAGGAGGTAATACCGTGATACAGACTCCACGTCCCAGCGAGATGAAGCCAACCAGACCTGGAAGGATGTAATACAGCGATACAGACTCCACGTCCCAGCGAGATGAAGCCAAACAGACCTGGAAGGAGGTAATACAGCGATACAGACTGCACATCCCAGCGAGATGAAGCCAAACAGACCTGGAAGGAGGTAATACAGTGATACAGACTCCATGTCCCAGCGAGATGAAGCCAAACAGACCTGGAAGGAGGTAATACAGCGATACAGACTGCACGTCCCAGCGAGATGAAGCCAAACAGACCTGGAAGGAGGTAATACAGTGATACAGACTCCACGTCCCAGCGAGATGAAGCCAAACAGACCTGGAAGGAGGTAATACAGCGATACAGATTGCACGTCCCAGCGAGATGAAGCCAAACAGACCTGGAAGGAGGCAATACAGTGATACAGACTCCACGTCCCAGCGAGATGAAGCCAAACAGACCTGGAAGGAGGCAATACCGTGATACAGACTCCACGTCCCAGCGAAATGAAGCCAAACAGACCTGGAAGGAGGCAATACCGTGATACAGACTCCACGTCCCAGCGCGATGAAGCCAACCAGACCTGGAAGGATGTAATACAGCGATACAGACTCCACGTCCCAGCGAGATGAAGCCAAACAGACCTGGAAGGAGGTAATACAGCGATACAGACTGCACATCCCAGCGAGATGAAGCCAAACAGACCTGGAAGGAGGTAATACAGTGATACAGACTCCATGTCCCAGCGAGATGAAGCCAAACAGACCTGGAAGGAGGTAATACAGCGATACAGACTGCACGTCCCAGCGAGATGAAGCCAAACAGACCTGGAAGGAGGCAATACAGTGATACAGACTCCACGTCCCAGCGAGACGAAGCCAAACAGACCTGGAAGGAGGCAATACCGTGATACAGACTGCACGTCCCAGCGAGATGAAGCCAAACAGACCTGGAAGGAGGCAATACAGTGATACAGACTCCACGTCCCAGCGAGATGAAGCCAAACGGACCTGGAAGGAGGCAATACAGTGATACAGACTCCACGTCCCAGCGAAATGAAGCCAAACAGACCTGGAAGGAGGTAATACAGTGATACAGACTCAACGTCCCAGCGAGATGAAGCCAAACAGACATGGAAGGAGGTAATACAGTGATACCGACTCCACGTCCCAGCGAGATGAAGCCAAACAGACCTGGAGGGAGGTAATACAGCGATACAGACTCCACGTCCCAGCGAGATGAAGCCTAACAGACCTGGAAGGAGGCAATACAGTGATACAGATTTCACGTCCCAGCGAGATGAAGCCAAACAGACCTGGAAGGAGGTAATACAGTGATACAGACTCCATGTCCCAGCGAAATGAAGCCAAACAGACCTGGAAGGAGGTAATACAGTGATACAGACTCCACGTCCCAGCGAGATGAAGCCAAACAGACCTGGAAGGAGGTAATACAGCGATACAGACTCCACGTCCCAGCGAGATGAAGCCAAACAGACCTGGAGGGAGGTAATACAGCGATACAGACTCCACGTCCCAGCGAGATGAAGCCTAACAGACCTGGAAGGAGGCAATACAGTGATACAGACTCCACGTCCCAGCGAGATGAAGCCAAACAGACCTGGAAGGAGGTAATACAGTGATACAGACTCCACGTCCCAGCGAGATGAAGCCAAACAGACATGGAAGGAGGCAATACAGTGATACAGACTCCACGTCCCAGCGAGATGAAGCCAACCAGACCTGGAAGGATGTAATACAGCGATACAGACTCCACGTCCCAGCGAGATGAAGCCAAACAGACCTGGAAGGAGGTAATACAGCGATACAGACTGCACATCCCAGCGAGATGAAGCCAAACAGACCTGGAAGGAGGTAATACAGTGATACAGACTCCATGTCCCAGCGAGATGAAGCCAAACAGACCTGGAAGGAGGTAATACAGCGATACAGACTGCACGTCCCAGCGAGATGAAGCCAAACAGACCTGGAAGGAGGCAATACAGTGATACAGACTCCACGTCCCAGCGAGATGAAGCCAAACAGACCTGGAAGGAGGCAATACCGTGATACAGACTCCACGTCCCAGCGAGATGAAGCCAAACAGACCTGGAAGGAGGCAATACAGTGATACAGACTCCACGTCCCAGCGAGATGAAGCCAAACGGACCTGGAAGGAGGCAATACCGTGATACAGACTCCACGTCCCAGCGAGATGAAGCCAACCAGACCTGGAAGGATGTAATACAGCGATACAGACTCCACGTCCCAGCGAGATGAAGCCAAAGAGACCTGGATGGAGGTAATACAGCGATACAGACTGCACATCCCAGCGAGATGAAGCCAAACAGACCTGGAAGGAGGTAATACAGTGATACAGACTCCATGTCCCAGCGAGATGAAGCCAAACAGACCTGGAAGGAGGTAATACAGCGATACAGACTGCACGTCCCAGCGAGATGAAGCCAAACAGACCTGGAAGGAGGCAATACAGTGATACAGACTCCACGTCCCAGCGAGATGAAGCCAAACAGACCTGGAAGGAGGCAATACCGTGATACAGACTGCACGTCCCAGCGAGATGAAGCCAAACAGACCTGGAAGGAGGCAATACAGTGATACAGACTCCACGTCCCAGCGAGATGAAGCCAAACGGACCTGGAAGGAGGCAATACAGTGACACAGACTCCACGTCCCAGCGAGATGAAGCCAAACAGACCTGGAAGGAGGCAATACAGTGATACAGACTCCACGTCCCAGCGAGATGAAGCCAAACAGACCTGGAAGGAGGTAATACAGCGATACAGACTCCACGCCCCAGCGAGATGAAGCCAAACAGACCTGGAAGGAGGTAATACAGCGATACAGACTCCACGTCCCAGCGAGATGAAGCCAAACAGACCTGGAAGGAGGCAATACAGTGATACAGACTCCACGTCCCAGCGAGATGAAGCCAAACAGACCTGGAAGGAGACAATACAGCGATACAGACTCCACGTCCCAGCGAGATGAAGCCAAACAGACCTGGAAGGAGGTAATACAGCGATACAGACTCCACGTCCCAGCGAGATGAAGCCAAACAAACCTGGAAGGAGGTAATGCAGTGATACAGACTCCACGTCCCAGCGAGATGAAGCCAAACAGACCTGGAAGGAGGCAATACAGTGATACAGACTCCACGTCCCAGCGAGATGAAGCCAAACAGACCTGGAAGGAGGCAATACAGTGATACAGACTCCACGTCCCAGCGAGATGAAGCCAAACAGACCTGGAAGGAGGTAATACAGCGATACAGACTCCACGTCCCAGCGGGATGAAGCCAAACAGACCTGGAAGGAGGCAATACAGTGATACAGACTCCACGTCCCAGCGAGATGAAGCCAAACAGACCAGGAAGGAGACAATACAGCGATACAGACTCCACGTCCCAGCGAGATGAAGCCAAACAGACCTGGAAGGAGGTAATACAGCGATACAGACTCCACGTCCCAGCGAGATGAAGCCAAACAAACCTGGAAGGAGGTAATGCAGTGATACAGACTCCACGTCTCAGCGAGATGAAGCCAAACAGACCTGGAAGGAGGCAATACAGTGATACAGACTCCACGTCCCAGCGAGATGAAGCCAAACAGACCTGGAAGGAGGTAATGCAGTGATACAGACTCCACGTCCCAGCGAGATGAAGCCAAACAGACCTGGAAGGAGGCAATACAGTGATACAGACTCCACGTCCCAGCGAGATGAAGCCAAACAGACCTGGAAGGAGGTAATGCAGTGATACAGACTCCACGTCCCAGCGAGATGAAGCCAAACAGACCTGGAAGGAGGTAATACAGTGATACAGACTCCACGTCCCAGCGAGATGAAGCCAAACAGACCTGGAAGGAGGTAATACAGTGATACAGACTCCACGTCCCAGCGAGATGAAGCCAAACAGACCTGGAAGGATGTAATACAGTAATACAGACTCCACGTCCCAGCGAGATGAAGCCAAACAGACCTGGAAGGAGGCAATACAATGATACAGACTCCACGTCCCAGCGAGATGAAGCCAAACAGACCTGGAAGGAGGCAATACAGCGATACAGACTCCACGTCCTAGCGAGATGAAGCCAAACAGACCTGGAAGGATGTAATACAGTAATACAGACTCCACGTCCCAGCGAGATGAAGCCAAACAGACCTGGAAGGAGGCAATACAATGATACAGACTCCACGTCCCAGCGAGATGAAGCCAAACAGACCTGGAAGGAGGCAATACAGCGATACAGACTCCACGTCCCAGCGAGATGAAGCCAAACAGACCTGGAAGGAGGCAATACAGCGATACAGACTCCACGTCCCAGCGAGATGAAGCCAAACAAACCTGGAAGGAGGCAATACAATGATACAGACTCCACGTCCCAGCGAGATGAAGCCAAACAGACCTGAAAAGGAGGCAATACAGCGATACAGACTCCACGTCCCAGCGAGATGAAGCCAAACAAACCTGGAAGGAGGTAATGCAGCGATACAGACTCCACGTCCCAGCGAGATGAAGCCAAACAAACCTGGAAGGAGGTAATGCAGCGATACAGACTCCACGTCCCAGCGAGATGAAGCCAAACAGACCTGGAAGGAGGCAATACAGTGATACAGACTCCACGTCCCAGCGAGATGAAGCCAAACAGACCTGGAAGGAGGCAATACAGTGATACAGACTCCACGTCCCGGCGAGATGAAGCCAAACAGACCTGGAAGGAGGTAATACAGTGATACAGACTCCACGTCCCAGCGAGATGAAGCCAAACAAACCTGGAAGGAGGTAATACAGTGATACAGACTCCACGTCCCAGCGAGATGAAGCCAAACAGACCTGGAAGGAGGCAATACAGTGATACAGACTCCACGTCCCAGCGAGATGAAGGCAAACAGACCTGGAAGGAGGTAATACCGTGATACAGACTCCACGTCCCAGCGAGATGAAGCCAAACAGACCTGGAAGGAGGTAATACAGTGATACAGACTCCACGTCCCAGCGAGATGAAGCCAAACAGACCTGGAAGGAGGTAATACAGTGATACAGACTCCACGTCCCAGCGAGATGAAGCCAAACAAACCTGGAAGGAGGCAATACAATGATACAGACTCCACGTCCCAGCGAGATGAAGCCAAACAGACCTGAAAAGGAGGCAATACAGCGATACAGACTCCACGTCCCAGCGAGATGAAGCCAAACAGACCTGGAAGGAGGTAATACAGTGATACAGACTCCACGTCCCAGCGAGATGAAGCCAAACAGACCTGGAAGGAGGTAATACAGTGATACAGACTCCACGTCCCAGCGAGATGAAGCCAAACAGACCTGGAAGGAGGTAATGCAGTGATACAGACTCCACGTCCCAGCGAGATGAAGCCAAACAGACCTGGAAGGAGGTAATACAGTGATACAGACTCCACGTCCCAGCGAGATGAAGCCAAACAGACCTGAAAAGGAGGCAATACAGCGATACAGACTCCACGTCCCAGCGAGATGAAGCCAAACAGACCTGGAAGGAGGCAATACAGCGATACAGACTCCACGTCCCAGCGAGATGAAGCCAAACAGACCTGGAAGGAGGCAATACAGCGATACAGACTCCACGTCCTAGCGAGATGAAGCCAAACAGACCTGGAAGGATGTAATACAGTAATCCAGACTCCACGTCCCAGCGAGATGAAGCCAAACAGACCTGGAAGGAGGCAATACAATGATACAGACTCCACGTCCCAGCGAGATGAAGCCAAACAGACCTGGAAGGAGGCAATACAGCGATACAGACTCCACGTCCCAGCGAGATGAAGCCAAACAGACCTGGAAGGAGGCAATACAGCGATACAGACTCCACGTCCCAGCGAGATGAAGCCAAACAAACCTGGAAGGAGGCAATACAATGATACAGACTCCACGTCCCAGCGAGATGAAGCCAAACAGACCTGAAAAGGAGGCAATACAGCGATACAGACTCCACGTCCCAGCGAGATGAAGCCAAACAAACCTGGAAGGAGGTAATGCAGCGATACAGACTCCACGTCCCAGCGAGATGAAGCCAAACAAACCTGGAAGGAGGTAATGCAGCGATACAGACTCCACGTCCCAGCGAGATGAAGCCAAACAGACCTGGAAGGAGGCAATACAGTGATACAGACTCCACGTCCCAGCGAGATGAAGCCAAACAGACCTGGAAGGAGGCAATACAGTGATACAGACTCCACGTCCCGGCGAGATGAAGCCAAACAGACCTGGAAGGAGGTAATACAGTGATACAGACTCCACGTCCCAGCGAGATGAAGCCAAACAAACCTGGAAGGAGGTAATACAGTGATACAGACTCCACGTCCCAGCGAGATGAAGCCAAACAGACCTGGAAGGAGGCAATACAGTGATACAGACTCCACGTCCCAGCGAGATGAAGGCAAACAGACCTGGAAGGAGGTAATACCGTGATACAGACTCCACGTCCCAGCGAGATGAAGCCAAACAGACCTGGAAGGAGGTAATACATTGATACAGACTCCACGTCCCAGCGAGATGAAGCCAAACAGACCTGGAAGGAGGTAATACAGTGATACAGACTCCACGTCCCAGCGAGATGAAGCCAAACAAACCTGGAAGGAGGCAATACAATGATACAGACTCCACGTCCCAGCGAGATGAAGCCAAACAGACCTGAAAAGGAGGCAATACAGCGATACAGACTCCACGTCCCAGCGAGATGAAGCCAAACAGACCTGGAAGGAGGTAATACAGTGATACAGACTCCACGTCCCAGCGAGATGAAGCCAAACAGACCTGGAAGGAGGTAATACAGTGATACAGACTCCACGTCCCAGCGAGATGAAGCCAAACAGACCTGGAAGGAGGTAATGCAGTGATACAGACTCCACGTCCCAGCGAGATGAAGCCAAACAGACCTGGAAGGAGGTAATACAGTGATACAGACTCCACGTCCCAGCGAGATGAAGCCAAACAGACCTGAAAAGGAGGCAATACAGCGATACAGACTCCACGTCCCAGCGAGATGAAGCCAAACAGACCTGGAAGGAGGTAATACAGTGATACAGACTCCACGTCCCAGCGAGATGAAGCCAAACAAACCTGGAAGGAGGCAATACAATGATACAGACTCCACGTCCCAGCGAGATGAAGCCAAACAGACCTGAAAAGGAGGCAATACAGCGATACAGACTCCACGTCCCAGCGAGATGAAGCCAAACAGACCTGGAAGGAGGTAATACAGTGATACAGACTCCACGTCCCAGCGAGATGAAGCCAAACAGACCTGGAAGGAGGTAATACAGTGATACAGACTCCACGTCCCAGCGAGATGAAGCCAAACAGACCTGGAAGGAGGTAATGCAGTGATACAGACTCCACGTCCCAGCGAGATGAAGCCAAACAGACCTGGAAGGAGGTAATACAGTGATACAGACTCCACGTCCCAGCGAGATGAAGCCAAACAGACCTGAAAAGGAGGCAATACAGCGATACAGACTCCACGTCCCAGCGAGATGAAGCCAAACAGACCTGGAAGGAGGTAATACAGTGATACAGACTCCACGTCCCAGCGAGATGAAGCCAAACAAACCTGGAAGGAGGCAATACAATGATACAGACTCCACGTCCCAGCGAGATGAAGCCAAACCGACCTGGAAGGAGGTAATACAGCGATACAGACTCCACGTCCCAGCGAGATGAAGCCAAACAGACCTGAAAAGGAGGCAATACAGCGATACAGACTCCACGTCCCAGCGAGATGAAGCCAAACAAACCTGGAAGGAGGTAATGCAGTGATACAGACTCCACGTCCCAGCGAGATGAAGCCAAACAGACCTGGAAGGAGGTAATACAGTGATACAGACTCCACGTCCCAGCGAGATGAAGCCAAACAGACCTGGAAGGAGGCAATACAGTGATACAGACTCCACGTCCCAGCGAGATGAAGCCAAACAAACCTGGAAGGAGGCAATACAATGATACAGACTCCACGTCCCAGCGAGATGAAGCCAAACAGACCTGAAAAGGAGGCAATACAGCGATACAGACTCCACGTCCCAGCGAGATGAAGCCAAACAAACCTGGAAGGAGGTAATGCAGCGATACAGACTCCACGTCCCAGCGAGATGAAGCCAAACAAACCTGGAAGGAGGTAATGCAGCGATACAGACTCCACGTCCCAGCGAGATGAAGCCAAACAGACCTGGAATGAGGCAATACAGTGATACAGACTCCACGTCCCAGCGAGATGAAGCCAAACAGACCTGGAAGGAGGCAATACAGTGATACAGACTCCACGTCCCGGCGAGATGAAGCCAAACAGACCTGGAAGGAGGTAATACAGTGATACAGACTCCACGTCCCAGCGAGATGAAGCCAAACAAACCTGGAAGGAGGTAATACAGTGATACAGACTCCACGTCCCAGCGAGATGAAGCCAAACAGACCTGGAAGGAGGCAATACAGTGATACAGACTCCACGTCCCAGCGAGATGAAGGCAAACAGACCTGGAAGGAGGTAATACCGTGATACAGACTCCACGTCCCAGCGAGATGAAGCCAAACAGACCTGGAAGGAGGTAATACAGTGATACAGACTCCACGTCCCAGCGAGATGAAGCCAAACAGACCTGGAAGGAGGTAATACAGTGATACAGACTCCACGTCCCAGCGAGATGAAGCCAAACAAACCTGGAAGGAGGCAATACAATGATACAGACTCCACGTCCCAGCGAGATGAAGCCAAACAGACCTGAAAAGGAGGCAATACAGCGATACAGATTTCACGTCCCAGCGAGATGAAGCCAAACAGACCTGGAAGGAGGTAATACAGTGATACAGACTCCACGTCCCAGCGAGATGAAGCCAAACAGACCTGGAAGGAGGTAATACCGTGATACAGACTCCACGTCCCAGCGAGATGAAGCCAAACAGACCTGGAAGGAGGCAATACAGTGATACAGACTCCACGTCCCAGCGAGATAAAGCCAAACAGACCTGGAAGGAGGTAATACCGTGATACAGACTCCACGTCCCAGCGAGATGAAGCCAACCAGACCTGGAAGGATGTAATACAGCGATACAGACTCCACGTCCCAGCGAGATGAAGCCAAACAGACCTGGAAGGAGGTAATACAGCGATACAGACTGCACATCCCAGCGAGATGAAGCCAAACAGACCTGGAAGGAGGTAATACAGTGATACAGACTCCATGTCCCAGCGAGATGAAGCCAAACAGACCTGGAAGGAGGTAATACAGCGATACAGACTGCACGTCCCAGCGAGATGAAGCCAAACAGACCTGGAAGGAGGTAATACAGTGATACAGACTCCACGTCCCAGCGAGATGAAGCCAAACAGACCTGGAAGGAGGTAATACAGCGATACAGACTGCACATCCCAGCGAGATGAAGCCAAACAGACCTGGAAGGAGGTAATACAGTGATACAGACTCCATGTCCCAGCGAGATGAAGCCAAACAGACCTGGAAGGAGTTAATACAGCGATACAGACTGCACGTCCCAGCGAGATGAAGCCAAACAGACCTGGAAGGAGGCAATACAGTGATACAGACTCCACGTCCCAGCGAGATGAAGCCAAACAGACCTGGAAGGAGGCAATACCGTGATACAGACTGCACGTCCCAGCGAGATGAAGCCAAACAGACCTGGAAGGAGGCAATACAGTGATACAGACTCCACGTCCCAGCGAGATGAAGCCAAACGGACCTGGAAGGAGGCAATACAGTGATACAGACTCCACGTCCCAGCGAGATGAAGCCAAACAGACCTGGAAGGAGGTAATACAGTGATACAGACTCAACGTCCCAGCGAGATGAAGCCAAACAGACATGGAAGGAGGTAATACAGTGATACCGACTCCACGTCCCAGCGAGATGAAGCCAAACAGACCTGGAAGGAGGCAATACAGCGATACAGACTCCACGTCCCAGCGAGATGAAGCCAAACTAACCTGGAAGGAGGTAATACAGTGATACAGACTCCACGTCCCAGCGAGATGAAGCCAAACAAACCTGAAAGGAGGCAATACAGTGATACAGACTCCACGCCCCAGCGAGATGAAGCCAAACAGACCTGGAAGGAGGTAATACAGTGATACAGACTCCACGTCCCAGCGAGATGAAGCCAAACAGATCTGAAAAGGAGGCAATACAGTGATACAGACTCCACGTCCCAGCGAGATGAAGCCAAACAGACCTGGAAGGAGGCAATACAGTGATACAGATTTCACGTCCCAGCGAGATGAAGCCAAACAGACCTGGAAGGAGGTAATACAGTGATACAGACTCCACGTCCCAGCGAGATGAAGCCAAACAGACCTGGAAGGAGGTAATACCGTGATACAGACTCCACGTCCCAGCGAGATGAAGCCAAACAGACCTGGAAGGAGGCAATACAGTGATACAGACTCCACGTCCCAGCGAGATAAAGCCAAACAGACCTGGAAGGAGGTAATACCGTGATACAGACTCCACGTCCCAGCGAGATGAAGCCAACCAGACCTGGAAGGATGTAATACAGCGATACAGACTCCACGTCCCAGCGAGATGAAGCCAAACAGACCTGGAAGGAGGTAATACAGCGATACAGACTGCACATCCCAGCGAGATGAAGCCAAACAGACCTGGAAGGAGGTAATACAGTGATACAGACTCCATGTCCCAGCGAGATGAAGCCAAACAGACCTGGAAGGAGGTAATACAGCGATACAGACTGCACGTCCCAGCGAGATGAAGCCAAACAGACCTGGAAGGAGGTAATACAGTGATACAGACTCCACGTCCCAGCGAGATGAAGCCAAACAGACCTGGAAGGAGGTAATACAGCGATACAGACTGCACGTCCCAGCGAGATGAAGCCAAACAGACCTGGAAGGAGGCAATACAGTGATACAGACTCCACGTCCCAGCGAGATGAAGCCAAACAGACCTGGAAGGAGGCAATACCGTGATACAGACTCCACGTCCCAGCGAAATGAAGCCAAACAGACCTGGAAGGAGGCAATACCGTGATACAGACTCCACGTCCCAGCGAGATGAAGCCAACCAGACCTGGAAGGATGTAATACAGCGATACAGACTCCACGTCCCAGCGAGATGAAGCCAAACAGACCTGGAAGGAGGTAATACAGCGATACAGACTGCACATCCCAGCGAGATGAAGCCAAACAGACCTGGAAGGAGGTAATACAGTGATACAGACTCCATGTCCCAGCGAGATGAAGCCAAACAGACCTGGAAGGAGGTAATACAGCGATACAGACTGCACGTCCCAGCGAGATGAAGCCAAACAGACCTGGAAGGAGGCAATACAGTGATACAGACTCCACGTCCCAGCGAGATGAAGCCAAACAGACCTGGAAGGAGGCAATACCGTGATACAGACTGCACGTCCCAGCGAGATGAAGCCAAACAGACCTGGAAGGAGGCAATACAGTGATACAGACTCCACGTCCCAGCGAGATGAAGCCAAACGGACCTGGAAGGAGGCAATACAGTGATACAGACTCCACGTCCCAGCGAAATGAAGCCAAACAGACCTGGAAGGAGGTAATACAGTGATACAGACTCAACGTCCCAGCGAGATGAAGCCAAACAGACATGGAAGGAGGTAATACAGTGATACCGACTCCACGTCCCAGCGAGATAAAGCCAAACAGACCTGGAAGGAGGTAATACAGCGATACAGACTCCACGTCCCAGCGAGATGAAGCCAAACAGACCTGGAGGGAGGTAATACAGCGATACAGACTCCACGTCCCAGCGAGATGAAGCCTAACAGACCTGGAAGGAGGCAATACAGTGATACAGATTTCACGTCCCAGCGAGATGAAGCCAAACAGACCTGGAAGGAGGTAATACAGTGATACAGACTCCACGTCCCAGCGAGATGAAGCCAAACAGACATGGAAGGAGGCAATACAGTGATACAGACTCCACGTCCCAGCGAGATGAAGCCAACCAGACCTGGAAGGATGTAATACAGCGATACAGACTCCACGTCCCAGCGAGATGAAGCCAAACAGACCTGGAAGGAGGTAATACAGCGATACAGACTGCACATCCCAGCGAGATGAAGCCAAACAGACCTGGAAGGAGGTAATACAGTGATACAGACTCCATGTCCCAGCGAGATGAAGCCAAACAGACCTGGAAGGAGGTAATACAGCGATACAGACTGCACGTCCCAGCGAGATGAAGCCAAACAGACCTGGAAGGAGGCAATACAGTGATACAGACTCCACGTCCCAGCGAGATGAAGCCAAACAGACCTGGAAGGAGGCAATACCGTGATACAGACTCCACGTCCCAGCGAGATGAAGCCAAACAGACCTGGAAGGAGGCAATACAGTGATACAGACTCCACGTCCCAGCGAGATGAAGCCAAACGGACCTGGAAGGAGGCAATACCGTGATACAGACTCCACGTCCCAGCGAGATGAAGCCAACCAGACCTGGAAGGATGTAATACAGCGATACAGACTCCACGTCCCAGCGAGATGAAGCCAAACAGACCTGGATGGAGGTAATACAGCGATACAGACTGCACATCCCAGCGAGATGAAGCCAAACAGACCTGGAAGGAGGTAATACAGTGATACAGACTCCATGTCCCAGCGAGATGAAGCCAAACAGACCTGGAAGGAGGTAATACAGCGATACAGACTGCACGTCCCAGCGAGATGAAGCCAAACAGACCTGGAAGGAGGCAATACAGTGATACAGACTCCACGTCCCAGCGAGATGAAGCCAAACAGACCTGGAAGGAGGCAATACCGTGATACAGACTGCACGTCCCAGCGAGATGAAGCCAAACAGACCTGGAAGGAGGCAATACAGTGATACAGACTCCACGTCCCAGCGAGATGAAGCCAAACGGACCTGGAAGGAGGCAATACAGTGACACAGACTCCACGTCCCAGCGAGATGAAGCCAAACAGACCTGGAAGGAGGCAATACAGTGATACAGACTCCACGTCCCAGCGAGATGAAGCCAAACAGACCTGGAAGGAGGTAATACAGCGATACAGACTCCACGCCCCAGCGAGATGAAGCCAAACAGACCTGGAAGGAGGTAATACAGCGATACAGACTCCACGTCCCAGCGAGATGAAGCCAAACAGACCTGGAAGGAGGCAATACAGTGATACAGACTCCACGTCCCAGCGAGATGAAGCCAAACAGACCTGGAAGGAGACAATACAGCGATACAGACTCCACGTCCCAGCGAGATGAAGCCAAACAGACCTGGAAGGAGGTAATACAGCGATACAGACTCCACGTCCCAGCGAGATGAAGCCAAACAAACCTGGAAGGAGGTAATGCAGTGATACAGACTCCACGTCCCAGCGAGATGAAGCCAAACAGACCTGGAAGGAGGCAATACAGTGATACAGACTCCACGTCCCAGCGAGATGAAGCCAAACAGACCTGGAAGGAGGCAATACAGTGATACAGACTCCACGTCCCAGCGAGATGAAGCCAAACAGACCTGGAAGGAGGTAATACAGCGATACAGACTCCACGTCCCAGCGGGATGAAGCCAAACAGACCTGGAAGGAGGCAATACAGTGATACAGACTCCACGTCCCAGCGAGATGAAGCCAAACAGACCAGGAAGGAGACAATACAGCGATACAGACTCCACGTCCCAGCGAGATGAAGCCAAACAGACCTGGAAGGAGGTAATACAGCGATACAGACTCCACGTCCCAGCGAGATGAAGCCAAACAAACCTGGAAGGAGGTAATGCAGTGATACAGACTCCACGTCTCAGCGAGATGAAGCCAAACAGACCTGGAAGGAGGCAATACAGTGATACAGACTCCACGTCCCAGCGAGATGAAGCCAAACAGACCTGGAAGGAGGTAATGCAGTGATACAGACTCCACGTCCCAGCGAGATGAAGCCAAACAGACCTGGAAGGAGGCAATACAGTGATACAGACTCCACGTCCCAGCGAGATGAAGCCAAACAGACCTGGAAGGAGGTAATGCAGTGATACAGACTCCACGTCCCAGCGAGATGAAGCCAAACAGACCTGGAAGGAGGTAATACAGTGATACAGACTCCACGTCCCAGCGAGATGAAGCCAAACAGAGCTGGAAGGAGGTAATACAGTGATACAGACTCCACGTCCCAGCGAGATGAAGCCAAACAGACCTGGAAGGATGTAATACAGTAATACAGACTCCACGTCCCAGCGAGATGAAGCCAAACAGACCTGGAAGGAGGCAATACAATGATACAGACTCCACGTCCCAGCGAGATGAAGCCAAACAGACCTGGAAGGAGGCAATACAGCGATACAGACTCCACGTCCTAGCGAGATGAAGCCAAACAGACCTGGAAGGATGTAATACAGTAATACAGACTCCACGTCCCAGCGAGATGAAGCCAAACAGACCTGGAAGGAGGCAATACAATGATACAGACTCCACGTCCCAGCGAGATGAAGCCAAACAGACCTGGAAGGAGGCAATACAGCGATACAGACTCCACGTCCCAGCGAGATGAAGCCAAACAGACCTGGAAGGAGGCAATACAGCGATACAGACTCCACGTCCCAGCGAGATGAAGCCAAACAAACCTGGAAGGAGGCAATACAATGATACAGACTCCACGTCCCAGCGAGATGAAGCCAAACAGACCTGAAAAGGAGGCAATACAGCGATACAGACTCCACGTCCCAGCGAGATGAAGCCAAACAAACCTGGAAGGAGGTAATGCAGCGATACAGACTCCACGTCCCAGCGAGATGAAGCCAAACAAACCTGGAAGGAGGTAATGCAGCGATACAGACTCCACGTCCCAGCGAGATGAAGCCAAACAGACCTGGAAGGAGGCAATACAGTGATACAGACTCCACGTCCCAGCGAGATGAAGCCAAACAGACCTGGAAGGAGGCAATACAGTGATACAGACTCCACGTCCCGGCGAGATGAAGCCAAACAGACCTGGAAGGAGGTAATACAGTGATACAGACTCCACGTCCCAGCGAGATGAAGCCAAACAAACCTGGAAGGAGGTAATACAGTGATACAGACTCCACGTCCCAGCGAGATGAAGCCAAACAGACCTGGAAGGAGGCAATACAGTGATACAGACTCCACGTCCCAGCGAGATGAAGGCAAACAGACCTGGAAGGAGGTAATACCGTGATACAGACTCCACGTCCCAGCGAGATGAAGCCAAACAGACCTGGAAGGAGGTAATACAGTGATACAGACTCCACGTCCCAGCGAGATGAAGCCAAACAGACCTGGAAGGAGGTAATACAGTGATACAGACTCCACGTCCCAGCGAGATGAAGCCAAACAAACCTGGAAGGAGGCAATACAATGATACAGACTCCACGTCCCAGCGAGATGAAGCCAAACAGACCTGAAAAGGAGGCAATACAGCGATACAGACTCCACGTCCCAGCGAGATGAAGCCAAACAGACCTGGAAGGAGGTAATACAGTGATACAGACTCCACGTCCCAGCGAGATGAAGCCAAACAGACCTGGAAGGAGGTAATACAGTGATACAGACTCCACGTCCCAGCGAGATGAAGCCAAACAGACCTGGAAGGAGGTAATGCAGTGATACAGACTCCACGTCCCAGCGAGATGAAGCCAAACAGACCTGGAAGGAGGTAATACAGTGATACAGACTCCACGTCCCAGCGAGATGAAGCCAAACAGACCTGAAAAGGAGGCAATACAGCGATACAGACTCCACGTCCCAGCGAGATGAAGCCAAACAGACCTGGAAGGAGGTAATACAGTGATACAGACTCCACGTCCCAGCGAGATGAAGCCAAACAGACCTGGAAGGAGGTAATACAGTGATACAGACTCCACGTCCCAGCGAGATGAAGCCAAGCAGACCTGGAAGGATGTAATACAGTAATACAGACTCCACGTCCCAGCGAGATGAAGCCAAACAGACCTGGAAGGAGGCAATACAATGATACAGACTCCACGTCCCAGCGAGATGAAGCCAAACAGACCTGGAAGGAGGCAATACAGCGATACAGACTCCACGTCCTAGCGAGATGAAGCCAAACAGACCTGGAAGGATGTAATACAGTAATACAGACTCCACGTCCCAGCGAGATGAAGCCAAACAGACCTGGAAGGAGGCAATACAATGATACAGACTCCACGTCCCAGCGAGATGAAGCCAAACAGACCTGGAAGGAGGCAATACAGCGATACAGACTCCACGTCCCAGCGAGATGAAGCCAAACAGACCTGGAAGGAGGCAATACAGCGATACAGACTCCACGTCCCAGCGAGATGAAGCCAAACAAACCTGGAAGGAGGCAATACAATGATACAGACTCCACGTCCCAGCGAGATGAAGCCAAACAGACCTGAAAAGGAGGCAATACAGCGATACAGACTCCACGTCCCAGCGAGATGAAGCCAAACAAACCTGGAAGGAGGTAATGCAGCGATACAGACTCCACGTCCCAGCGAGATGAAGCCAAACAAACCTGGAAGGAGGTAATGCAGCGATACAGACTCCACGTCCCAGCGAGATGAAGCCAAACAGACCTGGAAGGAGGCAATACAGTGATACAGACTCCACGTCCCAGCGAGATGAAGCCAAACAGACCTGGAAGGAGGCAATACAGTGATACAGACTCCACGTCCCGGCGAGATGAAGCCAAACAGACCTGGAAGGAGGTAATACAGTGATACAGACTCCACGTCCCAGCGAGATGAAGCCAAACAAACCTGGAAGGAGGTAATACAGTGATACAGACTCCACGTCCCAGCGAGATGAAGCCAAACAGACCTGGAAGGAGGCAATACAGTGATACAGACTCCACGTCCCAGCGAGATGAAGGCAAACAGACCTGGAAGGAGGTAATACCGTGATACAGACTCCACGTCCCAGCGAGATGAAGCCAAACAGACCTGGAAGGAGGTAATACAGTGATACAGACTCCACGTCCCAGCGAGATGAAGCCAAACAGACCTGGAAGGAGGTAATACAGTGATACATACTCCACGTCCCAGCGAGATGAAGCCAAACAAACCTGGAAGGAGGCAATACAATGATACAGACTCCACGTCCCAGCGAGATGAAGCCAAACAGACCTGAAAAGGAGGCAATACAGCGATACAGACTCCACGTCCCAGCGAGATGAAGCCAAACAGACCTGGAAGGAGGTAATACAGTGATACAGACTCCACGTCCCAGCGAGATGAAGCCAAACAGACCTGGAAGGAGGTAATACAGTGATACAGACTCCACGTCCCAGCGAGATGAAGCCAAACAGACCTGGAAGGAGGTAATGCAGTGATACAGACTCCACGTCCCAGCGAGATGAAGCCAAACAGACCTGGAAGGAGGTAATACAGTGATACAGACTCCACGTCCCAGCGAGATGAAGCCAAACAGACCTGAAAAGGAGGCAATACAGCGATACAGACTCCACGTCCCAGCGAGATGAAGCCAAACAGACCTGGAAGGAGGTAATACAGTGATACAGACTCCACGTCCCAGCGAGATGAAGCCAAACAAACCTGGAAGGAGGCAATACAATGATACAGACTCCACGTCCCAGCGAGATGAAGCCAAACAGACCTGAAAAGGAGGCAATACAGCGATACAGACTCCACGTCCCAGCGAGATGAAGCCAAACAGACCTGGAAGGAGGTAATACAGTGATACAGACTCCACGTCCCAGCGAGATGAAGCCAAACAGACCTGGAAGGAGGTAATACAGTGATACAGACTCCACGTCCCAGCGAGATGAAGCCAAACAGACCTGGAAGGAGGTAATGCAGTGATACAGACTCCACGTCCCAGCGAGATGAAGCCAAACAGACCTGGAAGGAGGTAATACAGTGATACAGACTCCACGTCCCAGCGAGATGAAGCCAAACAGACCTGAAAAGGAGGCAATACAGCGATACAGACTCCACGTCCCAGCGAGATGAAGCCAAACAGACTTGGAAGGAGGTAATACAGTGATACAGACTCCACGTCCCAGCGAGATGAAGCCAAACAAACCTGGAAGGAGGCAATACAATGATACAGACTCCACGTCCCAGCGAGATGAAGCCAAACCGACCTGGAAGGAGGTAATACAGCGATACAGACTCCACGTCCCAGCGAGATGAAGCCAAACAGACCTGAAAAGGAGGCAATACAGCGATACAGACTCCACGTCCCAGCGAGATGAAGCCAAACAAACCTGGAAGGAGGTAATGCAGTGATACAGACTCCACGTCCCAGCGAGATGAAGCCAAACAGACCTGGAAGGAGGTAATACAGTGATACAGACTCCACGTCCCAGCGAGATGAAGCCAAACAGACCTGGAAGGAGGCAATACAGTGATACAGACTCCACGTCCCAGCGAGATGAAGCCAAACAAACCTGGAAGGAGGCAATACAATGATACAGACTCCACGTCCCAGCGAGATGAAGCCAAACAGACCTGAAAAGGAGGCAATACAGCGATACAGACTCCACGTCCCAGCGAGATGAAGCCAAACAAACCTGGAAGGAGGTAATGCAGCGATACAGACTCCACGTCCCAGCGAGATGAAGCCAAACAAACCTGGAAGGAGGTAATGCAGCGATACAGACTCCACGTCCCAGCGAGATGAAGCCAAACAGACCTGGAATGAGGCAATACAGTGATACAGACTCCACGTCCCAGCGAGATGAAGCCAAACAGACCTGGAAGGAGGCAATACAGTGATACAGACTCCACGTCCCGGCGAGATGAAGCCAAACAGACCTGGAAGGAGGTAATACAGTGATACAGACTCCACGTCCCAGCGAGATGAAGCCAAACAAACCTGGAAGGAGGTAATACAGTGATACAGACTCCACGTCCCAGCGAGATGAAGCCAAACAGACCTGGAAGGAGGCAATACAGTGATACAGACTCCACGTCCCAGCGAGATGAAGGCAAACAGACCTGGAAGGAGGTAATACCGTGATACAGACTCCACGTCCCAGCGAGATGAAGCCAAACAGACCTGGAAGGAGGTAATACAGTGATACAGACTCCACGTCCCAGCGAGATGAAGCCAAACAGACCTGGAAGGAGGTAATACAGTGATACAGACTCCACGTCCCAGCGAGATGAAGCCAAACAAACCTGGAAGGAGGCAATACAATGATACAGACTCCACGTCCCAGCGAGATGAAGCCAAACAGACCTGAAAAGGAGGCAATACAGCGATACAGACTCCACGTCCCAGCGAGATGAAGCCAAACAGACCTGGAAGGAGGTAATACAGTGATACAGACTCCACGTCCCAGCGAGATGAAGCCAAACAGACCTGGAAGGAGGTAATACAGTGATACAGACTCCACGTCCCAGCGAGATGAAGCCAAACAGACCTGGAAGGAGGTAATGCAGTGATACAGACTCCACGTCCCAGCGAGATGAAGCCAAACAGACCTGGAAGGAGGTAATACAGTGATACAGACTCCACGTCCCAGCGAGATGAAGCCAAACAGACCTGAAAAGGAGGCAATACAGCGATACAGACTCCACGTCCCAGCGAGATGAAGCCAAACAGACCTGGAAGGAGGTAATACAGTGATACAGACTCCACGTCCCAGCGAGATGAAGCCAAACAAACCTGGAAGGAGGCAATACAATGATACAGACTCCACGTCCCAGCGAGATGAAGCCAAACAGACCTGAAAAGGAGGCAATACAGCGATACAGACTCCACGTCCCAGCGAGATGAAGCCAAACAGACCTGGAAGGAGGTAATACAGTGATACAGACTCCACGTCCCAGCGAGATGAAGCCAAACAGACCTGGAAGGAGGTAATACAGTGATACAGACTCCACGTCCCAGCGAGATGAAGCCAAACAGACCTGGAAGGAGGTAATGCAGTGATACAGACTCCACGTCCCAGCGAGATGAAGCCAAACAGACCTGGAAGGAGGTAATACAGTGATACAGACTCCACGTCCCAGCGAGATGAAGCCAAACAGACTTGAAAAGGAGGCAATACAGCGATACAGACTCCACGTCCCAGCGAGATGAAGCCAAACAGACCTGGAAGGAGGTAATACAGTGATACAGACTCCACGTCCCAGCGAGATGAAGCCAAACAAACCTGGAAGGAGGCAATACAATGATACAGACTCCACGTCCCAGCGAGATGAAGCCAAACCGACCTGGAAGGAGGTAATACAGCGATACAGACTCCACGTCCCAGCGAGATGAAGCCAAACAGACCTGAAAAGGAGGCAATACAGCGATACAGACTCCACGTCCCAGCGAGATGAAGCCAAACAAACCTGGAAGGAGGTAATGCAGTGATACAGACTCCACGTCCCAGCGAGATGAAGCCAAACAGACCTGGAAGGAGGTAATACAGTGATACAGACTCCACGTCCCAGCGAGATGAAGCCAAACAGACCTGGAAGGAGGCAATACAGTGATACAGACTCCACGTCCCAGCGAGATGAAGCCAAACAGACCTGGAAGGAGGTAATACAGTGATACAGACTCCACGTCCCAGCGAGATGAAGCCAAACAGACCTGGAAGGAGGTAATACCGTGATACAGACTCCACGTCCCAGCGAGATGAAGCCAAACAGACCTGGAAGGAGGCAATACAGCGATACAGACTCCACGTCCCAGCGAGATGAAGCCAAACAAACCTGGACGGAGGCAATACAGTGATACAGACTCCACGTCCCAGCGAGATGAAGCCAAACAGACCTGGAAGGAGGCAATACAATGATACAGACTCCACGTCCCAGCGAGATGAAGCCAAACAGACCTGGAAGGAGGCAATACAATGATACAGACTCCACGTCCCAGCGAGATGAAGCCAAACAGACCTGGAAGGAGGTAATACAGTGATACAGACTCCACGTCCCAGCGAGATGAAGCCAAACAAACCTGGAAGGAGGTAATACAGTGATACAGACTCCACGTCCCAGCGAGATGAAGCCAAACAGACCTGGAAGGAGGCAATACAGTTGGACAGACTCCACGTCCCAGCGAGATGAAGCCAAACAGACCTGGAAGGAGGTAATACAGTGATACAGACTCCACGTCCCAGCGAGATGAAGCCAAACAGACCTGGAAGGAGGTAATACAGTGATACAGACTCCACGTCCCAGCGAGATGAAGCCAAACAGACCTGGAAGGAGGTAATGCAGTGATACAGACTCCACGTCAAAGCGAGATGAAGCCAAACAGACCTGGAAGGAGGTAATACAGTGATAAAGACTCCACGTCCCAGCGAGATGAAGCCAAACAGACCTGGAAGGAGGCAATACAGCGATACAGACTCCACGTCCCAGCGAGATGAAGCCAAACAGACCTGGAAGGAGGCAATACAGTGATACAGACTCCACGTCCCAGCGAGATGAAGCCAAACAGACCTGGAAGGAGGCAATACAGCGATACAGACTCCACGCCCCAGCGAGATGAAGCCAAACAGACCTGGAAGGAGGTAATACAGTGATACAGACTCCACGTCCCAGCGAGATGAAGCCAAACAGACATGGAAGTATGTAATACAGTGATACAGACTCCACGTCCCAGCGAGATGAAGCCAAACAGACCTGGAAGTATGTAATACAGCGATACAGACTCCACGTCCCAGCGAGATGAAGCCAAACAGACCTGGAAGGAGGTAATACAGTGATACAGACTCCACGTCCCAGCGAGATGAAGCCAAACAGACCTGGAAGGAGGCAATACAGCGATACAGACTCCACGTCCCAGCGAGATGAAGCCAAACAGACCTGGAAGGAGGTAATACAGTGATACAGACTCCACGTCCCAGCGAGATGAAGCCAAACAGACATGGAAGGAGGCAATACAGTGATACAGACTCCACGTCCCAGCGAGATGAAGCCAAACAGACATGGAAGGAGGTAATACAGTGATACAGACTCCACGTCCCAGCGAGATGAAGCCAAACAGACATGGAAGGAGGCAATACAGTGATACAGACTCCACGTCCCAGCGAGATGAAGCCAAACAGACATGGAAGGAGGTAATACAGCGATACAGACTCCACGTCCCAGCGAGATGAAGCCAAACAGACCTGGAAGGAGGTAATACAGTGATACAGACTCCACGTCCCAGCGAGATGAAGCCAAACAGACCTGGAAGTATGTAATACAGTGATACAGACTCCACGTCCCAGCGAGATGAAGCCAAACAGACCTGGAAGGAGGCAATACAGTGATACAGACTCCACGTCCCAGCGAGATGAAGCCAAACAGACATGGAAGTATGTAATACAGTGATACAGACTCCACGTCCCAGCGAGATGAAGCCAAACAGACATGGAAGGAGGCAATACAGTGATACAGACTCCACGTCCCAGCGAGATGAAGCCAAACAGACATGGAAGTATGTAATGCAGTGATACAGACTCCACGTCCCAGCGAGATGAAGCCAAACAGACATGGAAGTATGTAATACAGTGATACAGACTCCACGTCCCAGCGAGATGAAGCCAAACAGACCTGGAAGTATGTAATGCAGTGATACAGACTCCACGTCCCAGCGAGATGAAGCCAAACAGACATGGAAGTATGTAATACAGTGATACAGACTCCACGTCCCAGCGAGATGAAGCCAAACCGACCTGGAAGGAGGTAATACAGTGATACAGACTCCACGTCCCAGCGAGATGAAGCCAAACAGACATGGAAGGAGGCAATACAGTGATACAGACTCCACGTCCCAGCGAGATGAAGCCAAACAGACATGGAAGTATGTAATACAGTGATACAGACTCCACGTCCCAGCGAGATGAAGCCAAACCGACCTGGAAGGAGGTAATACAGTGATACAGACTCCACGTCCCAGCGAGATGAAGCCAAACCGACCTGGAAGGAGGTAATACAGTGATACAGACTCCACGTCCCAGCGAGATGAAGCCAAACAGACATGGAAGGAGGCAATACAGTGATACAGACTCCACGTCCCAGCGAGATGAAGCCAAACAGACCTGGAAGGAGGTAATACAGTGATACAGACTCCACGTCCCAGCGAGATGAAGCCAAACAGACCTGGAAGGAGGCAATACAGCGATACAGACTCCACGTCCCAGCGAGATGAAGCCAAACAGACCTGGAAGGAGGTAATACAGTGATACAGACTCCACGTCCCAGCGAGATGAAGCCAAACAGACCTGAAAGGAGGCAATACAGTGATACAGACTCCACGTCCCAGCGAGATGAAGCCAAACAGACCTGGAAGGAGGCAATACAGCGATACAGACTCCACGTCCCAGCGAGATGAAGCCAAACAGACCTGGAAGGAGGTAATACAGTGATACAGACTCTACGTCCCAGCGAGATGAAGCCAAACAGACCTGGAAGGAGGTAATACCGTGATACAGACTCCACGTCCCAGCGAGATGAAGCCAAACAGACCTGGAAGGAGGCAATACAGCGATACAGACTCCACGTCCCAGCGAGATGAAGCCAAACAGACCTGGAAGGATGTAATACAGTGATACAGACTCCACGTCCCAGCGAGATGAAGCCAAACAGACCTGGAAGGAGGCAATACAGCGATACAGACTCCACGTCCCAGCGAGATGAAGCCAAACAGACCTGGAAGGAGGCAATACAGCGATACAGACTCCACGTCCCAGCGAGATGAAGCCAAACAGACCTGGAAGGAGGTAATACAGTGATAAAGACTCCACGTCCCAGCGAGATGAAGCCAAACTGACCTGGAAGGAGGTAATACAGTGATACAGACTCCACGTCCCAGCGAGATGAAGCCAAACTGACCTGGAAGGATGTAATACAGTGATACAGACTCCACGTCCCAGCGAGATGAAGCCAAACAGACCTGGAAGGAGGTAATACAGTGATACAGACTCCACGTCCCAGC
Source organism: Arenicola marina (assembly GCA_964019135.1). Taxonomy (NCBI): domain Eukaryota; kingdom Metazoa; phylum Annelida; class Polychaeta; family Arenicolidae; genus Arenicola; species Arenicola marina. Next base: position 37,986,017 of record OZ025253.1, on the reverse strand, counting down.
GAGATGAAGCCAAACAGACATGGAAGGAGGTAATACAGTGATACAGACTCCACGTCCCAGCGAGATGAAGCCAAACAGACCTGGAAGGAGGCAATACAGCAATACAGACTCCACGTCCCAGCGAGATGAAGCCAAACAGACCAGGAAGGAGATAATACAGTGATACAGACTCCACGTCCCAGCGAGATGAAGCCAAACAGACCTGGAAGGAGGTAATACAGTGATACAGACTCCACGTCCCAGCGAGATGAAGCCAAACAGACCTGGAAGGAGGCAATACAGCGATACAGACTCCACGTCCCAGCGAGATGAAGCCAAACAGACCTGGAAGGAGGCAATACAGCGATACAGACTCCACGTCCCAGCGAGATGAAGCCAAACAGACCTGGAAGGAGGTAATACAGTGATACAGACTCCGCGTCCCAGCGAGATGAAGCCAAACAGACCTGGAAGGAGGTAATACAGTGATACAGACTCCACGTCCCAGCGAGATGAAGCCAAACAGACCTGGAAGGAGATAATACAGTGATACAGACTCCACGTCCCAGCGAGATGAAGCCAAACAGACCTGGAAGGAGGTAATACAGTGATACAGACTCCGCGTCCCAGCGAGATGAAGCCAAACAGACCTGGAAGGAGGCAATACAGCGATACAGACTCCACGTCCCAGCGAGATGAAGCCAAACAGACCTGGAAGGAGGCAAGACAGCGATACAGACTCCACGTCCCAGCGAGATGAAGCCAAACAGACCTGGAAGGAGGCAATACAGCGATACAGACTCCACGTCCCAGCGAGATGAAGCCAAACAGACCTGGAAGGAGGCAAGACAGCGATACAGACTCCACGTCCCAGCGAGATGAAGCCAAACAGACCTGGAAGGAGGCAATACAGTGATACAGACTCCGCGTCCCAGCGAGATGAAGCCAAACAGACATGGAAGTATGTAATACAGTGATACAGACTCCACGTCCCAGCGAGATGAAGCCAAACAGACATGGAAGGAGGCAATACAGTGATACAGACTCCACGTCCCAGCGAGATGAACCAAACAGACCTGGAAGGAGGTAATACAGTGATACAGACTCCACGTCCCAGCGAGATGAAGCCAAACAGACCTGGAAGGAGGCAATACAGCGATACAGACTCCACGTCCCAGCGAGATGAAGCCAAACAGACCTGGAAGGAGGCAATACAGTGATACAGACTCCACGTCCCAGCGAGGTGAAGCCAAACCGACCTGGAAGGAGGCAATACAGTGATACAGACTCCACGTCCCAGCGAGATGAACCAAACAGACCTGGAAGGAGGTAATACAGTGATACAGACTCCACGTCCCAGCGAGATGAAGCCAAACAGACCTGGAAGGAGGCAATACAGCGATACAGACTCCACGTCCCAGCGAGATGAAGCCAAACAGACCTGGAAGGAGGTAATACAGTGATACAGACTCCACGTCCCAGCGAGATGAAGCCAAACAGACCTGGAAGGAGGCAATACAGCGATACAGACTCCACGTCCCAGCGAGATGAAGCCAAACAGACCTGGAAGGAGGTAATACAGTGATACAGACTCCACGTCCCAGCGAGATGAAGCCAAACAGACCTGGAAGGAGGCAATACAGCGATACAGACTCCACGTCCCAGCGAGATGAAGCCAAACAGACCTGGAAGGAGGCAATACAGCGATACAGACTCCACGTCCCAGCGAGATGAAGCCAAACAGACCTGGAAGGAGGCAATACAGTGATACAGACTCCACGTCCCAGCGAGATGAAGCCAAACAGACCTGGAAGGAGATAATACAGTGATACAGACTCCACGTCCCAGCGAGATGAAGCCAAACAGACCTAGAAGGAGGTAATACAGTGATACAGACTCCACGTCCCAGCGAGATGAAGCCAAACAGACATGGAAGGAGGCAATACAGCGATACAGACTCCACGTCCCAGCGAGATGAAGCCAAACAGACCTGGAAGGAGGCAATACAGTGATACAGACTCCACGTCCCAGCGAGATGAAGCCAAACAGACCTGGAAGGAGGTAATACAGTGATACAGACTCCACGTCCCAGCGAGATGAAGCCAAACAGACCTGGAAGGAGGTAATACAGCGATACAGACTCCACGTCCCAGCGAGATGAAGCCAAACAGACCTGGAAGGAGGCAATACAGCGATACAGACTCCACGTCCCAGCGAGATGAAGCCAAACAGACCTGGAAGGAGGTAATACAGTGATACAGACTCCACGTCCCAGCGAGATGAAGCCAAACAGACCTGGAAGGAGGCAATACAGTGATACAGACTCCACGTCCCAGCGAGATGAAGCCAAACAGACATGGAAGTATGTAATACAGTGATACAGACTCCACGTCCCAGCGAGATGAAGCCAAACAGACCTGGAAGGAGGTAATACAGTGATACAGACTCCACGTCCCAGCGAGATGAAGCCAAACAGACATGGAAGGAGGTAATACAGTGATACAGACTCCACGTCCCAGCGAGATGAAGCCAAACAGACATGGAAGGAGGTAATACAGTGATACAGACTCCACGTCCCAGCGAGATGAAGCCAAACAGACCTGGAAGGAGGCAATACAGCGATACAGACTCCACGTCCCAGCGAGATGAAGCCAAACAGACATGGAAGGAGGTAATACAGCGATACAGACTCCACGTCCCAGCGAGATGAAGCCAAACAGACCTGGAAGGAGGCAATACAGCGATACAGACTCCACGTCCCAGCGAGATGAAGCCAAACAGACCTGGAAGGAGGTAATACAGTGATACAGACTCCACGTCCCAGCGAGATGAAGCCAAACAGACATGGAAGGAGGCAATACAGCGATACAGACTCCACGTCCCAGCGAGATGAAGCCAAACTGACCTGGAAGGAGATAATACAGTGATACAGACTCCACGTCCCAGCGAGATGAAGCCAAACAGACCTGGAAGGAGGTAATACAGTGATACAGACTCCACGTCCCAGCGACTTGAAGCCAAACAGAAATGGAAGGAGGTAATACAGCGATACAGACTCCAAGTCCCAGCGAGATGAAGCCAAACAGACCTGGAAGGAGGCAATACAGCGATACAGACTCCACGTCCCAGCGAGATGAAGCCAAACAGACCTGGAAGGAGGCAATACAGTGATACAGACTCCACGTCCCAGCGAGATGAAGCCAAACAGACCTGGAAGGAGGTAATACAGTGATACAGACTCCACGTCCCAGCGAGATGAAGCCAAACAGACCTGGAAGGAGGTAATACAGCGATACAGACTCCACGTCCCAGCGAGATGAAGCCAAACAGACCTGGAAGGAGGCAATATAGCGATACAGACTCCACGTCCCAGCGAGATGAAGCCAAACAGACATGGAAGGAGGTAATACAGTGATACAGACTCCACGTCCCAGCGAGATGAAGCCAAACAGACCTGGAAGGAGGCAATACAGCGATACAGACTCCACGTCCCAGCGAGATGAAGCCAAACAGACCTGGAAGGAGGCAATACAGCGATACAGACTCCACGTCCCAGCGAGATGAAGCCAAACAGACCTGGAAGGAGGTAATACAGTGATAAAGACTCCACGTCCCAGCGAGATGAAGCCAAACAGACCTGGAAGGAGGTAATACAGTGATACAGACTCCACGTCCCAGCGAGATGAAGCCAAACAGACCTGGAAGGAGGTAATGCAGTGATACAGACTCCACGTCCCAGCGAGATGAAGCCAAACAGACCTGGAAGGAGGCAATACAGTGATACAGACTCCACGTCCCAGCGAGATGAAGCCAAACAGACCTGGAAGGAGGCAATACAGCGATACAGACTCCATACGAGTTTATTCATTCGGACGGAGTAAAGGACACTTTACAGTGACTTACCTTCCAGCCCCACGGCAAGCAGAGGCGGCACATTGTTCCGGATGACGAAGCGCTCTTCATACACCATCTGTGTGGCGGTGATGATCTGAGCCATGATGATCAACAAATCCCCTGCGATAATAATAATATATTTACAATAAATAATTTCGCAGAATAATTTTTGCATAAGCAGATGGACGCCAACTAAATAATAAAAATAATAACGTTAGTTTTACAATTGTACATGAAGCCAAATTACGTGTAATTTATTCGTCTGATACATTTCACTTCAAAATAGTCTGGTTAGACATTTCACATGTTAAGTTTAAAAAAAAGAAGTTTTAGTTCGAACAAAAGCGATCGGTATTTTGATCTTCGAGGGCCCGGTTGGTGAAGAATTATCATCTCTCGGCGGAAAGCATTACGCTGTTGTGATAGTCCCACATCCCCACCTAACATAACCACGAACATGTTCCTTCACACATGACAAGGCTTGTAGCCGCGTATATGTTCCAAACGAGCCACGAGTGTATCAATTAGAGCCGTTCCTGTGTAGCTGATATTTCAACAGACAATTTTAGTCCATTTTAATTAATATCGGGCATTATTTTTTGATATATGTGGAAGTGAGTCAAAGCTTTCCTATATGCCTCGGCTAGAGAGATCACCCCTGTAGCCAAAGAGGTGCAGTTAGACTACCGCTGGGAGCCAAACGGGCGGCCCCAGCCGTTACATATATATTATATTTCTAAGTCGATTGACGAGCGGGCGTCCAAGTCTTAGGAGGGGTTTTTGACGTTTGGACATCACGTTGTTTTGTTCTCTGTTTATTAATTGTGGTCGATGCAATCCATCACTAGTGTCGGTGGTGATTTGTGTGAGAATGAGCGCCCTCTGCAGGGAGAGTGGGGGATTCACTGCCGTCACTAGAGTCAGAGGTGGTGTGTTTCAGAACGAGCGCCCTCTACAGGGAGAGTGGAGGATTCACTGCCGTCACTAGAGTCAGAGGTTGGGTGTGTGAGAACGAGCGCCCTCCACAGGGAGAGTGGAGGATTCACTGCCGTCACTAGAGTCAGAGGTGGTGTGTGTGACAACGCGCGCCCTCTGCAGGGAGAGTGGGGGATTCCCTGCCGTCACTAGAGTCAGAGGTGGTGTGTGTCAGAACGAGCGCCCTCTACAGGGAGAGTGGAGGATTCACTGCCGTCACTAGAGTCAGAGGTGGTGTGTGTGACAACGCGCGCCCTCTGCAGGGAGAGTGGGGGATTCACTGCCGTCACTAGAGTCAGAGGTGGTGTGTTTCAGAACGAGCGCCCTCTACAGGGAGAGTGGAGGATTCACTGCCGTCACTAGAGTCAGAGGTGGTGTGTGTGAGAACGAGCGCCCTCTACAGGGAGAGTGGAGGATTCATTGCCGTCACTAGAGTCAGAGGTGGTGTGACAACGCGCGCCCTCTGCAGGGAGAGTGGGGAATTCACTGCCGTCACTAGAGTCAGAGGTGGTGTGTGTCAGAACGAGCGCCCTCTACAGGGAGAGTGGGGGATTCACTGCCGTCACTAGAGTTAGAGATGGTGTGTGTGAGAACGAGCGACCTCTGCAGGGAGAGTGGAGGGTTCACTTCCGTCACTAGAGTCAGAGATGGTGTGTGTGACAACGCGCGCCCTCTGCAGGGAGAGTGGAGGGTTCACTTCCGTCACTAGGGTCAGAGATGGTGTGTGTGTGACAACGTGCGCCCTCTGCAGGGAGAGTGGAGGATTCACTGCCGTCACTAGAGTCAGAGGTGGTATGTGTGACAACGCGCGCCCTCTGCAGGGAGAGTGGAGGATTCACTGCCGTCACTAGAGTCAGAGGTGGTATGTGTGACAACGCGCGCCCTCTGCAGGGAGAGTGGGGGATTCACTGCCGTCACTAGTCAGATGTGGTGTGTGTGAGAACGAGCGCCCTCTACAGGGAGAGTGGAGGATTCACTGCCGTCACTAGAGTCAGAGGTGGTCAGGAGTGTGTGAGAACGAGCGCCCTCCACAGGGAGAGTGGAGGATTCACTGCCGTCAATAGAGTCAGAGGTGGCCAGGTGTGTGTCAGAACGAGCGCCCTCTGCAGGGCGAGTGGGGGATTCACTGCCGTCAATAGAGTCAGAGGTGGCCAGGTGTGTGTCAGAACGAGCGCCCTCTGCAGGGCGAGTGGGGGATTCACTGCATATCTTACCCGCAATTATGAAATCCGTCACTAGAGTCAGAGATAATGTGTGTGAGTACGAGCGCCCTCTGCAGGGAGAGTGGAGGATTCACTGCCGTCACTAGAGTCAGAGGTGGTGTGTGTGAGAACGAGCGCCCTCTGCAGGGAGAGTGGAGGATTCACTGCCGTCACTAGAGTCAGAGGTGGTCAGGTGTGTGTGAGAACGAGCGCCCTCTGCAGGGAGAGTGGGGGTGTCTTACCCGCAATGATGCCGTTGATGTTGCTCCCGTCCCCCTGTTTGTTGAAGACGACGTCTGAGACGCCGACCACCACCAATCCGAAGAGGATGGTCAGCATTCCCACCCACATGTAGCACCTGATGACTCGCCGCAGGAAGGCCACCGATAGTAACGCCGTGAATATAATTACAGCACCTAGGGAAACAAATAAAAATGCTAAAGCCTCACGCCCCGTCATAACTCTAAACGCTATACCTTTAAGGCTTTTAAACTCAAGTCGTAACAATATTGGCGATCAAAGAAATGCCCCACAACAAATTTAACCATCGGTTTAGCATTTACTGTGCTACTGGTATCGCACCAGACGAAATCATTCGATTTTGGACAATTGAAAGCTATGGTACTTTCAAACTAAGTTTCCGAGTTATGATCGAGGTCAAAGGTATGAAGCGCTTTGAACTTGGAACCCATGTTGTTTTGAAATATTTGTTCGCTTAACTCTTTTCAATTTGTGATCGTACAACAACGGAATGTTGTACGATCACAATTGTTTTTTTTTCGAATTCTGCATCGAAAACACCAAACTCAACCTAAGCAATCCTCTAAAACCATTCGTGACCCCAGCATTGCGAAGGTCAATCGTGATTTTAGCGGTCACATGGGGCAGAGGTGATGTGAGGAAGAAGGTCTCTCTGCTTGTCGAGTGGGTGTAGGGTACACAAATATATATAATGGAAAGCATATCATTGACAGACATATGTGTATATTGATACGGTTTTTCAAGTCGTGGTGGAGATGCAAGGCTCACCTCTTAGCATTTGAAAGCTGGAGGCGTATGTGAGACAGAGTCCGATGTACATGAGAGAAGTGGCACACATGTCACACAGCGCAGCTGGCCAGAATATCAACGGGTTGAAGCGAACGGGAATGGCTGCGACATTGTCACTAGTGTCTCTCTGACGTCTATTTGCCAGGCACTGAATGCCAAACACCAGCAAGCACAATACTTCCCCTAAGAACATGCCACAGGCCTGGAAAATAGAGCAAATAGATTGTGTAGAGCAATGATTACACCACAGCAAAGAAACCAAACACATACATGTACATTATGAGCAATTATGACACCAAAGCAAAGAAACCAAACACATACATGTACATTATGAGCAATTATGACACCAAAGCAAAGAAACCACACACATACATGTACATTATGAGCAATTATGACACTAAAGCAAAGAAACCAAACACATACATGTACATTATGAGCAATTATGAAACCAAAGCTAAGAAACCAAACACATACATGTACATTATGAGCAATTATTACACCAAAGCAAAGAAACCAAACACATACATGTACATTATGAGCAATTATTACACCAAAGCAAAGAAACCAAACACATACATGTACATTATGAGCAATTATTACACCAAAGCAAAAGAAACCAAACACATACATGTACATTATGAGCAATTATTACACCAAAGCAAAGAAACCAAACACATACATGTACATTATGAGCAATTATTACACCAAAGCAAAGAAACCAAACACATACATGTACATTATGAGCAATTATTACACCAAAGCAAAGAAACCAAACACATACATGTACATTATGAGCAATTATTCCAACAAGGCAAACAAAGTAAACATATACGATACATACCGGTATATGTAAGTTGTGTAATAAATTTGACAAGCAAAACCTGGTGTCAAAATTCTTACCTGAAGAAATGGATGTTGAAATTTTCGAGGGGGGCCACCATCTTTACCTATGGAAAAGGTATGATCCGCCCATCTGTAAACATGCAAAGCAAATTATAGGCAATTTATTTAATGTCCCGCAGCTTTTGCAGTAAAAATGATTGTATCTGTAATCAAAGTTTTTATATATGGCTTATAATCCGCTACTACTAACATTGTTAGCAGCTGTTTGGACTTTTTTGGTCATAATTGAATACATCATCAACACTGCCCAGGGTTGCAATGAAGCCTGTTACAATTTCTATTCTCCAAACTTATCCCAAGTCTTTGTTGTGGTTGCATTATGTTGTGGTTACTATCAAGTGTATGTGCCCGAACAAGAAACACATCTGCCAGACACCTGCAATAACTCATATCTCCCATGCCATACACCTGCAATATAACTCACCTGCCACAGCTCACCTGCAATAACTCCCACGCCATACACCTGCAATAACTCACCTGCCATACACCTGCAATAACTGACATGCCATACACCTGCAATAACTCACCTGCCATACACCTGCAATAGCTCACCTGCCATACACCTGCAATAACTGACCTGCCATACATTTGCAATAACTCACCTGCCATACATTTGCAATAACTCACCTGCCATACACCTGCAATAACTCACCTGCAAAATTTATATCAAAATTTGCAGAAAACTTGATTGTTTTATTCTATAAATTCAGAAACCTGATAAACATCGCCGTTTCGGCTGTGATGTGGTAAACGTGTTTATCCCGCGACAGCACAGAACTCTGTCACGGCACTGCTACAAGCATACTAACTGATGACGTTTACCACTAAGTTTAACAGTTGTGGTAAATTGATATCATGGGCAAGGCTAAAATACTCTATTTGTCACTCTGGCCCGGGTGGAGTATGGACAAAAGAAATCTTGACTGATTCAAGGACTAATTCTGATTGTATTTTGACCTCTTTAGTTTTGGAGGGAAAGAGCTTGATATGCAACTTTTAAGGTTCAACTATATTCAGGATTCTTTAACCAATTTGGATCAGATCGTGTCAACAGGAGAAGGAAGGGAAGAGCATGAGCAATGTCCCTGGGTAATCCATGTCCCCGGGAACTACCCCGGCCAAAAAAAGTGGAATTTGGAGACAAATTAGCCATGCATCCATGGCTATGGTTGAAGAATCATGTGTTTCAGCCCACACAGCCTAGGGCTAGGCTTGGCCTAGGGTTCTGACTTCTGGGCTAAAGTCAGTCATAAATGCTGTAGCGTGTCATTTCGGCCCATATTTTCCACGAATTTGTCGCTATCGCTCTAAAAATCACAAACGTGAGAGAGCAACACTGTGCAATTTTAATGATACCAAACTTATGTGTGTACTGCAATGCCATAGCGTGTCGTTTCGGCCCATATTTTCCACGAATTATGTGTGCACTACGAGGTTATCCTCAACAATATTTCTCCATGCTGACACTCCATTGGCAGCAGACACTTTGTCGCAAATAGACTAAATCACAGACAATGAAAAGCTCTATAGTTGCTATAGCACGCGTGGCTGGTGCAAACATAGTTCAGAGCACGTTCGGCGCCATGGCAACTACGTCATCCTATGACGTGTGCTTTAGTATGTTTGCGAAACTGTGTTTCGTTCCAATGGAGTGTCAGCATGGAGAAATATTGTTTGCGTCTTAAAGGATAGCCTTGAAGTACGCACGTAAGTTTGGTATCATTAAAATTGCACAGGGTTGCTTTGTCACGTCAGTGATTTTTAGAGCGATCGCACAAAATTCACGGAAAATATGGGCTGAAACGTGAGTCCACAGCATTTATGATTTTGACTTTATAGAGCATTTCATTGTCTGTGATTTAGATTTGCGACAAAGTGTCTGTTGGCAATGCCAATGGAGTGTCAGCATGGAGAAATATTATTTGTCTTAAAAAAGGATAACCTCGCAGTACACACGTAAGTTTGGTAAGCTTATCATTAAAATTGCTTGGTGTTGTTTTCTCACGTCAGTGATTTTTAGAGCGATCGCGACAAATTCGTGGAAAATATGGGCCGAAACGACACGCTACTCGCTAGACATTTTATTTCATGACTTACGCTGCAGATAACGTATTGATCGACCCCGTCACGAGCATGACAAAAGCCAGGGTCAACTGGTATGTTGTCCAAGCCATCGTTTATAGGTGACTTCCGTAAAATTAAGGCAAATCGGGTTTCCGTGTCGAAGTTTTAGTTTTGACTAGTTCAGCTGTTCAGAGTTGTTCTCCAGTGAAGTCATGTCATGTGCCGATGTTTACACGCCCAGCGATCACATGACTCGTACTTCCGCTTGCGCCCCCTAGCGGAAGAAATCTGGTTCTCAGTGTAAGCTGGTACCACCGCTCATACCCATATATCGTAAATGAAGGAGCGAAGTTGGGGCCACGGTACCAGGCTATTCTAAGCGGGTAGTCACTCTAAACAGCTAAATGCTTTACATAATGACAACTACGAACAATGATGTCCATTTCCGCTGGTAAGTGATGCATATGTCTCATTTTATTAATAAGTTTGTAACTGATAATTATGCAATGTTAGGGAAACGTTGCCTTAATAATTTGGCACAATTTTGAAGGGGCGGTTGCTAAGCAAGGCTCGTTGGTCTAGGGGTATGATTCTCGCTTAGGGTGCGAGAGGTCCCGGGTTCAAATCCCGGACGAGCCCGATTTTTTTTTTTTTCTTTTTTGGTGTTCATAAATAACGTTAGAACATCAACATGCCTCTCGCTACAGATGTATACTGTGGCCCATAGGTACAAAGTAGCTGCGCTCTGCAAATCAGAGCTGCTCTCTGCAAAACAGAGCTGCTCTCTGTAAATCAGAGCTGCGCTCTGCAAATCAGAGATGCTCCCTGCAAATCAGAGCTGCGCGCTAAAGCGGCGCAGCGAGGAGTTCTCTGTAGACCATATAAATAATTTTTGAGCTGTGCCCTTCAAATCAGAGCTGCGCAATGCAATCAGAGCTGCGCCCTGCATTTCAGAGCTGCGCCCCGCAATCAGAGCTGCGCCCTGCATTTCAGAGCTGCGTCCTGCAATCAGAGCTGCGCCCTGCATTTCAGAGCTGCGCTTTGCAGTCAGAGCTGCGCCCTGCAATCAGAGCTGCGCCCTGCAAATCAGAGCTGCGCGCAGCAAATCAGACCTGTGCCCTGCAATTTGGAGCTGCAGCCTGTATTTTGGAGCTGCGCCCTGCATTTTGGAACTGCGCTGGAACTGGAACTGAAATAAGTCGGTCGGTACGCGAGTGGTTTGCCAAGCAACAGGGCCCGTGTTTACAAACATTCCTTATAAGGAAAACAATATATTTGCTTAAGTAAAAAGAAATTACTCCGTAAGAAATTTACCAGAGAACCGTTTCACAAACATTCACAAGTAAATTAAGTCCTACACAAGTAAATTCTCAAGCAAATTCCTTATGCGAAATCGCGAGTTTTGCAAATGTGCGTTGCCTAATAAGCTTAATGGCGAAATAGTCATAGAATTGTTAACATTTAGCAAATATTTCCTTACGCAAAGCCAAAGGCTATAAGTTAGGATCTTTATCTTGGAGATGAACAAACAAACAGCTTTGCAGGAAATGATTGGGTTTATTCCTAAAGCCGATTCAAATAAGGATTTATATAGATTTATGTAATCCGGGGCCTGTTTCCTACAACTGTTTAGATCTATAAAAAAAACTGTAATTGTAAAGATATAAGCCCCCATTGCCCCAGTCATGACATAGATTGTATGCATTTTTACAAAGTTTAACGTAACACAAGGCTAGACTACACTTGCATTTAATCCATTTAATTATCTAATCCACCTCCGCAAGCTGGCAGGCGAAACAACGGGCAAGTCTATATACAGATATCTATAGTATGGATATGACGAACACACTGAGCTACACTGTGGCGCTGGGTCAGTCAGCATAACCATTAACATTTTGTACGTGGCTATGACGTCAATTAAAGAAATAAACAATACAATGTTATGAAGATCATGAGTGCACCTCACGCGCATCACTTGGCTTTGTCATCAAGGGGTGGGGGATCCCTACCTATTCGATTGCTAGTAAATTTAGCGTGTCAATTCCACATAACAATCCATATCAAATGCTGAAGTTTCAGGGAAATCGAAGCGACACATTTTTTTACAGTATCATTATAATAAAGATGCGCATGTAATTGTAAGACTCGTCGAGACGATGTTTTTGTCGTCGTAATACCTCGAATTAGTCGCGCTTCATAGGCAACAACAGAATAACTGTCCGTTCGATTTGATAATATTTGGCATGTCACTTGTTTATGACCATTCCTATCAAATTTTCTGCGAAATCGAAGCGACAGTTTCTTCGTAGATCTCTAGTCGTTGAAATAATATTGCTATCTGGAATCACAGGATTGGAGAGTAGAAAAGAGAAACATGTTGGTAAATTTGTAATATTTCTGAAGTTCAATCTAAAATTAATATGGCCAACTCACAGTAAATGTTATTTGCTTACATTGTAATGCTGCAGGTATGAATTGCAAACAAACAGGGTCTACTGAGGGTAAGGGCTCCCCTTCCCCAATATAACACCCACCCAAGGACTCGCTAAAGCCAGGTCAGATATTAATTACGGAGTGACCCCCGCACGGGCGTGGCTCTGAAATGCAGAGCGCAGCTCAGATTTGCACAGCGCAGCTCTGATTTGCAGGGCGCAGCTCTAATTTGCAGAGCGCAGCTCAAAATTGCGGGGCGCAGCTCTGATTGCAGGGCGCAACTTTGATTGCAGGGCGCAGCTCAGATTGCAGGGCGCAGCTCTGATTGCAGGGCGCAGCTCAGATTGCAGGACGCAGCTCTAATTGCAGGGCGCAGCTCTGATTGCAGGGCGCAGCTCCGATTTGCAGGGCGCAGCTCCGATTTGCAGGGCGCAGTTCTGACTTGCAGGGCGCAGCTCAGATTGCAGGGCGCAGCTCTGATTGCAGAGCGCAGCTCTGATTGCAGGGCGCAGCTCTGATTTGCAGGGCGCAGCTCCGATTTGCAGGGCGCAGTTCTGATTTGCAGGGCGCAGCTACTTTGTACCTATGGGCCACAGTAGATGTACGGGCAAACTGGTAGCAATTCAGTATGGCCGCCGACCACTATGATGTGGCATACCGTGCCAGCGGACGGGGCAAGGCGGTGTGCCGGGGGGCGGGGGTATATGAACATACCATTTTGTTAGGTATGTTCATACGTTCACTGTTATACGAATCTGGTGGGGGTTGGGGGGGGGGGGGGGTCCGCGGGTGCCCCTTAATCAAGTTAATGCCCGAGGGAGCGGACATTTGTGATGAAAAAGATAGAGCGGTGTGCCGGGGGGCGGGGGTATATGAACATACCATTTTGTTAGGTATGTTCATACGTCCACTGTTATACGAATCTGGTGGGGGTTGGGGGGGGGGGGGGGGTCCGCGGGTGCCCCTTAATCAAGTTAATGCCCGAGGGAGCGGACATTTGTGATGAAAAAGATAGAGCGGATATTTGAGAACTTGCGACCCCCGGTGGGGGGGGGGGGCTGTGAAAATGTGCGTTTATGTAGAGCGGGTTGTAGCGAAAAAGTAGGCCTACCCGTTCCGGCCGAGCGGATTTTTGTCGTAAAACCCTCGACCGAGAGGATTTTGCCGATAAAAAGCCCCAACCGAGCGGATTGTCACGGTAAAACGCCCCGCCCGAGCGAATTTGGGCGGTGCACATGAAAAAGAGGGAGGGGGGGGAGCTTATACTGCGGACCCCCACCCCCCAAATCCACCAACGGTAGGCCTATTAACTCGGGAGAGCACTACATTAGTACAGTGGTAGGCGTGTTCCGCACAGGCCATGGAGGCGAAAGAAAAGTGAGAGAGAAATGTTTGGTTAAAGTGGCGCATATCGAGCTTGAGCATTCCCGCCAAAACTATAGAGGTCAAAATAAATCAGAATCAGTCTAGATTTCTTTTGTCTATACTGCACCCATGCTAGACTGTCAAATAGAGTCTCTTAGCCCTGCCCGTGATATCAATTTACCACAAGTTTTCAACTTAGTGGTAAAAGGTCATCAGTTTGTGTGCTTCGCGATGCTTTGTTATAAGTAGCAGTGCCGCCACAGAGTTCTGTGGTGTCCTGGACTAGACAAGTTTGCCACATCACAGCTGAAACGGTGATGTTTATTAGGTTTCTAAATTTACAGAATAAAACAATCGGAGTTGTTTGCATATGTTGATATAAATTTCGCCGGGGCTTAGTTTGGGTATGGAAAAGCTCGATATGCAACTTCAAAAAAAACATCTCCTAATTAGACACTGACAGTCATATGGCAATGGATATGGAGGTTAATTAATTGAACGAATAATAAAGTAAGATTCATTTCAATAATAGTTTCTTCGAACAAAGGTTTGGGGGTTATAAGTCCCATAAAAGTAAGCTTGCCTTTATGCTTATTTGAAACATTAAATATGATGCATCGCGTTAGAGATTTTACGCGGATGGTACTTCCGGATGTTTACAATATGGCGGAGGAAGAACAGACCTCTGGTGAGTCGGACGAAGAAGTGGAATTAAACACCGAATGTACACCAACTGATGATGTAATCGGGTACCAGTTTGAACCGTAAGGTCGTTGACGCATCGCGTGGTCAGGGAAGTCGTGTTGTTAAGACGAAAATTTTCAATTTTCGTCTTATGTCGGTGTGTTCGGTTTGTCTGTGAGTCTGTCTGTCTGTCTGTCTGTCTGTCTGTTTGTAACGCGGGGCATTATCGTTCGAATGCCTTAAGATATCGACTTCCAAATTCACAGAAAGATGCGGAATGGCAATCGTCAGGCTAAGGTCGTAGATGGGCCATGTAGGTCAAAGGTCAAGGTCACAGGAATTTTTCGAAATTCGCTTAACCATTGAAAGATAGGACCAAAAAACGGGAAAATCGCTATAACGTTCGCAGTTTCCATTCAATTATGCTGCAAATTATTTCACGTATTGGGCCCATTAGTACCTTCTATATCGTCTTTTATTTGTGCAAATCGCCCGAAAAGTTTTCCTGTTAAAGGTTCCCAAAGTTTAACATGGGACCCTATGGGAGCATTTTGGCGGGAATCAGGCCTCCTTAATTTCTCCATGAAGGGGGCATGTCAGACAAACGACACCTTGCGTGAGAAATGACATTATTATTTGGGCGTAAAATATTATATTGACCAAGGTCACGCTTCCAAGGTCAAGGTCACATCAAGGTCAAGGTCACATCAAGGTCAAGGTTACGAAACATGTATTCCCGCGTAACTTCGTTAATATTTGGTCTAGCGAATCGCGGTCTGTTTCAGAGTATTCTTCAGAGACCAACGCAAAAGTAATGTGCCCTCAGATTTCACCTCACATTGACAGTTTTCGAGTTATTGGATAATCAATTTTGACATTGCCGAAAAGGCAAAAAAATCTCTGTGACTAAATAAATGCAGGTAGATGACTCATATGTGGTGGAATATGTACCGATATTACTGACATCATGTATGCCAAATGCCATCGAAATCGAACCGGTGGTTTCGACGCTGGCTAATAATCACACTTTAACATGGCCAATCCCATCATAAAGCCTCGATGCGCCAAATAACTGACGGCGTGCCATGCAAACGTCATGAAATGGGTCTTAACATAGTCGAATTGGTCCCATAACCACAATTTTCGTCTTCCTTCTCAAGCTCTGCTTGACCGTCTAGTATTAGAATGGGGCGGCCGCCGGTGGGTTTGGGGGGGTGGGGGGGGGGGCGGGGCGGGGAGTGGAGTCAGGGGTCCATCGTCATCATTGGCAGGGTGCCCAATTTTGATTTGACTCCTTTTTTCGGGAGGCGGCAGTGGTGTAACTTGATGCAGCTGCTGTCTTAGAAACTCACTGAAGGGTGTATGGACAGGACGGCCGTAGGCCTACTACCAGAACGGCCGCATTAGGGTGGGTGGGGTGGCGGTCTATAGGGGTGGTGGGGAGGGGTGGAGGTAGTAGAAGTGCGTGAAGTTAGCAGCCGGGTCGATTGGCGGGCCATGTGCATACTGTGCATCATGTGACAAATATCGTTGTCCGTTTTACGAAATGCAAAAAGGAAGAACGAATTCGCGCGGGTGATCGATACCCATTTTCGTTTTCAAATTCGCGAAAAGGATAAAACGGTATCGCGCGAGAGTTACCGGTTTCCGTTTTGTACTTTACAAAAGGATAAAAGGTATAGCGCGAGTGTTACATTTTCGTTTTCAAAAAGGGCAAACGGTTTCTGATGACGGTTTCATGCTTCAAAACGGTAAAGGGAAAAGGAATTGCCGAAACCCTTTTCTGCTTTACCTTTTATGAAACAGAAAATATAAAATTCTGCTTTTATAATGTTCAGAAGCAAAAGACAAAACGAATAAACGGTATATCCCGAGATTCTCTGCCTACGTACTTAGCATACAGAGTGGTTCAAATTTATAAGTCAAATTAGCTTGTCATTATTCATCAGAGATGTTAAGCTGACAGCTTGTTCCAAAGACACACGGCTTTTCGCATGTAAACACATTTTTGGTTCAGCGGAGGGTCGTCGTGGGTGACGTCCTTGCGTGTGATTGGCTAACTCTGGTCACGTGTTCCGAACATGTCGCCACCCGCCTGATGGGAGAAAATCAGTGTTTTACACTTGGTGTGCGATATTCTCGATGATGGGTTCTTTCTAAAGAAAACGATTAACGGCAAATAAATTTTATACCAACAGAGTTTAACTTTTATATCACATTGCAGCCGCCCGGTATTTTTTTGAATGCGCGAGTGTGTACAGACTTCGTCAAAGTTACAAAAACTATGAACCACATAATTTGCACAATCAGTGACCCAGATTGCGATAATCAGTATTTAGTCTTCTGTGTGTATATTATGGTAATTGTAAGAATTAATTTATCCAGAAGCTGGTCTTTAACTGGCCCTCATCCAATCCCAGACGTCATGCAGATATATAGCTATTAGCGAACAAGACCAGACTTCTGACAGTATATATTCGGTCATGATATCTGATCATGAACCCCTTCATTCAGATACAGCCCTACATGGCCGCACAATTCTCGCGGGTTCTATTTCTGGTTTTGGTGCTTTGGGGACCAACAAGCAATACACATATGCTTTTCAAAAGAATCGAAAGGGGGTGAAGATATTTTTTATTACATGGTCCAGGTATTTTTTAAATATACAATCATAATATAGTCCAACTTAATACACTAATCTCTCCAAAATGTATGTTGCCCGTTCGACCCGACTGTTGGAAGCGTCATAGGCCCATATTTGGAGGAATTTCATCGAGGTTTACAATTCTGCGACAAACACAATCAATTTTCCACGGTAAAATTGTTTGAAATGTTGTTCACATCATAATATGGCTATGCTTCTTCTCGATTTTCATGGAAGGTAGAACCTTAATTTGGAATGTATAGTGAAGCTATATATATAATATTGAATAGTATATATTAAAGCGATAATGATATCTCGCTAGAGTACAAAGAAAGCTTTGCACACGTCCAAGAACATACAGCGACATCCCTCGACCAAAGATGCGTCACCCCTTCTGTGATGGTTGGACGAACAAGGTGACGCCGCCTGGTGACCTTTCACGTTTTCAAGTGCGGCGTACAAAGAGCGTTCATCCAGGATCCACTAAATCACTTCATCGGTGTTTGTCCAAGTCTTGGAGAGACCTATGATATGAGTGTCTTTCAGATAAATCTTGAGATCATACGTCTCAGAGGTGGTTTTGAGGCCATGTACAGTCCAACAGAGACGCGCGAGTTTATCGTTTTTCAGTTAAACGCGCTTTGTCGCACGGGCCCTGCCGTAATCTTAATGGTCCGTTAACACGTTGACAACACAAAACTCCCACAGCTATCCACCAAGTAAACGCGTCCCCCGATAAACAGTTTGTCACTAAGACGCAAATCTTTGATTTTGGTCTCGTGTCGGTTGGTTAGGTTTCGTCCCTGCGTTTTTGGATGTCGGCGCGTGTAGCTGTGGACCGTGCTTGATTCACCCTCACGCAAAGAAGCTGCTGCGCCAGCCTCACTCCCTTACTGCAGTTATCATCCAGCCTGACGCGGACGTCTTCTGTGATGTCGCTGGCCTTCTCCATCACTTCAGTCTTTTTCTTCCGTTGTACGAATCGTACAATGACTAGGCGGTGGTGAACATCGTTGCGGCGACCGAGGCGATCGGCACGTCTAATTTCCCATTCTTTTAGATCATATGCTTCCTGGATGCCTTCCCTTCCGTCACGCCATGCATCTCCTTCAGCGAATTCATACAAATCCAAGTTGTTCCGTGTTGATCGATCTTCCTGCACGGAGAGTGGAGTCTCTGAGCATGGACGGTTGCTCCTCCGGTTCTAAGACTTAAACATTCACCTTGTATTTGGTTCACTCTGCATTCTTCCTGCTTCTTATTCAAGGCTTCAATGCCTGAGTGGCACGTTTATGCCGTGTCGGTCACGGCTTCCATGTTTGACGCGATAGTTGAAATCGTTGTCTCGGTTGTTGACTCGTTGGTCGTTGACCCGTTGTTCGTTGACTCGTTGGTCGTTGACCCGTTGGTCGTTGACCCGTTGGTCGTTGACCCGTTGGTCGTTGACTCGTTGACCCGTTGGTCGTTGACCCGTTGGTCGTTGACCCGTTGGTCGTTGACCCGTTGGTCGTTGACCCGTTGGTCGTTGACCCGTTGGTCGTTGACCCGTTGGTCGTTGACTCGTTGGTCGTTGACTCGTTTGTCGTTGACTCGTTGGTCGTTGACCCGTTCTTCGTTGACTCGTTGGTCGTTGACTCGTTGGTCGTTGACTCGTTGACCCGTTGGTCGTTGACTCGTTGGTCGTTGACTCGTTGGTCGTTCAAGTCAACACAGGTATACTTCATTAGATCAAGGATTGTCTTGAGTTGCGTCTTTGAGTCTGTGGCTTCCAGATCGGCCGCACATTTTCTTTTTTGAGCAGCTCACTGCATCGAGAGCCCGGGTCACTGAACATTGTGCAGGTTGTTGTAGGCCCTTTGTCCAGTCGACAGTCAATCTGAGCAGTCAGAGTCAGTCGAAGGCCAACGAGTTACCTCCCAACGCCATTTACCCCCCCCCCCCCTCCCCCCCGATCCTCTCCTGACCTCATCACTAAAAATGATAATTATATGTGTAAGTTTCTCCAAAACATGACAACTCTGATTCGCAGGAAGCCATCAACCCAAGAGTGGAAAGAAAGTGCAAACCATAAAGGCAATCACCGCTATCGATTTTTCCGTATATAGGATAATTCTGATGGTTAAATTTGGCGTGGGGCACAGATGACTTAAGCGCGCCCTCTGCCAGGAGATCGACGGTACCCGTGACGTGATTGGTGTGTCAGTGATTACGTGACGTCACAGAGCTGACAGCAGACCTCCGCGAGACAGTCTCTGACGGAGGGATAGGGAACCCAGGACCAGACCGGAAAGTAACATGTAGTGAACCCTCGGTCAGATGTGAGCACCCTTTCTCCCCGCATTGGCACCGGGTTGATGTGCACCGCCCCCTCACGGCTCAGCAATGCGCGGGGGACAACCTCTTCCTCCTCCAAATGAGTCGCCAGGTCCCTCATGTATGCTTCCACCTGCGCCCGTGCCACCCTCTTACCCCCTTCCTTCCCGCCCCCAATCAAGTCACTAAGGACAAGATTTTTGAAGACGACGGAGGGGACCTCAACAAGGGTAACGGGTGGCAACCCCACAGCCTCCCCCACGGCGGGGTGGAGGCGGGGGGCATTGACGTTGCTTGAAAGCTGTCTGGCCTCACGGGTCAGGTCCTAACACAGGCCGCAGTCACCCTGACACCCTCCACCCCGCCGCCTCGCCCAGTGCGCTTTGTGGGTGGCGGATACAACTAGCGCCACTCTGCTCCAATAAACTCCCTGCCCAACCTTGTCCCACCATTCGCCCCTACCCCCCTCCTCCTCTTTGTGATAAGGCAGCCTCAACCTCCCTGTCTCCAGCGACTCCCTGACACACTCAGAGAGCCCTTCCACGTCCACCAACCCTCCGATACACCCAAGGATCCCTCCACCCTCTCCCCCCAGGGCCGCCAGGGTGTCCCTGGCCTCCCTAACCTCTCCCTCCATCTCATCCAGAGAGCGCCACGGGAGGTAGTGTCGAGCCAGGAGCTTTAGACCCCGAATGAGGGTGACGGGGGGTGAGCGGGGGCCGAGGGCGACCAGCGCGTGTGTCTCCAAAACACACGTCGTCGGTAACCACAGCCCAACCTCCGGCACCAGGTGGACGGGGTGTGAGGACCCTTCCAGCCCCACCACCCCCTCCAGGCGGCACAACGCATCCCGGGTGACACTCTGAAGGATGTCCCGTGCGACAGGCAAGGCGGGGGTGAGGTCAGCGGTCAACCGGATCTCCCCCTGCCACACCAGAGACAGGGTGGCAGTTGTCCCGCCGAGCTTCACCCCGGTGTACCTGGGGGACAGGAGGCCGCCATGGGTCAGACCCTCGGGGAGCGTGACGGTGGGCCCCACCTCATCCAGCCCGTCCACCCAGCGTTTGAGGAGGGCTTCAGGGTCCACCTCCCACTCATCCACCCCGTCCACGACACGGGACTCACCTGTCAGTACATTTTGTATCTCTCCGTCCCCTCTACAGCCGACCAGGGCGTCGCCGTTTACCCACACACTCCAATTCACCTTCTCCTCTCCCTCCTCCCTCACCACCCTTAGCCCCTCCAACGCCACATTAACCAAAATGTCAAACTCGTTCGCCTTCGGTCTGACATCTGTCCCGTCACCATGACTGCCGACCAAAATGAGGTGGACTCCGGCGAACAGAAGGTCCCTCCTCCCCACCGCCTCAACGAGCTCACAGACAAACTTCCATAGTTGTTGCCTCAGAGCCACCGTGTCCGGATGACCATTGTCAAAAGTACCCCCCTCCAGCCTGACCGCCTCCTCCGTCAGGGTGCAGGGGGGTCGGCCCTCCACCCGTGACCGGGCGGTGAGGACCTTGGCGTCTTGGGGTGGAAGCTCTCCTGGCAGCTCCACCAGCCAAGTGAGGGGCCTTGATGACATGAAGGAAACAAACAGACCATTATAAGACATTTGCTGATAAAAAACGACTCAATTAAGCTTAGCTTATCAAAGAATAGTAAAATAACACTCAAATATCATTCACGTGTTAGATAAATAAGCTGATGCTTGCGCTCGATAATAACGATTTTCAAGAATTGATTATTCGTATATTGGACTATTCTAACAGTTATACTTACAATTGATATTACACATAATATAAATTTTAGTCTTGAGGAGTAAAGCTAAATAAAATGAAATATGATTTATAATAAGAAAAACTTTAAACTTCACGTCAAGTAAGATATTCCGACAGGCTGATGAAGCAATGGCTAAAGCTTTTTCCATATGCCATGGCAAGAAAGGACCGGGGGTGATGCAATCAAAGGAAGGTTGTTTATGTATTAAACTTTTATGGCTTGACATAAACTTTAATGTATTTTAAGATATTAATCTTGCAGCCACACACACGCGAATGAAACGTGACCTTTAAATAATGACCAAGCAATGCACTGGTTTCTCGGATTAGAATTCCAGGTCGTGAGTTTGCTCCATATATGAATTATATAATTAAAGGAAGTCTTCGCTTCAGAATACACCTATCGAAATAATGTATAAACACGAAGTGTACGAATAACGCAGTGAGTCTGTGCCATTACAATGACGCACATGACACAGGTTGCCGCCATGTGCTAAAAATAATGCGGCCCGCGCGCGCTATGAGTCAGCCGTCTTGCTCGACCCGCAGCCCGCTCCGACCGACCTCCGACGCTCCGACTGACCTCTGATCGTGACATCAGCTTTAACGTCGCGGTTCGTTATTTTTGCTTGTTAGGGTCTTGCTATAGAATCTAACGTATCAAAATGTCAACTGTTGTGCACCGAATTGTAGGATTTGGAATTGCGAATTTGGATTTAGAAATTGCGGTCGGTACACCAATCGGTGCCATCAGCTCGTTTATGTCAAATCTCTTTGAGGAACAATGTTTTAGTGATTAAAGCGAAATAGAAAGCATTTCATACATTGTCAGTTAAAGGCGCGCAAGTGCTAAGTTTACCCGTTTGACCATTTGTACCGACGTTAAATGCAATTTTATCCATTATTCCTGAACCGCCCCCCCCCCCCTCCTCTCCCCACCATCTCAGACATCTCAAGTATTGTTCGATGGGGGCTCAGGGAGCTCACCTGTTTGACATCCATATCTACTTTTTCACTGAGCAATTATCTAACCGGGCAAATACATATTTTACTGGCAGCTCATTCTATTATCCCACTTTTAAATCGTATTTTGAAGAAGTTACATTAGAGGGAAAAATGGTTGTTACAATTATGGTTGACACAGTCTACTGCATTAGAAGGAAAAACAGTTTTACATTTTCGGTTGACGTCTTATTACATTTGAGCAAAGATATTAGTACACCAAGACAGGTCATACGGCGATTTCCTATTATCGTCTACGACGAAGCGGGCGAGTTCGAGTAAAGGCAGTCCAAAATCTATCTCACACAGTAAATCAGATTGTGAGGGGGGGGGGGGGGGGGTTAGGGGGACCTCCACAGCGTATTTAAAACAGAGTGGGATCGTTGCCAAGCATTACGCAAGAATTACCAGACGACAACAAGCTCCAAGTTACTCCTCAGGCCTAACGAATGTGTAATCAGGTGTCCTGATCGACGTCCGGCTGGGGTTTAAATCAAAATAAGATTAGGCTAACTCAGACCCCGAGACTCATGATATGATCACATAGCCCTAAACTTCGGGCTTTCTGTTGTTCGTTGTACACTAACAGACTTGGGATTCTTGTGTTATAAGTGACATTGAACGATAGACGAAGCTTATATATGGAGACCACTGGACACTTGCAACCTGGTTGGGGGGGGGGGGGGGGGGCGGGGGGTGTCTGCAAAAACTGCGATCAGGGTTCGCCAAATGTACGAAGGAAATTTTGCATTGAAAAAATTGCATTCACCCTCAAAAGCCCACCCCCGCTAGATTCCCCGCCACCAATGCTAATTAATTATGAAGTTGCGGTCTTATTATAATCGCTAAGAATTCAGGGGTATATCTGTTGGTTTCAAGCAGCAAAATAGTCAAACAGTTGACTCCCAGTGAATGACGTTCTCGGAATATATAACCCTATGGTGGCAGTAACAGCTAGGCCTACTCACTGCCGCATCAACACTAGAAAATGTCATATATTTAATGTAAAATATACCTAAAAGCTCTCACGGACTCCACAGATCTGGATTTGACCTTTGATATTCATATTTGACCCCTATGATCCGGATATGACCCTCGGATCCAGATTTAACTCCTTAGATCCATATTTTACCCTTGAGATCCAGATTGACCCCTCCGATCCGAATTTGACCCTTGAGATCCAGATTTAACCCCTAGGGTCCGGATTTGAACCCTCGAATCCAGATTTAACTCCTTGAATCCACACTTATCTCCTTAAAACCAGATGTATCTCTTTAAAACCAGATTTAACTCTTTTAATCGAAATTGGACCCCTGAGATCCAGATTGACCCCTCATATCCGGATTTGACCCTTGAGATCCAGATTTGACCCATAGGATCCGGATTTGACCCCTCGAATCCAGATTAACCCCTTAGACGCAGATTGGACCCCTGAGATCCAGATTGGACCCCTGAGATCCAGATTGACCCCTCAGATTTGCCTTCGAACCGTGGGATCCACATTGGAGCCATCGGATCCGGATTAGACCCATCGGTCGAAGCGACACCCAAGCGACATTCAAAGTTAATGTCGGTACCTGCATTTGAGGGAAATATTTTGTTACATTTGAAGGCGATTTTACATTTGTGGATTTTAGGGGGTTTTCTTACATTAGAGGGAAAACAGTTGTTACATTTGCGGGTATTTACATTATTTACATTATTACAGATGCTGCTCTTTTCCGATTTTCAGACAATATGTGTTATTATTAATTAAAATCACCAGTAACAACACCAGTTGCATCATTCTGTTTTTCTGTCTGAAGACGGTTACGGACATATGGTGATATAATTGTTGAAAGCGTGTTTTGATGCATGCCTATACAGACATAACAGTTTTCATAAAAGCTATAGGTGACATAGTATATAAACCACCTTAAATTAACGAAGACAAAGACAGCACTCACTCCGTCCTGTGTCGCCTGCCCTTCGTCAAACAGGCACCCATTCTGGCCAAGTCCTGTAGCGGAGATGAAAGAAAGATGCACGTCTAACAAGCCTGTGATACTGTATGGCACACAGGCACGCTAAATCAGTGGAGGGGTGGGTGTGGGGGTAGGGGGGGGGGCATGGCCCACAGCGTATGTTCAAGTGTTTGTGGTACAGCCATAGGCCAGGCAGATAGATGAAAGGTTCGCGTGATGCGCTTCTGCTGAATGCCTTCAGCCGCCCGTACGATTTATTTATTACTATAACTTAACGACATGTACAACTTTTACAAATGGAATTATGGTTTTAACACCGACAAGTACCATTAAAGGGTTGTGCGAAGACGCGAAATTATTTTTCATGCCAAAATATACCTGATGCTGTATGGAGACCAAGCCCAGGTGTGACTTGAACGGTTCGGTGTGATTCTTTAGCTGCTTGCTTGCATCTTGAAGTAGAGCAGGAAAAAATCACATGTGGTAATAAAAATCTGGTTTATAAGTCTAAAAGCGTTCTATTTGGTAACCACCGAAATATCAGAAAAAAATCCCATAGCAAGTGTTTAATTCGAGCCTACCCCTAGTTGAAAAAATGATATGCAAATACCAGGACAGGCCCCAGGACGTCTCTCCCGTGGCCCCAGGACGTCTCTCCCATGGGCCCCAGGACGTCTCTCCCATGGGCCCCAGGAGATGTCAGCCATTTTTGCTCAATCTGTTCCGGAGTTGGTTGTTGTCGTTGCATAATTCTTTATTTGTCGCGACTACACGGCAGTACAGGTCTCGTTTACTTATTGATGAAATAAATAAATTACTTAGAAATCGGACTTGAGCATTTATGGGGCCCGTCAAGCGCGGAAAAGGTGCGATATTGGGGGTTGAAGCGGGTGCCTGTCGCTCAGTTCCAGCGGGAGTTGGACACCTTGTGTGTTTAGTATGCGTTGTGGCGCCCCCTACCTCCCCCCTCCACTGATTTACTGTGCCTGTGGGCCTGAGGCGCCGTTCTCTAAATCATCAGCCCGCAAGATATCAACCGAAACAAACTTTCCGCCACTCACCGCCATTTTTAAATATCGTAGTTCCAGGTTTCCCCAAAAGCAAGGTTGGTTCCCCCGAATGTTACCATGCACTGCCCGCGGCGTTGGTCAGGTCTATAATGAAGGACTCTCAAAGAGACCTCAATATTTCACTATTACATCGCCATATTCGAGTCATGCATCTGGAATGTTACTATACTAAGTCTAACAGTTGCTTGCTTGTATGGCTATATAACTAACGACGTTAGTGACTTAGACACATTAAGTGACCTAAATATTTCCCTATTACATCGCCATATTCGACAGTCATGTATCTGGCATGTGACTAAATAGGACAGTTGTGTACTTAGGCCTATATAACTAGTCACTTACCAGCCGGATTCAGGAGTACGTGTTGCCTAGCTGTGATTGCAGTGAGTCTGATGTGAAAGAACAGGCCCGACATCCTATATGTGCCCCGCTTCTGTTTTGGTCTGTGCTCTCATCTTAGTATCACTTCTCCTGCGTCGCTGCGAGCTTCAAGTGAGGTCGGATCACGTAAAACAACGGCCGCTTGGTGCCTGGAGTGAAAGCAGACCTCTGATTGGACGTGGTTGCTCTCTCAGCCACGCAGACGCCTGTCAGGACCCAAAGGGTCATAGTGCTGAAAACGTCATACCACACGGCCTGCGCCATCTAGGAGTAAATGTACAGTTTCACACTGTGCCTCGATCTATAGGGCTATACAGTTCTCGCGATGGGGCCTCGAGACTTCAGTTTGGGGGACAAACAAACACACGTGCTCCATGTTGAAGTATAGGCAGCTATAAGTCAATTTCTTTCCAGGTTTATTCTAAAGACTATGAGTACCATTTCACTAAACATGGCTATGAGAGATATACGTTAAAATATTTGGAGGCGATGAAGCGCAGAACTTATAATATAAATAATAAATATAAATATACAAGGAAAAATCCGTTTTCAAAACACTCGAGAGCTAAAAATAACGTTCTAAATTTAGCCCTGCACCCGGGCTTTCGCAAGTTCACCAAAAAGCGAGTGACGTCACAGTTTCGCGTGCCTCCGCGGTAACAAAAATGGCGAGAGCAAGTGATCGACTTAACCATTCCGCTGTCAAAATGTGCAGTGCATGGAGTAACAGCACACGGATGCGTCATTAAACCACATGGTAAAGATAAAATAAGACCAGTTGGATGTTTTCGTATCACTTTTGGATCACGAAAAGACCAAGTTTCTTCATTTCTGTAAGTTTTCTGTTTGAAGCGTTGCGCCAACGTTGTCACCGGGGAGAATCCGCGTGACGTCATAATGCCTCGTTTTCGTAGGAAATGCAAAAAAACGTTAGTTTCTCAGTCGTATTGTCCCGTCGTAACAAATATTCGTCATTGTGATGGCGCAAACTAATAAAAAATATGTCATCTATCCGTTTTGTGAAGCTATATTTCTTAAATATTCTTAATCAAATAGCTAGGCCTTCCGCAATGGACCCACCCCTCGGCGCCTGGCTTTTGCGCAGGTAGTCTGGTTCCCGGTCTCTCTCTTTGCGTAACATACACGTCACGCCTACGTCACAGATAGTCAGGATACCAGTGTGCGCAGAGCTTCTAAACTCGTTCCGAACACGTGCTTCGTTTGTTTGTCCCCAAAATGAGTAAACCGGAAGTCTAAGCGAACGAGACTTTATAGCCCTATTGACGGGGGCTATGAATGTGAGTGAGTAAATATGAGTGCTTTCATAAACGATGGAATATCGGGTATCGCTCACCCCCACCCCCTCATATTCTATCACGTGGAACCTTGTACTCTGTTGGAAACCTTAGATTTCCTTATTTTCATGCGCCTTATTCGTGAATTTCGGTCTCCAAGAGGATTCTAATCGTCAGTCACTCTTTTGGCCCCATTTTAGGGCCGACTTTGAAAAGCAAAAAGCTAGGCCATTAGTCGCAACCGCCCCCCCCCCCTTTTTTTCCACCTGGATCCGATCCTGAAGTGTGTAAGGAAGGCCAAGTTATGCATAAAGCCGTCGAAATATAGGGCCTACAGGCCTATAAAGCAGCCGTCTCGTTTGTCTCTTTGTCCAACGCGGGGCGGGGAGGAGGTGGGGGGGGGGGGGGGGGTAGGGGGCGGTCCTGTAGCTAGAGCGCATCGCCCTTCCCCCTTGGTTGAACCTATAGTCATACAGTGCAGCCCGACCAACGACGCAGCCCTGTAGACATTCGGTGGTTCTATATCCCGCAATAATCACTGATAATAGGACGGGTATGGGCTGCATCGTTGGTCGGGCTGCACTGTATGATCATGAGAGCTTGTTTGGCCTTTTTTTTAGCCAATCAGGAGCCCGGGAGACTGTTGTTATCGGAGTGCGCTTGTACCCGCGCCAGCCCGCCAGTGCTGTCCGGGATAATTAATTATCACCAGATAAGTTGCCGTTACTCTTCAACAAATAGAATTATTACAAATAATTCTCCATATGTTATTAGTGACATTATATCCGCCGTTTTTTCAAAATGACCGCCAGAGCCAGTTGCTATATAGTCTTCAGTGTAGATCGTCTTATAGTGGAACATTATGGGTGAGTTCGGGTTAGCCCCAGTTCTGTGCCTGTAGAACGGGCAAAAATCTGACAGGGCCCGGTCTAGACGGGTTTTTATGTCCGTCCTACAGCCACAGAACTGGGGCTAAGTTCGGGTATGCGAACGGAGTTGTCGGACTCCGAGGAGTACGTAACCGAACGCGAAGATTGTGGTCCGATAGGGCGGTCACGTGGTACATTTTACTCCAAGACCTTAGTCCCCACCCAGAGAAGGATCACTATATATTTTCAGTGGAACGGGGGCCAATGTATTTTCGATCCAATTCTGTAAAATCTTAACATCGTATCGTGTGCTTTCCGCCAAACTGCTTGGAGGGAGCGAGGTATGAACCCCTGGATCCACGCATGAAATGTTTCAAGAAAACGTCAAACATCAACACAATTACACTTGTAAAAGTATGATCCTCTCTGATTGAGTTTATTGAATAATAACTCAATCACACATAATATTTACGGAACCACATGTGCATATATATATATCTCCATATATATATATATATATGCTTCTGCAAATACCCGCAGCATACATTTCATGGACTGAAACTCCTTCATAAATAGCATTTTCTTTAATAATAAAAAATTCAGCACACAGACACTGTTAAATGCTAATTACAAGATGTTATACGATTCGTTACTGCTTCATTGCAGGAAATCAACGTTCCAACTTAATTCACGCGGCAAGAACTGTAATATAATGATACCGGGACCCTTTTTGGAGCCGCTATACCGCCACGTTGAACAAATATGAGAACGGCGTAATGAAACGGTTGGAAAACATCTCGCCTTAGTTACACTGCAGACAATGTGGATTGGGATGGGGACGCCTGAGCAAATCGACCACTAATTACGTAAAGTTGCATATCGAGCTGTTTCCCGCCAAAACTAAAGAGGACAAAATACAAACAAAGAGTCAGTCAGTTTCTTTTGTTTATATTCCCGTGATATGAATTAACCACAAGTTTTCAACTTAGGGGTAAACGTCATCAGTTCGTGTGCTTCGCGATGCTTTGTTAGAAGTACTTTATCAGCTGGGTCAATTTATATACTATGCAGGGAGATTAAAGGAACAATTTAAATTTAACTGGTTTATACAGGGACAATTATTTTAGGAATAACAATTGCGTTTGCGGCGATGTTTATAAGGTTTCTAAATATATAGAATGAAACAATCGAGTTTTCTGCAAGTTGTGATACATATAGATGTCGCTTGGGCGTACATTTTGGCGGGAAAAACTCGACAAGCAGCTTTAATCCTGTTCATGGACACGATCACCATGATGAACTATTACGCGAGTACAATGTGTCAACGTAGTGTCGATTCGGATTAGTCTGCCGAGACTGACAATGATGAGAGTGGGATGACAATGGTGAGAGTGGGATGACAATGGTGAGAGTGGGATGACAATGGTGAAAGTGGGATGACAATGGTGAGAGTGGGATGACAATGGTGAGAGTGGGATGACAATGGTGAGAGTGGGATGAAAATGGTGAGAGTGGGATGACAATGGTGAGAGTAAGATGACAATGGTGAGAGTGGGATGACAATAGTGAGAGTGAGATGACAATGGTGAGAGTGGGATGACAATGGTGAGAGTGGGATGACAATGGTGACAGTGGGGTGACAATGGTGAGAGTGGGATGACAATGGTGAGAGTGGGATGACAATGGTGAGAGTGGGATGACAATGGTGAGAGTGGGATGAAAATGGTGAGAGTGGGATGACAATGGTGAGAGTGGGATGACAATGGTAAGAGTGGGATGACAATAGTGAGAGTGAGATGACAATGGTGAGAGTGGGATGACAATGGTGAGAGTGGGATGACAATGGTGACAGTGGGGTGACAATGGTGAGAGTGGGATGACAATGGTGAGAGTGGGATGAAAATGGTGAGAGTTGGATGACAATGGTGAGAGTGGGATGACAATGGTGAGAGTGGGATGACAATGGTGAGAGTGGGATGATAATGGTGAACCGACAATATAAATCATGAAAACATATTCACAACAGAAGGAGCCGAGAATAATTGTCATACAAAAACCATACAAAACCATACGGCATTCCTGTTCATGTGTCCAAGGCTCCGGTGTTACCTATTTACACTGTACGACTAGCGGATGAAGGCATGCACACTCACACACATATATGCATGTATATAGTATAGCACGGTGGGGCATTGCAATGCTTGACAACTACATGTTTCGGGTGTTTAATGCATTCATTGCACTGTAAGATGAGATACTGTACATGGGCTACACGGTCCGTAGAAAGTAACACCCGCAGTGCATATAAATAGTACTATTTGAAGCCAGCCCATTTAAGGTCACATTAAGCTGGTTTAAAGAACGCCTACATCTGGCATACATACTGGCCATTCATTCTCAGAACATACGCTCCGCTGACTACTGGACACTGACCCATCGCTCGGAATCGTTGTAGTGACCACTTATTCCAGTGTAAAATGCAGAATGTCCCCCCATGCGGAGCTGTGCCCCTTATATATATGAATATATATATATTGACCGCTCGGAGGTATCGTTGTAGTGAGCACCGGTCAAAAAAAAACCTGCCACTACACTCGATTGTGTCGTCATCCGCACAGTAGAAGGGGTTTCATTGGTCACCATTCGGCCCCCATCTATAGCATATATACATATATCTACCTTTGATTGCATACAGAATTGATTGACAGCGGTTGAAATAAATCAAGACCCACGTTCTGGAATAAACTGTCTTTGTCTCAAGGGTCAGCGTTTGAACTCTTGAATCTGGTAGCCCCCCCCCCCGCCCCGCCCACCTTCCCCCACCCACAAACTCACATATAAGTAGCATAGGAGTACGTCCCCACTAAACCCGGGCTTGCCACAAGCGACAAGTGGACTATTGTACTTTGAGGGTTGTCAGTATCACAGGCTTTCAGAATCACCGGGATCCACTGGCCTTGGAACCGAAATGAAGGACAAAGACAGGTTGACCTCTAGCGGCCGTTATGAGGCGCACGCTCGCTGACAACTCCACGGATCACAGTCATGTTTCATCACAATAACAATCAACGCCACTGCGGGGGGTAGGGGGGGGGGGTGGGGTGGGCATCATACACTGGGAGCGTCCCGCCGTCCTCTCCCATTTTTCATCTGCAACAGCCGCTCTGGAGGGGAACCCGCTCTACGTCGCATTTCCATGCAGATCCGATTGTTTGTTTCCACGGCACACCCGCTCTACGGACGCTTTAGTGTTGCCCCCAGGATTACACCGGAACTGCCCAGTCGTCCTCTACACATTTAATGTTGGTTTCATTGCGAAATATCAATTTTGTTGGGTAACTTAAACAATATCCGCTTTAAATTAACAATTACTGGGTGTGTAACCTCTTTCCTTCTCCCGCCCCCCACCATAATTGTATTAACATTGCAGATTTGTTGATTATGTGTCTATAACAGAGGCCATCCAAACAGTGGATGATGCACCCACAATTCAGTCTAACTCGCTGTGTGTTCAAGGTCTTCATTTTCCGCCCATCCTCAGCTGAAGAAGTACGTTGACTCCAGTATTTTCTTAATGTCGAATGTACCTGCAATGGTAAAAGGAATGTAATGTAGTTTGCGTTTTCCCAATAGAGAGTGGGTCTTATGTTACAAATCAAGACGAGACTCACGGAAGGTGTACCAAGTAGATAGAGAAGAACACCATTGGCCAGATTTTACTTCACCATTTCGGCTAGAGGACGCCGATGCATTGCATTGGTCTGCGTTTTATATTAATAATGGAACAGATAATTAATACACCAAACGCTGACAACACTGACGCGCAAACTGTTCTTATATCGCACATCAATCTATCGTGGAGACATCACTGCCACAATGGAACTCTTTAATCACTCTATGTCAGTTTCTGATTCACATATGTAATTGATATGCAAAACAATGTAAACTAGTTCGATTGACAATGGATCGACAATTTATGACTGGTCAAAAAAATCATAAGCAACGAATGCCATGAATAGAAAATAGGCACTGACCACTTATCAATAATATATTGCAGACTTCATTAAGGGCGCGTTTGATTTACCTGAGACCGACGGGCAACCGAAACCGTTTTTAAAAAAAAAACTAAATGCGAACGCATAGTTTCATTTTTTTTTACAGTTTCAGCATGTATTTTGGCAATGGCCATGTGCTTATGAAGTCTTTTTCATTTTCTACCCGCGATTGGACTGTCTGTAAATAAATTAGTGTCATACTTTTGTACAGAAGTCTCTATTCATTGCATTTATGATTAACTATATATGTGCTGATTGAACTTACAGTTCTGCGGAACCGACACCGTCAAACCAGCTCTCTCGATAGTTTCACGGTTTCGAGCAAACCGGTTTCGGTTTTTCTCCTGTCGAACAGTCAGTTCGGCAAGCCTGTTTTGGTTGCATGTAAATCGAATACGCCCTAAATCATGAAAATATGTTCTGCGCGCATCCATTAACATGAACTCACCACGGTCAGGGATGTTTCCCAGAACAGCGTTCACAAATCTCTTGGCCTCGGCAGAACGCGGGTCGTCTTGCGCTAGCTCACTGCAACGAATCAACCACAATACCCAATAAAGCACACACAACACGAACACCAGGACTCCCTCCCATCTTATTTTAAATTTATTTGGTGTTTTAGGCCGTCTTTGTGCACACAAGAGTTACACGGGGCCCAGGGACTTCACATGAATATGCAGGATGAACGGATGAAACTGATTATTATATATTAGTGCCCTGCCAAGGACTCGAACCCAGGACCTATTGATCTGCGGTGTTAGCGCGCTAACCACTACACCAGGGAGGTCCCCCTATCTGAAGGGCAGATATTTACCCGTCGAGCCATTATAAAACACTTATACTATAACAATGACAAGCAGTTTTCACAACTTGAATATAACCCAGTTCATCTTTTTATTGGTGGCATAGCTACCTTTCCGAGTATCCGTATTTCTCCAGCAGGGACGCCGCTAGGTCCTCCAGGATCGGTTGACTGTGGAGGGCCACAAACTGCTCCCGACACAGCTGTCACAAGACATGCGATTGGTCAGTTCAAAGGGCCACCATGGATCATATTCACTTTGCATGTCAAAGCAATTATTTGGTCAGTTCAACAACTCCACAAGGCTCTCATTTACTTTAACACGTCAATTGATAAAAGCGATTGCGCAGTTTAACAAAACCAGATAGATCATATTTACTTACTTTAATTACTTTACGGATAGATGTCAATACATCAAGCTGTTTGGTCTCTGTAGTTGAAAACGCAAAACTTTGCCATCATAAAGCCGATATAGTTATTGGCATAAGTCCGTCTACTTCCCTCTACGGGTCCAACAGAATATAAAATGATTGCTGTTTGAAGCCCACCGTGTGTATGGGAGGGACAAATTAGGCCACGGGTCTAGCAGAATATGCGCAGGCCTTAATTGACTCCAATAACAGGAGTTGATTTATGGACAGCCATTCGCACAGTTGTTGGAGCTAAGCCCCGAACGGTGGCGCGATGGCTTCGCTTGTCTGACAGCCATCGCCACTGTACGCGAACGGTGGCCTTTAACTGCAGATACGGTCAACTGAAGATGGCGGAAGGTATGTCAGGTGAACCGTCAATTCGCCGTAAAACCAGGAGAAATATGTCATTGCGTATTCATCGGTGATGTCCTTTCGATATAACTTTGCTTTAAGTTTGTTCTACTTTAATTTTTAGTACTAAGAGTTCAATTTTTAGAGCATTTGAGCGTTTTTGCAGTGTTGACCGTATCTGAATCTTGTCAAGTTCCCGAGTTACGATCAACGCCCAATTTCAGTTACGGTCAACATCATTTTTACATGACGTTACTACGACGTACAGTAATTAGATCAATGGTTGCTTTCACAATAGCAGTCTCATAAGTTTGTTGGACGACGTAGAACATTTCTCACGGTCGCTTTACAGTCAGTTTAAAACAAATGACGAATAAAATATTCACCTAACACTACCTTCCGCCATAACTAGTTGACCCTATCTGCAGTTACGGGCCGGCGTTTGCGTACAGTGCGTCACGTGGACATTGGGGCCGACCCGATAGTTCAGTGGGCTAGAGCGCTCGCCTCGAGTGCTCTGGCCATCTGAGAGCCTAACGGCACGTGGATCGGTGGTTCGAGCCCCGCTGCGGCCATGTCTGTGTGTTCGCAGGATAAAGATCCCATGTCTTTCTAAGTAAAGAGTAGGGGGTTACCCCCGGGGACATGGCTCCACTCTCCCTTCCTTCTCCCATTTACGCGATATGCCCAACAGTGGTTACAGCATCCTGAATATGCAATCATGTGGACATTTCATCAGCAATAGCGCTTGCATTGTATGACGCCCCATGATAATTCTCCCTCGTCTCCATGGTGACACCCGACATAAGGTGTCCCCCCCTCCCCCCTGTATATCTAAAACCAAGGCTATGTTGGTGGCGTTACTGGGTGTTCATTACCTGGTTCATGAGATTGACGTCGCAGGCGTGAGTCCAGAAACAGTCGTGAACCGCCACAAATGCCGTGCCGCGCCTGGAACATAGCAGAGGGAGTCAGCCACTGCCTCCTACATGAACATAGCAGAGTGAGTCAGCCACTGCCTCCTACATGAACATAGCAGAGTGAGTCAGCCACTGCCTCCTACATGAACATACCAGAGTGAGTCAGCCACTGCCTCCTACACGAACATAGCAGAGTGAGTCAGCCACTGCCTCCTACATGAACATAGCAGAGTGAGTCAGCCACTGCCTCCTACATGAACATAGCAGAGTGAGTCAGCCACTGCCTCCTACATGAACATAGCAGAGTGAGTCAGCCACTGCCTCCTCCATGAACATAGCAGAGTGAGTCAGCCATGCCTCCTACACGAACATAGCAGAGTGAGTCAGCCACTGCCTCCTACATGAACATAGCAGAGCGAGTCAGCCACTGCCTCCTACATGAACATAGCAGAGTGAGTCAGCCACTGCCTCCTACATGAACATAGCAGAGTGAGTCAGCCACTGCCTCCTCCATGAACATAGCAGAGTGAGTCAGCCACTGCCTCCTCCATGAACATAGCAGAGTGAGTCAGCCACTGCCTCCTCCATGAACATAGCAGAGTGAGTCAGCCACTGCCTCCTACATGAACATAGCAGAGTGAGTCAGCCACTGCCTCCTCCATTAACATAGCAGAGTGAGTCAGCCGCTGCCTCCTACACGAACATAGCAGAGTGAGTCAGCCACTGCCTCCTACATGAACATAGCAGAGCGAGTCAGCCACTGCCTCCTACATGAACATAGCAGAGTGAGTCAGCCACTGCCTCCTCCATGAACATAGCAGAGTGAGTCAGCCACTGCCTCCTCCATGAACATAGCAGAGTGAGTCAGCCACTGCCTCCTACATGAACATAGCAGAGGGAGTCAGCCACTGCCTCCTCCATGAACATAGCAAAGTGAGTCAGCCACTGCCTCCTACATGAACATACCAGAGTGAGTCAGCCACTGCCTCCTCCATGAACATAGCAGAGTGAGTCAGCCACTGCCTCCTACATGAACATAGCAGAGCGAGTCAGCCACTGCCTCCTACATGAACATAGCAGAGTGAGTCAGCCACTGCCTCCTCCATGAACATAGCAGAGTGAGTCAGCCACTGCCTCCTACATGAACATAGCAGAGCGAGTCAGCCACTGCCTCCTACATGAACATAGCAGAGTGAGTCAGCCACTGCCTCCTCCATGAACATAGCAGAGTGAGTCAGCCACTGCCTCCTACATGAACATAGCAGAGCGAGTCAGCCACTGCCTCCTCCATGAACATAGCAGAGTGAGTCAGCCACTGCCTCCTACATGAACATAGCAGAGTGAGTCAGCCACTGCCTCCTACATGAACATAGCAAAGTGAGTCAGCCACTGCCTCCTACATGAACATAGCAGAGTGAGTCAGCCGCTGCCTCCTACATGAACATAGCAGAGTGAGTCAGCCACTGCCTCCTACATAAACATAGCAGAGTGAGTCAGCCACTGCCTCCTACATGAACATAGCAGAGTGAGTCAGCCACTGCCTCCTCCATGAACATAGCAGAGTGAGTCAGCCACTGCCTCCTACACGAACATAGCAGAGGGAGTCAGCCACTGCCTCCTACATGAACATAGCAGAGTGAGTCAGCCACTGCCTCCTCCATGAACATAGCAGTGAGTCAGCCACTGCCTCCTCCATGAACATAGCAGAGTGAGTCAGCCACTGCCTCCTACATGAACATAGCAGAGGGAGTCAGCCACTGCCTCCTACATGAACATAGCAGAGTGAGTCAGCCGCTGCCTCCTACATGAACATAGCAGTGAGTCAGCCACTGCCTCCTCCATGAACATAGCAGAGTGAGTCAGCCACTGCCTCCTACATGAACATAGCAGAGTGAGTCAGCCACTGCCTCCTACATGAACATAGCAAAGTGAGTCAGCCACTGCCTCCTACATGAACATAGCAGAGTGAGTCAGCCGCTGCCTCCTACATGAACATAGCAGAGTGAGTCAGCCGCTGCCTCCTACATAAACATAGCAGAGTGAGTCAGCCACTGCCTCCTACATGAACATAGCAGAGTGAGTCAGCCACTGCCTCCTCCATGAACATAGCAGAGTGAGTCAGCCACTGCCTCCTACACGAACATAGCAGAGGGAGTCAGCCATTGCCTCCTCCATGAACATACCAGAGTGAGTCAGCCACTGCCTCCTCCATGAACATAGCAGTGAGTCAGCCACTGCCTCCTCCATGAACATAGCAGAGTGAGTCAGCCACTGCCTCCTCCATGAACATAGCAGTGAGTCAGCCACTGCCTCCTACATGAACATAGCAGAGTGAGTCAGCCACTGCCTCCTACATGAACATAGCAGAGTGAGTCAGCCACTGCCTCCTACATGAACATACCAGAGTGAGTCAGCCACTGCCTCCTACATGAACATAGCAGAGTGAGTCAGCCACTGCCTCCTACATGAACATAGCAGAGTGAGTCAGCCACTGCCTCCTACACGAACATAGCAGAGTGAGTCAGCCACTGCCTCCTACATGAACATAGCAGAGCGAGTCAGCCACTGCCTCCTACATGAACATAGCAGAGTGAGTCAGCCACTGCCTCCTACATGAACATAGCAGAGTGAGTCAGCCACTGCCTCCTACATGAACATACCAGAGTGAGTCAGCCACTGCCTCCTACATGAACATAGCAGAGTGAGTCAGCCACTGCCTCCTCCATGAACATAGCAGAGTGAGTCAGCCACTGCCTCCTACATGAACATAGCAGAGCGAGTCAGCCACTGCCTCCTACATGAACATAGCAGAGCGAGTCAGCCACTGCCGCCTACATGAACATAGCAGAGTGAGTCAGCCACTGCCTCCTACATGAACATAGCAGAGTGAGTCAGCCACTGCCTCCTACACGAACATAGCAGAGTGAGTCAGCCACTGCCTCCTACATGAACATAGCAGAGTGAGTCAGCCACTGCCTCCTACATGAACATAGCAGAGTGAGTCAGCCACTGCCTCCTACATGAACATACCAGAGTGAGTCAGCCACTGCCTCCTACATGAACATAGCAGAGTGAGTCAGCCACTGCCTCCTACACGAACATAGCAGAGTGAGTCAGCCACTGCCTCCTCCATGAACATAGCAGCGTGAGTCAGCCACTGCCTCCTCCAAGAACATACCAGAGTGAGTCAGCCACTGCCTCCTACATGAACATAGCAGAGTGAGTCAGCCACTGCCTCCTACATGAACATACCAGAGTGAGTCAGCCACTGCCTCCTACATGAACATACCAGAGTGAGTCAGCCACTGCCTCCTCCATGAACATACCAGTGAGTCAGCCACTGCCTCCTCCATGAACATACCAGTGAGTCAGCCACTGCCTCCTACATGAACATAGCAGTGAGTCAGCCACTGTCTCCTCCATGAACATAGCAGTGAGTCAGCCACTGCCTCCTACATGGACATAGCAGAGTGAGTCAGCCACTGCCTCCTCCATGAACATATCCGAGTGAGCCATCCACTGCCTCCTACATGAACATAGCAGAGTGAGTCAGCCACTGCCTCCTACATGAACATAGCAGAGTGAGTCAGCCACTGCCTCCTACATGAACATAGCAGAGTGAGTCAGCCATTGCCTCCTCCATGAACATAGCAGCGTGAGTCAGCCACTGCCTCCTCCATGAACATAGCAGAGTGAGTCAGCCATTGCCTCCTCCATGAACATAGCAGCGTGAGTCAGCCACTGCCTCCTCCATGAACATAGCAGAGTGAGTCAGCCACTGCCTCCTACATGAACATAGCAGAGTGAGTCAGCCACTGCCTCCTACATGAACATAGCAGTGAGTCAGCCATTGCCTCCTCCATGAACATAGCAGCGTGAGTCAGCCACTGCCTCCTCCATGAACATAGCAGAGTGAGTCAGCCACTGCCTCCTACATGAACATAGCAGAGTGAGTCAGCCACTGCCTCCTACATGAACATAGCAGAGTGAGTCAGCCACTGTCTCCTCCATGAACATAGCAGAGTGAGTCAGCCACTGCCTCCTACATGAACATAGCAGAGCGAGTCAGCCACTGCCTCCTACATGAACATAGCAGAGTGAGTCAGCCACTGCCTCCTACATGAACATAGCAGAGTGAGTCAGCCACTGCCTCCTACATGAACATAGCAGAGTGAGTCAGTCACTGCCTCCTACATGAACATAGCAGAGTGAGTCAGCCATTGCCTCCTCCATGAACATAGCAGCGTGAGTCAGCCACTGCCTCCTCCATGAACATAGCAGAGTGAGTCAGCCATTGCCTCCTCCATGAACATAGCAGCGTGAGTCAGCCACTGCCTCCTCCATGAACATAGCAGAGTGAGTCAGCCACTGCCTCCTACATGAACATAGCAGAGTGAGTCAGCCACTGCCTCCTACATGAACATAGCAGTGAGTCAGCCATTGCCTCCTCCATGAACATAGCAGCGTGAGTCAGCCACTGCCTCCTCCATGAACATAGCAGAGTGAGTCAGCCACTGCCTCCTACATGAACATAGCAGAGTGAGTCAGCCACTGCCTCCTACATGAACATAGCAGAGTGAGTCAGCCACTGCCTCCTCCATGAACATAGCAGAGTGAGTCAGCCACTGCCTCCTACATGAACATAGCAGAGCGAGTCAGCCACTGCCTCCTACATGAACATAGCAGAGTGAGTCAGCCACTGCCTCCTCCATGAACATAGCAGAGTGAGTCAGCCACTGCCTCCTACATGAACATAGCAGAGTGAGTCAGTCACTGCCTCCTACATGAACATAGCAGAGTGAGTCAGCCACTGCCTCCTACATGAACATAGCAGAGTGAGTCAGCCACTGCCTCCTCCATGAACATAGCAGCGTGAGTCAGCCACTGCCTCCTACATGAACATAGCAGAGCGAGTCAGCCACTGCCTCCTACATGAACATAGCAGAGTGAGTCAGCCACTGCCTCCTACATGAACATACCAGAGTGAGTCAGCCACTGCCTCCTACATGAACATAGCAGAGTGAGTCAGCCACTGCCTCCTACATGAACATAGCAGAGTGAGTCAGCCACTGCCTCCTACATGAACATAGCAGAGTGAGTCAGCCACTGCCTCCTACATGAACATAGCAGAGTGAATCAGCCACTGCCTCCTCCATGAACATACCAGAGTGAGTCAGCCACTGCCTCCTACATGAACATAGCAGAGTGAGTCAGCCACTGCCTCCTACATGAACATAGCAGAGTGAGTCAGCCACTGCCTCCTACATGAACATAGCAGAGTGAGTCAGCCACTGCCTCCTACATGAACATAGCAGAGTGAGTCAGCCACCGCCTCCTACATGAACATAGCAGAGTGAGTCAGCCACTGCCTCCTACATGAACATAGCAGAGTGAGTCAGCCACTGCCTCCTCCATGAACATACCAGAGTGAGTCAGCCACTGCCTCCTACATGAACATAGCAGAGTGAGTCAGCCACTGCCTCCTACATGAACATAGCAGAGCGAGTCAGCCACTGCCTCCTACATGAACATAGCAGAGCGAGTCAGCCACTGCCTCCTACATGAACATAGCAGTGAGTCAGCCACTGCCTCCTACATGAACATAGCAGAGCGAGTCAGCCACTGCCTCCTACATGAACATAGCAGTGAGTCAGCCACTGCCTCCTACATGAACATAGCAGAGGGAGTCAGCCACTGCCTCCTACATGAACATAGCAGAGTGAGTCAGCCACTGCCTCCTACATGAACATAGCAGAGTGAGTCAGCCACTGCCTCCTCCATGAACATACCAGAGTGAGTCAGCCACTGCCTCCTACATGAACATAGCAGAGTGAGTCAGCCACTGCCTCCTACATGAACATAGCAGAGTGAGTCAGCCACTGCCTCCTACATGAACATAGCAGAGCGAGTCAGCCACTGCCTCCTACATGAACATAGCAGCGTGAGTCAGCCACTGCCTCCTCCATGAACATAGCAGAGTGAGTCAGCCACTGCCTCCTACATGAACATAGCAGAGTGAGTCAACCACCGCCTCCTCCATGAACATAGCAGAGTGAGTCAGCCACTGCCTCCTACATGAACATAGCAGAGCGAGTTAGCCATGTCTCCTACATGAACATAGCAGAGGGAGTCAGCCACTGCCTCCTACATGAACATAGCAGAGTGAGTCAGCCACTGCCTCCTCCATGAACATAGCAGAGGGAGTCAGCCACTGCCTCCTACATGAACATAGCAGAGTGAGTCAGCCACTGCCTCCTCCATGAACATAGCAGAGGGAGTCAGCCACTGCCTCCTACATGAACATAGCAGAGTGAGTCAGCCACTGCCTCCTCCATTAACATAGCAGAGTGAGTCAGCCACTGCCTCCTACATGAACATAGCAGAGTGAGTCAGCCACTGCCTCCTCCATAAACATAGCAGAGTGAGTCAGCCACTGCCTCCTACATGAACATAGCAGAGCGAGTCAGCCACTGCCTCCTACATGAACATAGCAGAGTGAGTCAGCCACTGCCTCCTACATGAACATAGCAGAGCGAGTCAGCCACTGCCTCCTCCATGAACATAGCAGAGGGAGTCAGCCACTGCCTCCTACATGAACATAGCAGAGTGAGTCAGCCACTGCCTCCTCCATGAACATAGCAGAGTGAGTCAGCCACTGCCTCCTACATGAACATAGCAGAGTGAGTCAGCCGCTGCCTCCTACATGAACATAGCAGAGTGAGTCAGCCACTGCCTCCTACATGAACATAGCAGAGTGAGTCAGCCACTGCCTCCTACATGAACATAGCAGAGTGAGTCAGCCACTGCCTCCTACATGAACATAGCAGAGTGAGTCAGCCACTGCCTCCTACATGAACATAGCAGAGCGAGTCAGCCACTGCCTCCTCCATGAACATAGCAGAGTGAGTCAGCCACTGCCTCCTCCATGAACATAGCAGAGTGAGTCAGCCACTGCCTCCTCCATGAACATAGCAGAGTGAGTCAGCCACTGCCTCCTACATGAACATAGCAGAGTGAGTCAGCCACTGCCTCCTCCATGAACATAGCAGAGGGAGTCAGCCACTGCCTCCTACATGAACATAGCAGAGTGAGTCAGCCACTGCCTCCTCCATGAACATAGCAGAAGGAGTCAGCCACTGCCTCCTACATGAACATAGCAGAGTGAGTCAGCCACTGCCTCCTCCATTAACATAGCAGAGTGAGTCAGCCACTGCCTCCTACATGAACATAGCAGAGTGAGTCCGCCACTGCCTCCTCCATAAACATAGCAGAGTGAGTCAGCCACTGCCTCCTACATGAACATAGCAGAGTGAGTCAGCCACTGCCTCCTACATGAACATAGCAGAGTGAGTCAGCCACTGCCTCCTACATGAACATAGCAGAGTGAGTCAGCCACTGCCTCCTCCATGAACATAGCAGTGAGTCAGCCACTGCCTCCTCCATGAACATAGCAGAGTGAGTCAGCCACTGCCTCCTCCATGAACATAGCAGAGGGAGTCAGCCACTGCCTCCTACATGAACATAGCAGAGTGAGTCAGCCACTGCCTCCTCCATGAACATAGCAGAGGGAGTCAGCCACTGCCTCCTACATGAACATAGCAGAGTGAGTCAGCCACTGCCTCCTCCATTAACATAGCAGAGTGAGTCAGCCACTGCCTCCTACATGAACATAGCAGAGTGAGTCAGCCACTGCCTCCTCCATAAACATAGCAGAGTGAGTCAGCCACTGCCTCCTACATGAACATAGCAGAGCGAGTCAGCCACTGCCTCCTACATGAACATAGCAGAGTGAGTCAGCCACTGCCTCCTACATGAACATAGCAGAGCGAGTCAGCCACTGCCTCCTCCATGAACATAGCAGAGGGAGTCAGCCACTGCCTCCTACATGAACATAGCAGAGTGAGTCAGCCACTGCCTCCTCCATGAACATAGCAGAGTGAGTCAGCCACTGCCTCCTACATGAACATAGCAGAGTGAGTCAGCCGCTGCCTCCTACATGAACATAGCAGAGTGAGTCAGCCACTGCCTCCTACATGAACATAGCAGAGTGAGTCAGCCACTGCCTCCTACATGAACATAGCAGAGTGAGTCAGCCACTGCCTCCTACATGAACATAGCAGAGTGAGTCAGCCACTGCCTCCTACATGAACATAGCAGAGCGAGTCAGCCACTGCCTCCTCCATGAACATAGCAGAGTGAGTCAGCCACTGCCTCCTCCATGAACATAGCAGAGTGAGTCAGCCACTGCCTCCTACATGAACATAGCAGAGTGAGTCAGCCACTGCCTCCTCCATGAACATAGCAGAGTGAGTCAGCCACTGCCTCCTCCATGAACATAGCAGAGTGAGTCAGCCACTGCCTCCTACATGAACATAGCAGAGTGAGTCAGCCACTGCCTCCTCCATGAACATAGCAGAGTGAGTCAGCCACTGCCTCCTACATGAACATAGCAGAGTGAGTCAGCCACTGCCTCCTCCATAAACATAGCAGAGTGAGTCAGCCACTGCCTCCTACATGAACATAGCAGAGCGAGTCAGCCACTGCCTCCTACATGAACATAGCAGAGTGAGTCAGCCACTGCCTCCTACATGAACATAGCAGAGTGAGTCAGCCACTGCCTCCTACATGAACATAGCAGAGTGAGTCAGCCACTGCCTCCTACATGAACATAGCAGAGAGAGTCAGCCACTGCCTCCTACATGAACATAGCAGAGCGAGTCAGCCACTGCCTCCTACATGAACATAGCAGAGTGAGTCAGCCACTGCCTCCTCCATGAACATAGCAGAGTGAGTCAGCCACTGCCTCCTCCATGAACATAGCAGAGTGAGTCAGCCACTGCCTCCTACATGAACATAGCAGAGTGAGTCAGCCACTGCCTCCTACATGAACAGCAGAATATCGTTCAATAGCAGCCCATACAGAGATGAACGGCATAAAGTGTCTGTATCAAATGTCCGGCTCTCATCGGACTTCTTCTTTTTCTATTTAACATCATGTATTTTTAACATGGTTCCCCTGAAAGGGGTTCATCTGATTGCCATCAGCAAAATTGAGAAGAACTCACCTGTAACAGTTAGCAGTAGAAAAGCACTCATCCGGCACAGACGGCAGTTGAAAGGCACTCACCCGGCACAGATGGCAGTTGAATGGCACTCACCCGACACAGACGGCCGTTGAAAAGCACCCACCCGGCACAGATGGCAGTTAAAAGGCACTCACCCGGCACAGATGGCAGCTGAAAGGCACTCACCCGACACAGATGCCGTTGAAAGGCACCCACCCGGAACAGATGGCAGTTAAAAGGCACTCACCCGACACAGATGGCAGTTGAAAGGCACTCACCCGGCACAGATGGCAGTTGAATGGCACTCACCCGACACAGACGGCCGTTGAAAAGCACCCACCCGGCACAGATGGCAGTTAAAAGGCACTCACCCGGCACAGATGGCAGTTGAAAGGCACTCACCCGGCACAGATGGCAGTTGAATGGCACTCACCCGACACAGACGGCCGTTGAAAAGCACCCACCCGGAACAGATGGCAGTTAAAAGGCACTCACCCGACACAGATGTCAGTTGAAAGGCACTCACCCGGCACATATGACAGTTGAAAGGCACTCACCCGGCACATATGACAGTTGAAAGGCACTGATCCGACCTAGATGGCAGTTGAAAGGCACTCACCCGGCACATATGACAGTTGAAAGGCACTCACCCGACACAAATGGCAGTTGAAAGACACTCACCCGGCACATATGACAGTTGAAAGACACTCACCGGGCACATATGCCAGTTGAAAGACACTCACCCGTCACAGATGGCAGTTGAAAGACACTTACCCGGCACATATGGCAGTTGAAAGGCACTCACCCGACACAGATGTCAGTTGAAAGGCACTCACCCGGCACATATGACAGTGGAGAGGCACTCACCCGACACAATTTAAGTCATATGGCAGTTGAAAGGCACTTACCCGACACAGATGTCAGTTGAAAGGCACTCACCCGG
Organism: Arenicola marina; assembly: GCA_964019135.1. Taxonomy (NCBI): domain Eukaryota; kingdom Metazoa; phylum Annelida; class Polychaeta; family Arenicolidae; genus Arenicola; species Arenicola marina. The sequence continues at coordinate 37,941,600 of OZ025253.1, read as the reverse complement.
CACATATGACAGTGGAGAGGCACTCACCCGACACAATTTAAGTCATATGGCAGTTGAAAGGCACTCACCGGGCACATATGGCAGTGGAGAAGCACCCAACCGGCACATATGGCAGTTGAAAGGCACTGACCCGACACAAATGGCAGTTGAAAGACACTCACCCGGCACATATGACAGTTGAAAGACACTCACCGGGCACATATGCCAGTTGAAAGACACTCACCCGTCACAGATGGCAGTTGAAAGACACTTACCCGGCACATATGGCAGTTGAAAGGCACTCACCCGACACAGATGTCAGTTGAAAGGCACTCACCCGGCACATATGACAGTGGAGAGGCACTCACCCGACACAATTTAAGTCATATGGCAGTTGAAAGGCACTTACCCGACACAGATGTCAGTTGAAAGGCACTCACCCGGCACATATGACAGTGGAGAGGCACTCACCCGACACAATTTAAGTCATATGGCAGTTGAAAGGCACTCACCGGGCACATATGGCAGTGGAGAAGCACCCAACCGGCACATATGGCAGTTGAAAGGCACTGACCTGGTACAGTTGATGGCGGTCAGCATCATGTGAGCCGAGTCCAGCGAGTGGATGAAGTTAGGCGGGAAGGCGTTTCGCTGTTTCCTGGCATTGGGTTTCCTGTGGGACATAATAAGACATCCAGAGATCACAGGCAGCAGGTGTCATCGTATCAACGCATTGGCGTCAACGAGTCATAATAAAGACTTAGACTAGTAATTTCATTAACACCGCCATCACACTATCATTATAAACTTCAGAATGAATGTGTTTTATAAATTCATAGGAGAAGCTGTTGTACTTGTCCCATTTTTAATTCCGATATTCCACGAAAATGACCATCCTAGTACGTAAAATGCTGCGCACGAACAAGGAAAAAAAATGCGATTCTAACTAAATTTTTGGCAACAGATTGATGACAAAAACGTGTGCTGCATCCCCAGCTTTGCAATGCAACTCTTAATTTATTACGGGCAAAAGTGAACTTTTAGCGAAATCATCCCCCGATCAGCAAGGCTGGCCCGAGGATAGTGCATGGAGAAGTGCACCGGTGTTTTGGACACCTTGGTACGCATGCGGGTCCCAAAGGAAGAGAGAGGGAGAGACCCCAGGCTAACAAGAGACCCCAGGCTAACAAGAGACCCCAGGCTAACAAGAGACCCTAGGCTAACAAGAGACCCTAGGCTAACAAGAGATCCCAGGCTAACAAGAGACCCCAGGCTAACAAGAGACCCCAGGCTAACAAGAGATCCCAGGCTAACAAGAAACCCCAGGCTAACAAGAGACCCCAGGCTAACAAGAGATCCCAGGCTAACAAGAGACCCCAGGCTAACAAGAGACCCTAGGCTAACAAGAGATCCCAGGCTAACAAGAGACCCTAGGCTAAAAAGAGACCCCAGGCTAACAAGAGACCCCAGGCTAACAAGAGACCCAGGCTAACAAGAGACCCCAGGCTAACAAGAGACCCTAGGCTAACAAGAGATCCCAGGCTAACAAGAGACCCTAGGCTAAAAAGAGACCCTAGGCTAACAAGAGATCCCAGGCTAACAAGAGACCCTAGGCTAACAAGAGACCCCAGGCTAACAAGAGACCCAGGCTAACAAGAGACCCCAGGCTAACAAGAGACCCCAGGCTAACAAGAAACCCCAAGCTAACAATAGATCCCAGGCTAACAAGAGACCCCAGGCTAACATGAGACCCCGGCATACATGGCACGCCCGATGACAGTTGTGACCCTGCTGGGGATCGTTTCACTAACAGTTACGAGCTCGTAACCGTATTTTTCACATGCTAATTTAACGACAGATCGTAGCTTTACGAGCAATGGGACTAAGCGTTATACTGCGATCCTCGGGGTGCAGCCATCTTCGTGCAATTTATTTTTCACCAATATTATTCAAAAACATGTTTGCCATATACTTAGGATAAATTAAACATTTGTCATTCCTGTTCGAGACAGCAATTACATTTTTTCATTTTACGAGAAAAAGTTACGAGATTTTAGTGAAATGACCCCCTGGAGAGAAAATACGCGCATCGGAGTCTGCGCGCCTACCACCGTCGTATGGACTAGCGCTACAGCTAGCCAGGAGGGACCCAATTAAATACCGACACGTGACTTACTCGATGCTGATGGATGCTCGAGGGTTGTCTGGCCTCTTGATGTTGGAGTGTCTGAAGTAAGGCTGCAGCACGGGCCAGCCAATGGGCGTCTGCCACTCCACCGGCTGGTAGGCCACGCGAGAGGTCAGCTCAGCACACGTGACCAACCAGTCCTGAAAGATACAACAAAATTCCCGGTCAGCTCAGCACACGTGACCAACTAGTCTTGAAATATACAACCAAATTTCTCAAATACTGCATCATTTCCGTTGTGGATATTATGACAGAAGTTTAACAAGTGGTGCACCATGTGTACCTACCCATAATCACTTAGTTTTTGTTTTTCTCCATAATCGGCTCATGCACGTGTGAAATCAGTCAGTGTATTGCATCTTTCACGTTCAAAGATGTATGTATTGGCCACTCAACGCTCGCAACAAACGCGGGAATTATGGCGACCGATTTTGTTTCCTATGATGTTCTTGGTGTATTATCAATTTATGTGTGTACATATGTTTATATGATAATGTAACTTCGCTTTTCGTTTTCCTTTTGTGGAAATAAAATTTATATTGAAAAAAAAAAAAAAATTGTTAAACGAGCTTAGTATAGGGCTATATGGCCCAGACGCCTTGCCTTATAACTTTCGGTACTGCTTCAAGAGGGCGCTGCTTCTTTATTGTAATTATGAAGCTATTTTGTCGGAACGCCATTTCGGCCAGCGTATCGTTGGCAGTTTATCATGTTTATACTGTTAAAGTAGAGAATTTCTTGTATCTAAGGTTATTGTTAATTACCCCAATTTTACATCATTAGATAAAGCAAATCAGAAGAACATATTATGAAATGCAAATAGGAGAGATGTTTCGAAATTCATCGAAGTTGCTGTCAAACATAAAACGGAAGAACATATTCATAGTGCATGGGTGAACTTTTTTTGTTGGATACCTGTGTCAATTCTGCTCAGTTCTTTTTTTTAGTTCCATTTTTATTTCTAATTTCGTTCTTTCTTTTGTTTTCACTTTTTGGCGCTCAAAGGTGACGTATAAGCCCATTTGGAAATGCCGTAAGAGACTGCGTAATTTTAATTTGAAGTTTGTATTATAGTCACACAGTATAAACAATACAAACTAAAATTACGCAGTCTCTTACGGTTTATACTGTGTGACTATAATACAAACTTCAATCAATCAATCGTTGTTCTCTCGACATAATGTCGATCCGTATCACACGCCAGGAACTATGTATCATGGCGCCACATCGACATCGCGTCTGTTACAAACTATGGATATAACAATTGGTTTAAAATGGTTAGGGGGCTTTGGAGTATATGCCCGAGTTTCGGTATTATTTCCAGATATCCCGTGCTATCATAGGTCATAAGCTATGTGTAGCGAGACAGAGAAACAAGTCTCGCGAGACAGAGAATCAAGTCTCGCGAGACAGAGAACGAAGTCTGACGAGACCGAGAATCAAGTCTTACGAGACAGATAACAAGTCTTACGAGACAGAGAATCAAGCCTTACGAGACAGACAAACAAGTCTGACGAGACAGATAACAAGTTTCGCGAGACAGAGAATCAAGTCTTACGAGACAGAGAACCAAGTCTGTCGAGACAGATAACAAGTCTTACGAGGCAGAGAACCAACTCTTACGAGACAGGGAACCACCCCTTATGAGACGGAGAACCATGCCGTACGACACATACAACCAAGTTTTACGAAACAGAGAACCAAGCTCACCTGTATCTCCTTGGTGGAGGTGAACATCTGCTGGAGGCAGTGGAAGGTCTTGTTGGTGAGGTAGAACATGCTGTCCCACACCATGGCGTCCGGGAAGTCCGGTATATCCTGCAGCTGCCCGCGGATCTGTTGGCGCGCTCCGTACCGCGTCACGCCGTACACCGTCGTCATGATCGTCTGCTTGATGACCTTGCGTCGCACGAAGCCCCCAAGGGCACGCGCGATGTCTTGGGTCTCGGGTGGCTGGCCGCTCGTAGCGCCACTAGTCGCCGAGTCGTCCGGTGGCGCCGCCTGGGGGAACGCGGCGTCGCTGAGTGGCTCCTCGCCGGCGGGGTAGATCACTGTCTCGCTCGACGGTAACATGTCGTCGATCAGAGGGTCGTTGGAGGGGGTGATGTCAGACCCCACGGGCTGCTCAGAGCTCACGTCGCTCGCCCTGGGTCGGGATGAGGCGGCGGCTTGGCTGTCCAACGCCCGCTCCCTCTCAACCTTAAATTAATACGTGCTGCGTCACTGTATGAACCCGATCAATACCTTCAACAGCGTATAGCCTGTAAATACTATAAACAGCTTAAATCCTATAAATACCAAGTGCCTTATAGAGACCATCTCGATGCGGACTCAGGTTGCTTATGCCAAATTGCATTATATGCTATAATCAGATAATTCTGCGTAAGTGAACATGTTTTTGGGGGGATTACCTATATATTTGTACTAGGAGCCGATTGCTTGAAGCACCTTTATCGTTGTCGTTATCCAAGAAATGCCGTTAATTGCTCAGATCTTAATTATATGCCATTAACAGATCATCATAACGGCCGCGGCATATGGAGGAAACCTTCTTGTCAATAGCGACCAACGGTAAAATGGCGACTACTACAGAGACCATTTGTACATAGAGCTACCCACGATCTGTACACAGCGATATCGTCGTGTTCAAAATGACAGGCATATGCCGATTATCCGTTACAAGCAGTCACCACCTCAGTATCCTCTCTTTGCTGTTTTTGCTGTTACAAATAGGGCTTTAGTTGCCGCAGAATTTGGACCTTTTGCCTTTTTCACCATAGAGAGAATTATTTTTTTGCTATACAGAAAATTCCTTCTGCTATACAGAGAAATGTTTGTGGTATACAGGGAATTGTTTGTGGTATACAGAGAATTGTTTTTGCTACACAGGGAATTATTTTTGCTATAATATAACTGTTTTTACTACACAGAGAACTGTTTTTGCTATAAATATAATTGTTTTTTTGCCATGGAGAGAATTGCTTTCGGTCTATTTTCCCTTTTTTTTCAGTCCCAAGGCGACCAGTTAGATAGAAACTAACATGATGGAATGACAATCTACATCTACACTCACCAGTTCCACGACGTCGGAATAGACATCCTTGGGTGAGGGGAAGGGGTAGAGGTTGACAGACTCGGCCCCGGCCTGGTCTCGGCCCAGGGCCGCATAGTGCTGCAGGCCGTTACACGAACCGTCCTGAAACCGAAACGTACCACCATCGGATTAACAATATTCATTGCGTCTTTTGGTTGGTTGTATATTCAGGACGCTTTAACTACTTTTTGGTCATATCGCGTCAATGGGAGAAGGAAATGAGAGTGGAGCCATATCCCGGGGGTAACCCCCTGCTCCTCCTAGCGAAGAAAGACATAGGATCTGTATCCTGCGACCACACAGACATGGCCACAGCAGGGCTCGAACCACTGATCTTTCTTTCTTTCTTTCCGTCGGGGGTCACAGTGAATGAATTCATCCTTCAGGCCAGCTGTATACATCTATATGTGGCTGTACTTTAGAGCGTGCAAGAATATAAAATGAACCGTTGTTGTTGTTTCATGCGTGCTTGAAGGCTGAATTGGGTCAAGGAACCTCCCGGGACAATGCAATAGGGTTGGGCGAGACTGGCCCCAGATGCAGGCGCCAGGGTTCGAACCCACGACCTGTTGATCGGCACGTCAGCCTTCTCACCAACTGAGCTAGGGAGGTCAATATAGATAACGTAATATAATGGGAACATCCGCCGTGTAACATTCTAACCGAAGTACATAAATTCGGGACATAGACATGGAGACAATAATGAAAAGCGTGAACAAGCAAAATTAATGACATGGACACAGCGAAGTTCCCCGTGCTGCATCAAACGGAGACGCTAATTCTGAACATACTTTCACGCCGATGTCACAAAGCTTACCTGATGCACGGGCAAACGACAGATGTAGTTCTCGCCCTCGCCGCTGCGGGACGCTCGAGCAATCTCCATGCAACAGGCCAGCGTCTGCCACGGCTCGTCTGACGTCTGCCACCACTTGTTACCCTGGAAACACGCGCACAGTGAGCCCCATAAGTTCCATACAATTAGAACTAGAGATCTAGTATCAATAACTTTAGTTTTATTAGTATCCTTACATGAGTATATATTTGTTTCATCACCAGTATGATGATTTGTTTTATAATCAGCATAATTATTTTTACCTACGAGTAGTATCATGCTTTTTTTTAATCATTAGTATCATGACTTTTTCTATAATTAGTATCATGTTAAAATGAATGAATGAATTGATATTTTATGCAATTTGCCGGCGTGTTCACATGCACGGTGTAACATGACACACCACGCCTTCTTGCCGCCAAGACAAGCAGTTTATTAGTTTCATTTTCAGGACTCACAGTCAATGGATTATCCGCCGAATCCATTATCTCGGGCATCATCTGATTGCAGAACGCCAGTCGATCCACGTTCGCCGACCTGGACACAAGGAATAAAGACCAGATCAGTAATAATGCTTCAGTCATCAAAGGATCGAATAAAAATCTGGTTAAAAGAGAATAGTTACCAATGCCAAGTGCAGCAGCTGCTACTAGTTGTGCAACATAGCAATACGATTCAATATTCATTTATTTGACCAAGTACGACGTAAATACAAACGAGAAGTAAAACAAATAGTGAACTTGACCTAAGTAGCTAAGACCTATAAAACCGCTGGCGCTAGAGCCATCCATAATAATAACCAATAACATGACGGGTTTAGAATATTAGGTTAATATACTATATTCGGCACTATAGCAATATACCATCGTTGTCATTATTATTATGTGTATTAATATAATATACCATATTCGGCACTATAGCAATATACCATCGTTGTCATTATTATTATGTGTATTAATATAATATACCATATTCGGCACTATAGCAATATACCATCGTTGTCATTATTATTATGTGTATTAATATAATATACTATATTCGGCACTATAGCAATATACCATCGTTGTCATTATTATTATGTGTATTAATATAATATACCATATTCGGCACTATAGCAATATACCATCGTTGTCATTATTATTATGTGTATAAATATAATATACCATATTCGGCACTATAGCAATATACCATCGTTGTCATTATTATTATGTGTATTAATATAATATACTATATTCGGCACTATAGCAATATACCATCGTTGTCATTATTATTATGTGTATTAATATAATATACTATATTCGGCACTATAGCAATATACCATCGTTGTCATTATTATTATGTGTATTAATATAATATACCATATTCGGCACTATAGCAATATACCATCGTTGTCATTATTATTATGTGTATTAATATAATATACTATATTCGGCACTATAGCAATATACCATCGTTGTCATTATTATTATGTGTATTAATATAATATACTATATTCGGCACTATAGCAATATACCATCGTTGTCATTATTATTATGTGTATTAATATAATATACCATATTCGGCACTATAGCAATATACCATCGTTGTCATTATTATTATGTGTATTAATATAATATACTATATTCGGCACTATAGCAATATACCATCGTTGTCATTATTATTATGTGTATTAATATAATATACTATATTCGGCACTATAGCAATATACCATCGTTGTCATTATTATTATGTGTATTAATATAATATACTATATTCGGCACTATAGCAATATACCATCGTTGTCATTATTATTATGTGTATTAATATAATATACCATATTCGGCACTATAGCAATATACCATCGTTGTCATTATTATGTGTATTAATATAATTTACCATATTCGGCACTATAGCAATATACCATCGTTGTCATTATTATTATGTGTATTAATATAATATACTATATTCGGCACTATAGCAATATACCATCGTTGTCATTATTATTATGTGTATTAATATAATATACTGTGACAAAATGTTGGAATGTAATGTGCACTAAATGTTAAGGAAAATGTACGTCATATGTAATACAATGTTGAAATGTATTGGGAGAGTATTTATTTCATGGAAATATATAGAATAAGAAAAGATTTGGTCATCAAGTAAATGAAATGGACAGCGTAATCTGATCACAGTGCGGACACACGAGCGGGCGATAATAGAAGAATGTGACAACTTCGAGTTGGTTTAACAGGTCATACGCCTTATCACAGCTTGTACTCACCGGAATTCTATAGATTATCCATGGTTTATCCATTCTGAGGTATTTTGGACAACATAATAGTCAAGTTTAAGTAAGAATAAGAGTGAAATCTTTGTTCACCGTCGCGGGCCCAACTCACCAAAAAGTTGACAAATGGATGAACTCACCAAAACGTGAGTTGGTCACGTGACCAGTCAGAGCCTATAAAAGGCGGGCATGAGCGTTGTACGACACAGTCTGCTCTTGGCTGCTGTCCGTGTGGTACGATATATTTTGGCATATGAGTTACTTTACGGAATAATAACACACGCTAATATTTATCTTTAGCAGGCTATAATTAAGGAAACCTAGATTGGTCGAATGTTGGAGCGCGCATATCTTAGGTAGATCTAGAGAGTAAAAGGTGCACTTGGGTAAATTAGCATAAGTAAATACCCCCACGTGCCAATGTTTTGACAGGTGGTGACGTGGCAAGTAAGTGTGTTTACCTTAAATAAGCTTAGTTGTCGGAAATCGGTAATAACTGATGATCGAATTGGAACGTACTTAATAAAACTGTCGAAAGGAACTCACGACTTTTTACTAAAAGCTTTGGAAAAGCAACACAAATAAAATTGACGATAGGAGCGATTTTACTAAGCATAAAAGTTACGAGTAAAGTTCACGGTCTCCCATTGAATAATTCGAGTAGCCATCCTGACAAGATTCAACACTCGAGGCATTCACAACCTGAATACCGTAACATAATTTGGTGTCAGAAGTGGGATGTATTGATAGATTAGCTTAGTGAGTTAGCCATATAGCAAGTCTTTCCGCATACATCCTGTGGTACGGACCGGAGTCTTGGAAATGGATGGACCGGGAACTCGCTCGAAAACAAATCAGCGTGTTGAAAAAAGTAGTGAGATAGTCACTAACGAACCAAATGGGGAAACTAGAACCTCGACTATGGGAACTAATCAACAAAGTTGTAGAAAAATTCCCACCATCTTGGAAGGAGCAACAGGAGACTCTTCCGCGGTTATGGACACACGTCGTCTAATCAAAGAAATCAGTAACGCCGTGAAGGATGAGGTATTGTCTACCGTGATGACTGCAATGAGGGAGATGAACAATCCACCCGCTGCCAGTAGATACGAGAGACGTCCTAATAGGATCCATTGGGAACAATCGCAACCAACCAACTTTGGAAGTCAAGCACCACAACCGAATTTGGAAAGACCAAACGAAGGAGATTGGGGCGAAGACAGTGAGACCCACGGAATAAGAGAAGACTTTGCCCATCGGAGGCGACAGCAAACAGGAGCTAAGCTGCCACCATTCACAGGGAAGGAGACTTGGGATGTATGGTACAACCGCTTCAAAGATGTAGCCATATTAAACAGATGGACCGACGAGGAAAGACTCTGTGAACTGCTTCCCCGATTGCAAGGAGATGCCGGAGAATTTGTCTATGGACAACTAACGCCTGGTACACGGCAAAGTTTCGAATTGCTCATCGACGAGTTAAACAGCCGATTTAGGGTCGTGGAAACCAGGAAAACATTCAGAACTAAATTTAACAATCGTTACCAATATGTAGGAGAGAGTATTGAAGAATACGCCGCTGAACTTAAACGATTGTACAACAAGGCCTTTCCCCACAGAGATATGCAAACCCGCAACGAAGACTTGTTAAGAAAATTCCTTGATGGGTTGGACGATGAAAAAACTAGATTCCATGTGGAATATGTAAAAGAGCCAGAGGATATGGAGCAGGCGGTATATGAAGTCGTGCACTTTGAAGAAATTAAAAAGAGAGCAGGTCGCGAGCAGGCATACGAACAAAGATATAAAAAACCAGTTCGTGCTCTAAAACCCTCAGCCCAAGGTAACGAAGAAGAAAAGATATACGAAAAAGAAAGTACAGAGAGAATAGCAAGGACTCCCGCTAAAGCAAATAAACACAAAGTCATCACAAATAATCTTACATCTTTGGATAAAACAGAGACTGCAAGTGGAGAAAGAAATGACGTAAAAGAGATCGATGGTGATCAAAAGAAAAATGGAGAGCTGAAGGAATTAACTTCACTCATGAGCAAGTTATGTAGCAGTGTAGACGATCTACGTAAAGAATGTCAACAAGACCGCAGATACAAGCAAACCCAAGAGGCAGTGCCAAACAAAAGACAGTATGCATACCAGCCAAATGGGCAATTTAAATCAAGTAAACGAAGTTGCTTTAGATGTGGGAAAGACGATCATTTCATAAAGGAGTGTCCTTACCCAATAGTGAGAGGTGAAGCACAGGTTGCTGTACAACCTCACAGGTCAGTTCAGAGTGAAAGGTCCATGAAGCAGAGAGCGAATGCACAGAACGGTTGGCAACCAAACTCCGTAGATTCCCAAGTTAATTTAAACTAGTGGGGACCGTCTCTGATGGCCAAGAGTCGGTCGGTAAACAAGAGAAACAAATAAATGAGGCGACCCGCAGAACCGAGAGTGAGCAGCACCCGCAACAATGTTTCCTTTTAGAGTACGAGAATAAAGCGATGACGCAAAAGAAGATTCCCAAAATAGCAGGCTTGTACGTAAAAGGAAAAGTTGAAGACAATGATATATGGTTCACGGTAGATACAGGAGCAACGAAAACTATATTGTCAAAGCGTTTTTATGGAAATATGACAGAAGAAAGCAGACCAAAATTAAACAAGAAGAAATCAAGGACAGTATTAGAACAAGCCGGGGGCATACCCTTGATTGAATATGGGAGTACGACTATGCAGATTGAAATTGGCGAATTTCGCAAAGAGTTGGAAGTCACAATAGGGGACATAAAAGACGATATACTGCTGGGCTTAGACATCGGGACAATCGATGTCTTGATGAGCAAAGGGATAATAGAGATAGACAATAAATCAACACCATTTGTCCAAGTGAAGTCAGTGCAACCTAGGACAGTGTCTGTGGCCGAGACATACAAAATCCCAGGGTATGCGGAGATGATTATAAAGAGTCAAGTAGAAGATTTAAGAAGTATACAGCCAAGAGACAGGAGTAGGGCTATCATAGAGCCGGTCTCGAATTTTGTGGAGAGATATTCTGTACTTCCAGCATGTAGTCTCGTAGATGTGAGTCAGAGTAATGTTGTTGGCATGAGGGTATTGAACCCAAATGCACATTCGGTGACAATTAGACAAGGGGCAATCATTGGAGTGATTGAGCCCGATGATGGAACACGAGAAGTGCTATACAGTGCTGAGAATGAAGATGAAGTGGATAATTTCGATTCAGTAAGAAGACTGAAGTTTATCGAGAAAGACACGCAGTTTAACGGAACATATGAATTAGGAGGAGAGTTGGCCACTACTAAAACTAGTGTGAGACGCACTGGGAGTCAGAGGCATGTGACAGTGGAGAATACTGTTAACAGCGAACTGAAACCTGGGAAAGTTGTTCCTATGGTGACTCAAAGAGAGTGTGAAAAACTAGTGAGTGAAACCAACTCTTTGGTACGAGTGCCTCCACATCTAAAAGAGATGTTCATTAAAACGGCTGAAGGGAGGAGTGACAGGGAAAGACGATCAATAGAAAAGCTTCTAAAAGATTACCAAGACATTTTTTCTACAGATGATAACGATCTTGGATGTACTAAACTCGTACAACACGAGATAGACACAGCAGGAGCAAAACCGATACGATCGCCACCCCATCGCGTCCCCATAAAGTACATGGATGAGGAGAAAAAAGCAATTGAGCAATTAAAGTCAAAAGGAGTTATACAAGAATCTAGTTCGCCTTGGGCGTCGCCTATAGTATTAGTAGCCAAGAAATGCGGCCAGATGCGCTTATGTGTTGATTACAGAAAACTGAACTCAGTGACTCGGAAAGATGCGTACCCTTTACCAAATATACAAACGTGCATCGATACAATGTCTGGAGCCACCATCTTTTCAACCCTAGATATGACTTCGGGTTATCATCAAATTCCGTTGAAGACAGCAGACGTAGAAAAGACGGCGTTTATCACCAAATATGGACTCTTTCAGTATAAGACAATGCCATTCGGTTTGTCAAATGGAACAGCCACTTGTCAACGATTGATGGAGTTAGCCTTAAAGGGAATGCAATGGAGGACATGCCTCATCTATTTGGACGATATCATTATATTTGGGTCATCATTTGAAGAACATTTAGGCAGATTACGAGAGGTTCTAGAACGAATAAAATCGGCTAGTTTAAAATTGAAACCACAAAAGTGTGAGCTCTTCAAATCTGAGGTTACATTTTTGGGACACGTCGTATCTGGTGATGGAATTCGCCCTAACCCACAACTTACCGCCAAAGTGGTGGAATGGAAGATTCCGGGAAATGTAACTGAAGTAAAACAGTTTCTAGGTCTCTGCTCGTACTATAGAAGATTCGTGAAAAACTTCTCGAGCATCGCTAAACCTCTGATTGACTTAACAAAGCAAGACTCCACGCTGAACTGGACATCATCTTGTCAAGAGGCCTTTGTCAAGCTTAAACAAAGACTTACCGGTACGGAAATCATGGCTTACCCTCAGCCGAACGAGAAATTCATAATTGATACTGATGCCTGCGACAGCAGTATAGGATGCGTGATCTCGCAAGTACAAAATGGTCGGGAGAGAGTCATAGCCTATGGAAGCCGTTCATTAAACAAGGCAGAAAAAAACTATTGTGTGACAGACAGAGAGTTGCTAGCTTTAAGATACTTTATAGAGTACTACAGACATTATTTACTTGGTAGTCATTTTGTAGCTCGTACGGATCATCAAGCTCTCAAGTGGTTGTTCAGCCTGAAGGAACCAAAGGGTCGGATAGCACGGTGGTTGGAGATACTAGCTCAGTATGATTTCACTGTGGAATATAGGCCCGGAAAGCAACACAGTAATGCTGATGCCATGTCGAGATGTCCTAACCCTCAAGAATGTGAGTGCCCGGATCAAGATAATTTGGAAGAGCTTAAATGTGGACCGTGTAAGAAATGCATTAAAAGAACAAACGAGATGCACAGTACTTGGCAAGAGCAGAAGGAGTCTATCAGACTCACCAGAACGCAAGGAACAGAAACAAAGCCCAAGAACCTCAAGCAGAGAGTCTTACGACTATGGATGTTCTTGCTGTGCATAATGCAGTATCAATATATTCAAATGAGAGAAAGGGTGTGGAAACTCGGAATGACATTACAGATAAGCAATAAGCCACAAGATACGGTGGTACATCGGCCGCTGGAAGACGACGGAAGGTGTAAGCCGAAAGTGGCACAAAACAGGGCAACGCAAGACCACAAGGCAGAGATAACGAAGAGCAACGTAAAATTGCCTTGGTGGCGAAGTATATTAGGAAATAAAATTAAATGTGCAGTAGGCAAAGTAGTCACTAACAGTGTTAACGATGAATGTAGACGAGCGAGAGTAAACCAGGTTAGTACTAGGGGTCATTGGTTTACGGGCCATACAAACAAACAGCTGCAAGACATGCAAAGAAATGACCCAGACATAGGACCTGTCTATCGGTGGAAAAAGGGAAATCAGCGACCTAGGGGTGCGCCTATCGCCTCAGCGAGCCCCGAAACAAGACAGTATTGGAACTATTGGGCTGCTCTGGAGATAAAGGATGGACTACTTTTCAAACACGCGTACAAAGGCGACGGCACTGTTTCTTATCTTCAATTCCTAGTGCCAAAAGGATTAAGAGCAAATATTATGTACAATATGCATGACTCTATATTATCGGCTCATTTGGGAAAAAAGAAAACGGTGGAAAAGATACTTCAACGGTTCTACTGGTATAACCTGCGTGAGGATGTAAAGCTTTGGATAAAGAAGTGTGACAACTGTGCAGCAAACAAGAAGCCTAACAAGCTTCCGAAAGCGACACTTGGGGATATGCGAGTGGGAGCACCAATGGACAGGGTCTCCATTGATATACTAGGGCCATTACCTAAGACGAGAAGGGGAAATGTTTATATCTTAGTACTGGTAGATGCTTTCTCAAAATGGACAGAAGCATATGCTATACCAGACCAGACAGCCGAAACTTGTGCTCAAGCAATAGTAGGAGAATTCATTTCCAGATTTGGATGTCCATTGCAAATCCACACAGATCAAGGGAGAAATTTCGAGAGTAAACTATTCTATGAGATGTGTAAACTATTAGAGATTAAAAAGACACGTACATCACCTAGACACCCAGAAGGAAATGGACAAGTGGAACGAGCCAACCAAGTGATAGTAAAGATGATAAGAGCATACATAACAGATCAACAAGACTGGGATATACATCTTGAACTTCTCACAGCGGCTTACCGGGCCACGGTACATGAGAGCACAAGAATGACCCCCAATATGGTTATGATGGGACGGGAGATCCATTTTCCTACTGAAGTAGTGACTTTAGAAGATAAAGAAAAATACAGTAAACAAACATACTGTGGAGAGTACATCGAAAGTCTAAGAAACAGCCTCAGCAAAATACACCAGACTGTAAGAGAAAATTTGCAAAAAGCCACAAAACGACAACAAGAAGCGTACGACACTACAGTAGCAATGCATACATATAGACCAGGAGATATGGTTTGGCTTCGGTATGAAACTAGAGAGGAAGGAATCTGTCCTAAGCTGCAAAAGCCATACAGTGGACCCGTGGTCGTAGTAAAACCCCTAAGTCAACTCGACTATGTAATACAAACCAGCAAAAAGGGAGACCGAAAAGTAGTTCACCACAATAAGCTGAAACCCTACGAAGGAGATAATCAACCATCTTGGGCTTTGAAAGTTGTGAAGAGCCTAAAATAGTGCTAAATGTTATATGTTGCAGGACTTATTACAAACGGAGCAAACACCCTGAGAAGATGAGAGGTCGAGCATACAAGTGCAACCAGTGCCAATGGGTCGGCGAAAAAAGCCATTGCCTAGATCACCACACCAGGGCCCACCGCACACCAAGAACTGCGCCTTTCAGTTGTCTTGCCTGCAACTTTTCGACGGGAACGAGCGTGAAACTGGATCGGCATATCGCCACAAGTCGCCATAAAGAAAAGGCAGCCAAGTTTGAAGAAACCTGGGAACGGAGATGTTCTCCGCCCCAGTATCTGGTGGAAAACTTTAGACTCTTGAGCCCGGAAAAGTCACGGAAAATGTGGGCCGACCGACGGAAAGAAGTAGGTGAGGAGTTGTCGCCAGTACAAAGAAAACTATTGGAGGCTTTTGCATTGAAACTAAAAAACGGCGAGCTCGACACTGTAAGTGCCGCTCTTCAAATAAGCGGGGTGACCGAGACGGAGATGGAACATGGGGAAGAGACGGCGGAAGATAGAGAGGAGAGTCCAGTGATAGAGGTGCATCAAGAGTCAAGCCCTCACTGCACTAGCAGCAGTGATACTGAGGAAAGCAGCAGCAGCAGCAGCAGCAGCAGCAGTAGTGACACTGATGGAGAAGAGAATGGAAGCGGCAATCCCAGCAGGAAGAGGGGCTGGAGCGAAGTGAGTGACTCCCAGTCATCAACGTGCGAGAATTATAAAAGAAGAAAGGCAACGACTGATGTAGAAGTAATTGCAAGTGGCCCTAACCAGGAGAAAGCAGCTGGACAAACGGAGAACAGGAGCACAAGAGGATTGGCTTATGAAAGAGGCATAAGGGCAGCGACATCTGAGGAAAAACGGCACACCAGGAAAGACAGTACTAGTAGAGAAAGGACGCCAGGGAAGAAACGCAAAGAAAGGGAACGAAGTGAGAGCGAAGGAGGCGCAAAGAGGCGGAAGAAGGATGAAGAGGCGAGGTCGGGAAAAGAGGTAACACAGGAAAGGAAGGACAAGCAAGCAGATCGGAAGACAGAACACAATGAGCAAGGGAACAAGAAGAGAAGCCACGCACACGAAGATGCAAAGGAGACAGGGAAAAAACAGGACAGGTTGCTTATGGAACCACAGTTAACAAAAAGGAATGAGACACCCACACAAGTAAAGAAAGTAAAACAGGTGGGCAAAGGAATCTCGAGACCATTAAACATAAGCATGGACGAAGAAAGAAAACAAGAGAGTGCAGGAAAGGAACATGAGAAGGAACAAGAGAAGAGATCAGAAGAGAAAAGGGGACAAGAGAGGAGATCAGAACAGAAAAGGGAACAGGAAAGGAGAGGAAAAGAAGAGAAGAGGGAACCAGAGCGAAACAGAACAGCAGAAGAAATGGATCAACGAAGTAAAGATGGAGTGGAGGATCAGAGCGACATCCCAGAGGATAGCCATAGCACAAGAAGAGAATCACACCAGGAATTATCAGATGATCACAGACAGGGAAACCTCGGTCTCCAGCCAGAGTTAGTTGCTGCCCTCAAAGTGGTGACTCAACAGTTTGTACTAACTAACTACAATCTGGCGGATCTGACGAAGAAGGTGGCAGAACAGATAGAAAAAGTAAAACCAAACACATCAGCAGCTATTCTTTCAGACATCAAAAAGATTGTCACGTCGCAACTTCAGAACATTGACAAACAGCATGAAGGCATAGTTTCCCTGAATAAAGGGGTCAAGGAACTATGCGGTTATATCAAGTGTCTGACTACAAAAATCGATACCTTGGCTACGGCCCAACTAGCAAACCAAATAGGAACTCAGGAGCAGCAGCAACCAAGGCTATTCATGGCACCCTTGTCCCGTTCACCAGCCCACAGGGCAAGAAGTAATCTGGTGGGGCCGCCAGCCCCAACCCGGCACATCAGACACCCTTTAGTAAACAGAGCAAGGCAGCTAGTTCACAGGAGTATGTCGCAACAACGGAACGTTGGACAAATGCGGGAGAGGCAGTTCAGGCGGTACTAGCAAGTCAGAAAACCAATTGGACTAGGCCACTTGAGTGTGGTTCATGCCAGTTATTTTTCATAAGTGTTGTATTTGTGTATAAATAGCAATAAGGCTAAGTCAGTAAATGTAAAGCATACGAAATATGTTAACGACGGAATACTGTTGTATCACATAGAGTGGTAATTGTAAAATGTTATAGTAGACATGTAAGAATATATTTGATGACTGTCATGGCTGTTGTTCGTAAGTAGTAGTGAAGCCTATCTGATAACTTGACAGACAGGAAGCGGAGAGTGGAAATATTTGTATAAGTAAGGACCACGATGGCAAGTGTATTGTGACTGGATACTAGGATAGGCATGAATATAGGACTTATATTTTGGCATTAAAAGGTTACAGAGTTTGTATTAGACATTTAAAGAGTATCAGAGGGACCAGATACTTTAAATGGGGGGGCTATGTGACAAAATGTTGGAATGTAATGTGCACTAAATGTTAAGGAAAATGTACGTCATATGTAATACAATGTTGAAATGTATTGGGAGAGTATTTATTTCATGGAAATATATAGAATAAGAAAAGATTTGGTCATCAAGTAAATGAAATGGACAGCGTAATCTGATCACAGTGCGGACACACGAGCGGGCGATAATAGAAGAATGTGACAACTTCGAGTTGGTTTAACAGGTCATACGCCTTATCACAGCTTGTACTCACCGGAATTCTATAGATTATCCATGGTTTATCCATTCTGAGGTATTTTGGACAACATAATAGTCAAGTTTAAGTAAGAATAAGAGTGAAATCTTTGTTCACCGTCGCGGGCCCAACTCACCAAAAAGTTGACAAATGGATGAACTCACCAAAACGTGAGTTGGTCACGTGACCAGTCAGAGCCTATAAAAGGCGGGCATGAGCGTTGTACGACACAGTCTGCTCTTGGCTGCTGTCCGTGTGGTACGATATATTTTGGCATATGAGTTACTTTACGGAATAATAACACACGCTAATATTTATCTTTAGCAGGCTATAATTAAGGAAACCTAGATTGGTCGAATGTTGGAGCGCGCATATCTTAGGTAGATCTAGAGAGTAAAAGGTGCACTTGGGTAAATTAGCATAAGTAAATACCCCCACGTGCCAATGTTTTGACAGGTGGTGACGTGGCAAGTAAGTGTGTTTACCTTAAATAAGCTTAGTTGTCGGAAATCGGTAATAACTGATGATCGAATTGGAACGTACTTAATAAAACTGTCGAAAGGAACTCACGACTTTTTACTAAAAGCTTTGGAAAAGCAACACAAATAAAATTGACGATAGGAGCGATTTTACTAAGCATAAAAGTTACGAGTAAAGTTCACGGTCTCCCATTGAATAATTCGAGTAGCCATCCTGACAAGATTCAACACTCGAGGCATTCACAACCTGAATACCGTAACAATACTATATTCGGCACTATAGCAATATACCATCGTTGTCATTATTATTATGTGTATTAATATAATATACCATATTCGGCACTATAGCAATATACCATCGTTGTCATTATTATTATGTGTATTAATATAATATACTATATTCGGCACTATAGCAATATACCATCGTTGTCATTATTATTATGTGTATTAATATAATATACTTTATTCGGCACTATAGCAATATACCATCGTTGTCATTATTATTATGTGTATTAATATAATATACTATATTCGGCACTATAGCAATATACCATCGTTGTCATTATTATGTGTATTAGTATAATATACCATATTCGGCACTATAGCAATATACCATCGTTGTCATTATTATCATGTGTATTAATATAATTTACTATATTCGGCACTATAGCAATATACCATCGTTGTCATTATTATTATGTGTATTAATATATTATACTATATTCGGCACTATAGCAATATACCATCGTTGTCATTATTATTATGTGTATTAATATAATATACCATATTCGGCACTATAGCAATATACCATCGTTGTCATTATTATTATGTGTATTAATATAATATACCATATTCGGCACTATAGCAATATACCATCGTCGTCATTATTATTATGTGTATTTTTTTTTCTGGGGGATTTGTTTCGGGATTTTTGTCTTCTTTGGCTTTATTTGTATGCATATCACTTATCAGCTAAATTGGGCTGGGTGAGATGGTATGCTTGTTCTGTAAGGTACTTTCATGTATGCTTTCCTCATAAGTGACACGAATACCTATCTATATAGTATAAATTAACATTCAACTGTTGGTGTTTATGTGCATGTCATAACCTAATTAAAAAGATAAGTCATGTGGAGTGCATACATCTTACTATTTATCTAATTACTGAAAGTATCAATGATACCCAATCGCTATGTCATGTGATTGACTGATTTAAGTAGGACGCCGTAACCCGTGTAGGTTAACACAACAATAGGGAGAGCCAAAGCACAAATAAGCCATGTCTTGGGGTGTAACCCCGTGCTCTTTGCGAATAAAGACATGAGATCTTTAACCTGACATTTGCACAGCTTATGATTCGAACCCCGCACCGGCCACTCGGGCTGGCCCAGCAGAGCGCACACGACAACAGCCGAACGCGCCACCTAATAGCCCACAGAGTGACCCAGATTTTATCAGAAGAGTGGGCATGAAACACCTAATTGTAGGATGTCTTAAGCACGAAATCTGAAGGTTTGTGGTGGCTTCTGACCTTTTCTTGAAGCCTGTCAGGTTGACCAGGTGAATCTTTAGCCAGTCGAGACCGTTCGGACCCAGTGGCTTCCCCTTGGCGAACGTCAGCATGCTGCGTGCTACGTCACTTCCTGTCACGTGCACAGATCCGAACATGATGATAATAAACACAGGAATCAGCCGCCAACTCGACCAGAGATAATCCTTCTCACTAACGCTGGGAAAAGCCATCTAATCTCGGAATGTATTATACAGTTTTTTTCCCAATTTTTTAACAGTAGTTTTAACAGTATACTGTAATATGGACACTACGGAACCGTAAGATATGTATATACCATTTCAAGTCGTAAAATAGACCATGTGGTAAAATGCTACTTTGAATGCATACAAGGATTTCAGAACTAAAATGAAAAGAAATTGGCGTTTTAAAACGATAATGGGGAAAAATTGGCTGACAAACTGGGGCAAGGAAGCTCCCGGGAGGATGACAGAGAAATCGATGAAACATACTCCACCTAAGTGCCTGAGCCCGGACTCGAACCCATGACCTACTGATCTGTGGTATAGACCGCTATAACCACTACGCATGAGAGACCGCTTTTTTTCTTACAAAATAATGGGCTACAGGGGGAGGAAGACTAACCTAGGTGGTTAAAATGCGGCGGCACGGCGTAGAATCTGGACCGGAAGTCGATATTGTGCGGGAACCAAAAAGTCTCGTCTCGATACTAGAATGGGACGAGACACAAAAGCGATCAACTAGTAAGATATACAAAATTATTACGATATATGGAGCGACATACAACTGTTACAGTGAACCTTGCGCATCAGTTATGTTTTAAAACTGGAATATTAACATATATGTATATATTAAGATATATGATAATATCTCGCTTAAGTATCGTTATGTAAAATATATATATCGTCATGTCACTTGTACCGGTAAATATTGTTTATACATAATATTATTATTAAAAAAAAAACGTTTATAAATAGTATTAATAGTTTATTCTAAAAGCGATGCACAATATTGGTAATGAACATAAATTTATAATAAATTATTGATTAGCGATGGGATCTTAGTGAATTTCCTTGTATAGTCATTGAAGACTATTCAAATAATGTTAAAAGCGACGGGCAGATAAACACCAACCTTATTGGCTATGGAAAGGCGATAGAGCTCCGTGCACCACAAGCTGAACATTTCTTTTTTCTTTTTCTTGATTTTGTTTCGCTCGAAGATAACGCCGAGTTTTTCCTCAGCGGTCATATCTCTGGACACAGACATGGCAGCTTGTATGGTAACCATCAGTATAGCCCTCCGCCACGTGTTTCAATACAAAGCCACATCATTGGCCTAATCATAAAATGATATTCTAGGGGTCATAAAGTCACTTGCAAGGCGTCATATGAATGTATAATTGGCGACATTATAAAGTCGTATCCCAGGTGTCATTGTGAAGCCATGGAAGTGACGTCATTATAAAACCATATTGCAGGTGTCATTGTAAAGCCATAGAAGTGACGTCGTGATAAAATCGTATCCTAGGTGTCATTGTAAAGCCATAAAAGTGACGTCATTATAAAGCCATATCGCAGGTGTCATTGTAAAGCCATAGAAGTGACGTCATTATAAAGTCGTATCCCAGGTGTCATTGCAAAGCCATAAAAGTGACGTCATTATAAAGCCATATCGCAGGTGTCATTGTGAAGCCATAGAAGTGACGTCATTATAAAGTCGTATCCTAGGTGTCATTGCAAAGCCATAAAAGTGACGTCATTATAAAGCCTTATCGCAGGTGTCATTGTAAAGCCATAGAAGTGACGTCGTGATAAAATCGTATCCTAGGTGTCATTGTAAAGCCATAAAAGTGACGTCATTATAAAGCCATATCGCAGGTGTCATTGTAAAGCCATAGAAGTGACGTCATTATAAAGTCGTATCCCAGGTGTCATTGCAAAGCCATAAAAGTGACGTCATTATAAAGCCATATCGCAGGTGTCATTGTGAAGCCATAGAAGTGACGTCATTATAAAGTCGTATCCTAGGTATCATTGCAAAGCCATAAAAGTGACGTCATTATAAAGCCTTATCGCAGGTGTCATTGTAAAGCCATAGAAGTGACGTCATTATAAAGTCGTATCCCAGGTGTCATTGTAAAGTCATAAAAGTGACGTCATTATAAAGCCATATCGTAGGTGTCTCTATAAACCACATAATTGGCGTTTTGTAAAGCCAGTTAAAGACGTCATTATAAAGTGGCATTTTTTGGTACCATCATATAGTCATATCCTAAGCTTTAGCTTTCTATCATATTTTACAAGACGAAAGTAAAGTGAACTATACGTGAAGTGAAACAAATCCATCACGACAACAGGTCACATTATATTTCACAAGACGAAAATAAAGTGAAGTGTATGCAGATTGTACAACATACGCGCTGAACTTGGGCAGCGGTGGGCAGCGGGAGGCGGGCTCAGGGATGTCCAGAGACGGGTCCCCTCCACGGTTAAACACGTCAATCAAGATATCCAAGATCTACGGAGCAACAACATAGGGCAGTTTTTCATTTTGCTACACACCCATCCACATTCCGTATTTCAGTAACATATTTGATAAAATATTAGATTAGGGTCATGACCCGCACAATTTGGCGGGAAGGGTGTCATGAGTTCAGAAGGAGGTGCATTTAAACACCACCTGTTGCTATGGAGCTTTGTGGCGGATTTCACGAACACAGTTTAGGCGACTACGGGGCTTAGTCGACTAAAGTTACCATGTAAATGATGGGCAATTTTAGTCGACAAAGGCCCGTAGCCGGCCAAAGTGTGTACGTGAAATAGGCCACGGGGATTTTAGTCGAGAGAACGGTGGACTTCTGATCTTATGGTTGTGCGTTTTAACTTCCGAAGTTTGCACGCTTTCTGTTGATTTACTGATTGCAGCCACCTTTATTTAGGCCGAAAAAATGTGGGCTTCCCCTCGGGAGTCATTTTTGAAGAACAATGCTTAACTGCAATCAGTTATTCTTAGACTAGTTGGAATATAAGTACAGGCGACCCCATAAAATCGCTTTTTATCATTTTATTGAAATAATAACTTTGACTATGGGCACAGTGAATAACTGTCCTGTCCGTCCTATCACACAAACACTTACAGGGTGATTAATTTGCCAAGGTACTGAACCAACGCAATTCAAGGCATCGAAGACGGGGAAGAGCTGCTGGTTGGGCACGTTGTGGTGGACATCAAACTGTGGTGGAGCATTCTTGACTAGATCGGCTAAAAAACACATCCACACTTTCACAATAGATAGAAGAAACAACATCATTGTCAGTTTGCAACATCATTTCTTGCATTGAATTTTTCTCTATTTACGATAGCTAACTGAGCATTCTGTGTCGAGTGCGTCTTTTAGTGGTACCCCTCACTGGGTATGTGTGCTCTGCGCTACTTGATGAATAAAATGAGAAAAAAAAATTGCAGCAAAACCGTTTCGAGCAAAGTAAAAACTTACAGTTTAGACACAGTACCACAATGTGCAATTCTCGTGTTAACAAATTGTTAATTGTGCCGAAACGCGCTGGTCAGTAGCTATTTCACGTACATAGTTTAGCCGGCTACGGGGCTTAGTCGGCTAAAATCGCCCATCGATTTTAGTTCCAACAGATCAGTTTTATGCCTAATTTGCCTAAAAAACATTTGCTCCAGACATACTGGAATCGGAATGAGAAGAAACAGGAGTAAGAACTACTGGGCCTTCATCAACAGCAGGTTTAGACAGTGTGAGCCGCCAGAGTGTATGCACTGTACACCGGAGCGCTAGCTACAGTGCGTGTCAGCTCTCGCGGGTTCTACTTCTGGCTTGCAGTTTGGCGCCAAAAAGCGAGTACGTGATTTTTGTGATTTTCGGTGCGCAGTTTCACTCGCCCTCCGTAACTACGGGTACCACGCGCAGAGGGTTGTTATACTTGTTACGAACATAGAACGTGGAACCAAGCAAGCTGTACGGCCGGCGCGAGGAGGAAACGGTGGGTCGCAATTCGTCTTGCGTGCGACTTAAATAAAGAACCGCTAACTGTTTATCTCTGATTCGTTGAGTGAGGAGCGAGCGAACAGCGCGCTGAACAGTTAAACTCGTATATATTGTCATAGTCACCAACAGCCAAGCTCGTAAGGTCTCGCACACATAAAACAAGATTGACTTGCATGTTCTGTTCATTGATCACTGTCACTGGGCATACGATAAATGGCATGAATGGCCTTGACATTACGATAAATGGCATGAATGGCCTTGACATTACGATAAATGGCATGAATGGCCTTGACATACTTGTACAGAGGATGTTTCCCCCCAGCGTGACACAAGTCCAGGGTACGGGTGGCACGAGGGACGGCATGTCGGAGGGACGAAACGTCAGTTCTCGTACCTTGGCCTCCTCGTACAGACGGACTAACACAGGGTGTGGCTAGGAGTGGCAAGATCAACGTACATAGTGTTAGGCGAATCAGCTCATCATTATTATTGAGGTCATTGAAATATTGGTAAAATTGCAAATTAAAATATACACATATTTATATTTTAAATATATATTTAAGAGGCGAAGTTTGTTTAGACTCCATAATTTAAGTGATATTATGTATTTAGCCCATTAAGATGACACAGCATGTAATGAACAGTAGGTAGTTTCTTCTATTCTGAAATCGAAATGTAAAATAAACGCACCATGATTTCTTCTTGTGGTATATTGTTCCTTTGGCGAAAGACCGTGTAAAATGCCGGAATGTCACTCCTGTAAAAACAAAGTGGGAGGGAAATGCGTTAAAGTTACTTACACAGCAATATTTTCCCTGACAAACTGTTTCAATGTTTTGGATGAAACTTAAGTACTTAAGTTCTAAGTGTCTAATAATACCCTTATAATATAGAATAACTAACAGAGCATGTTGCTGAGCCACTTTTTTGGCTTTTTAAATATGATAACATATCTACTTAATAGAGTTGACATTCACACAGTCACATATGATGTTTCCAAGACATTTCTCCAAAAGATTTTGAAAGTCGTAATGTAGGTGGAAAATGGCTGTATGAGGACCTTTAATATCTGGGACACTTCGTCCTTACAACAAGATGTAGACAGAGCATTGGGTAAGTTATCATTATCGCGAGTCGGCACAAGTGACACAATTTGCAGAAGAATGAGAGAAAACTGAAATTTACCTAAAAATACATAAGCAATGAGGGGTTGTTGTCAATGACCACAACATAATTGTGGTTTACCAATACATGATTAATAAACATAAACAACTTTACCGCAGGGCTTCGAAAAAGCACGCCGTGAAGTGTAAAGATACTGGTCCATACAGTATCATTATAGGCGATAGAGTTGCTAGGCCAATCAAATTTCTCTTGGCGAATTTCCATTGATAAATGATTATTGTGATACGTTTGGCACAAGTGAATGAAGGTTACTGCACAAAGACCAGAAGTAACCAAGCAAAAAGTGATGTGCAAAAACAAAGTAGGTTATTTGTCGCTGACCTCTCATCCGTGTCCCTTAATAGGTTGACGTCCACTTTGAGGTCGGAGAGCACAATGTCCATCAGGAACTTGCCCACCTGATCAGATGTGAAAGTACAATGGTTATCGCAGCGTGCCAACCGGCGGAGTTCCACGTTACCGCTCATCGGATATTAGTAAAGTTCAAACTCGCATAGAATCAGATAAACTGAACATATATAACCGAGCAAGAATTTTCGAGCAAAACAAAACCATGCATGTTAATGAAATAAATACAGACAAATCATACAGACAGAACATAGACCCGACAATGCCTTGTTTCTTTTTTTGTTATACATCTAATATTAAAATTTAAATACCGTCGCAATGTTACATTTAACGGGAATGACTTAATTAAATTATTGCGTCTAACTTTTTAATTTAGGCATCATATATCTAACATGTATATTCAAATAACATCAGCAGGTACAATCTACTATAAAAACATTAACTTCGTGAAGCTTTGATTGGGCTTTTCCTTTAATTATGTTTATGATATATATAGCCACAATGTGTCTTTTAATTCCATCTTACTTTACCTGCTTCGACACGTGGTGCGGCCATTTGGTCAGCGTAGCATCCTAAGAGAGATAACATGTTGGTGTTACATGCTATAGCTGTAGCCGTAACGGCTGTGATACGTGGCTATATGAACAGCATATCATTAATAATAGCAGGAACACATTCCACCTATTACATTGTTGGTGTTACTCGACACACAATCCCACCTCACCCAGATATATCCCTATTACCGAACAGAACCAGACTTCTGATAGCTTTTGGTCGTCATATCTGATCTTTAACCCCTCATTCCACCCTAAGAGTCAGTCAGATGTAGTCCTATTACCAAACAGGACGCGACTTCAGACAGTATTCGGCCGTCACATCTGTTCATCTTTAACCCCTCATCTCACCCCAAGTTTTATTCACATATAGCCCAATTAAGAAAACTATTGGTGATATTTGGCCGCCATGTCCGATCATTAACCACTCCACTCTCTGCCTTCGACTCACTACGCTAGGGCTCCATTATAGCTCTGTTGTCGCCTACGTACATTTTCACACTCGATCGCCAGAGCGGCGCTGCGCAGATTGATAGGAAAAATGCGTCGCGCATTTTTACAAATTAGTGCTGGGACCCAGCCTAAGCCTAATAACGCCTGAAATCAGGTCATGAAAAGAAAGAGTTCTGTCAAAAGTATAATTTTTTCGAAAGGTTACAAGATGTGTTTTGCTGTATTAAATAGGCAGGGCTCGTTATATTTATGTTTGATTGTTGAAAACTATAATGTTGGAGAAAATTACAGCTGATTTGACCGTTTTTCAAGAATCTTGAAATTTGACCCCGGCCGACAGCAGCGGTAAAAGCGGAGCTTGCGTAGCGCCACCGTGCGGGGAGCTTGTAACCACTCATCCCACCACAGGAGTCATTCAGTGACGGATTTTTTTCACGAACGCAGTTTAGTCGACTACGGGGCTTAGTTGGAATGTACGCGCAATAGGCGACTGGCGTAGCCCTATTTGGCCGTCATATCTGATCAATAAACCCTCATCCCACCTCAGTCAAATATAGCACTATGACTGGACAGGAACCGACTTCTGACAGCATTCGGCCGTCATATCCGATCAATAAATCCTATTGATCGTAGATGTATACTCAGATGTAGCCCTGTGACTGAAAAAAAAACGACTTCTGATAGTATTCGGCGTCCATATCTGATCATTAAGCCCTCATCCCACACCAGGAGTCATTCAGATGTAGCCCTATTACCAAACAGGAGCCGATTTCTGACAGCATTTGGCCGTCATATCTGATCATTAACCCCTCATCCCACACCAGGAGTCATTCAGATGTAGCCCTATTACCAAACAGGAGCCGACTTCTGACAGCATTTGGCCGTCATATCTGATCATTAACCCCTCATCCCACACCAGGAGTCATCCAGATGTAGCCCTATTACCAAACAGGAGCCGAATTCTGACAGCATTTGGCCGTCATATCTGATCATTAACCCCTCATCCCACACCAGGAGTCATTCAGATGTGGCCCTATTACAAAACAGGAGCCGACTTCTGACAGCATTTGGCCGTCATATCTGATCATTAACCCCTCATCCCACACCAGGAGTCATTCAGATGTAGCCCTATTACCAAACAGGAGCCGACTTCTGACAGCATTCGGCTGTCATATCTGATCATTAACCCCTCATCCCACACCAGGAGTCATTCAGATGTGGCCCTATTACCAAACAGGAGCCGACTTCTGACAGCATTTGGCCGTCATATCTGATCATTAACCCCTCATCCCACACCAGGAGTCATTCAGATGTAGCCCTATTACCAAACAGGAGCCGACTTCTGACAGCATTTGGCCGCCATATCTGATCATTAACCCCTCATCCCACACCAGGAGTCATTCAGATGTAGCCCTATTACCAAACAGGAGCCGACTTCTGACAGCATTTGGCCGCCATATCTGATCATTAACCCCTCATCCCACACCAGGAGTCATTCAGATGTAGCCCTATTACCAAACAGGAGCCGACTTCTGACAGCATTTGGCCGCCATATCTGATCATTAACCCCTCATCCCACACCAGGAGTCATTCAGATGTAGCCCTATTACCAAACAGGAGCCGACTTCTGACAGCATTTGGCCGCCATATCTGATCATTAACCCCTCATCCCACCCCAGTGGCGGATTTCACGAACACAGTTTAGCCGACTACGGAGCTTTGTCGGCTAAAGTTATCATGTAAGTGGCGGGCGATTTTAGCCGACTAAGCCCTGTAGCCGGCTAAACTGTGTATGTGAAGCAAGCCGCTGGAGGCCTTCAGTTGTCGCCCTATTACCAAAGAGGATCCATCCTGGCGGGAGTGAGACACGTCCTGCCAGATCTGACGCAAGTTCCGGTCATGATGGTCTTCTTTGAACTGAGTGAGGTAGTCCTGGTAAATCCGAGAAATCTAAGACAAAAAAACAATAATTGTTCATCGTCCCGGGAGGTTCCTTGGCCCAGTTCGACCCTGGTGTGTACAAAAGCGGCCTAAAACATTTCACATTACAATGATCAGGGCTCGTCAAAAGTCGTAGTAGATGACTTCAATTTAAAAATTCACTCTTGATTTGATTTGATTGAATTTGACTAGGGCTTAACGGCACCTTCAGCCTGTAAGGTTCTAGCGTGCCATGCCGGTTATGTTCAGTCTAAATAGCTCCAGTGGCAGTTCTAAACCCTAGAAGCATATATACATGGGAGTGTCTGGATAAAACAATTGCAAATATGGTAGTTCACCCTTGAGCCGAGCAGTGAGACCCAATATGTCACCATAGTTACTTAGATAAAACAATTGCAAAAATGGTAATTCAACCTTGAGTCGGGAAGTGAGGACCAATATGTCACCATGGTTACCTTCCGCACGTGCTTCTTCTTCACTTTGTACTGCGTGACGAGATGCCGTAAGACGGTCTGTCCCAGCTGTCCCTGCAGATACGTCACAGTCGGGCTGAAGGACTCCATCTCCTGGCAGATCCGGTCCACCTCCTGCCGAGCCAGGTCAGTACAAGGTCAGGGTAGGTGTTCAAGGTCAATACAAGGTCAGGGTAGGTGTTCAAGGTCAATGCAAGGTCAGGGGAGCTGTTCAAGATCAATACAATGTCAGGGTAGGTGTCCAAGGTCAATACAAGGTCAGGGTAGGTGCTCAAGGTCAATGCAAGGTCAGGGTAGGTGTTCAAGGTCAATACAAGGTCAGGGTAGGTATTCAAGGTCAATACAAGGTCAGGTCGATGTTCAAGGTCATCACAAGGTCAGGGTATGTGTTCACGGTCATCACAAGGTCAGGGTAGGTGTTCAAGGTCAATACAAGGTCAGGGTAGGTGTTCAAGGTCAATACAAGGTCAGGGTAGTTGTTCAAGGTCAATAGAAGATCGCTCTGGACTCTCGTTCGCACCGCACGTTAGGGCAGTGCGAGGCCACCCCGTGGCCTAGTAGGTAGCGCGTTCGGCTATTGGCGAGTGCACTCTGCCAGGGCGACCGGTGCGGGGTTCGAATACCATCTGTGCAAGTGTCTAGGTCTGTGCAAAATAAAGATCCCAGGTCTTCCTCAGCAAAGAGTAGGGGCTTTTAGCTCCCCGTTGTCGCGATATGACTGACATAGGTTAAAACCTCATACTTAAATCGAAGAAAGTTCAATCAAGTTAAGTCAAGGTCAGGATATAAGTTCATATGCTAAAAAAATATTACAATTCGAGGATTATAGCAACTTAGACCATCGTTTTATGACGAATAATAAAATACCGGCATATCCATTTTCCTTTAGTCATCAAACATTAATTATTTTTAAATATAAGATTCCTATTATATCAGCCATTGTACTATTGCTTACAACAGATGGTCTGCCATCTGTATCAAAACACTTTACTCACCTGAAGAATAATCTTGACATACGTTTTGGTGGGGAAGAATTTGAGGTAGGGTAGTAAATCGGTGTGTTGAGGAGACGCTAAAAAGCAAAGTAAGAGATCAAATTATGCTATTATTTAGGCAAAACAGATGATATTTTACGTCGCGCGCGTAAATAAATAAAGTATTTATTTAAATACTCAGGCAGAGAAACATGCAACGTACGAGAAACTTTATGCTTACGACGAGTACGAGACCACAACCGTACTTAACATAATGGACAGCCGATGACATTAGACTAGGTACAGACAGACAATTCATATTAATCATAATTCTAACTTAATATAATGGACAGCCAATGACATTAGACTAGGTACAGAAAGAAAATTCATATTAATCATAATTCTAAGCATGCGTGCAAGTTTCAAGGCATCAAATTATAGTTCTATACAACTCACAAAGATTCAAATCATGCAACCATCAGCGTATGTTTGACCTGTGACATGTTATTTAAATCTGTGGTCATGTTGCGATCGGTGCATATTTATAGCATGCACCGGACACGAAATTCAAACAAGAGTGAGATAGAATTATAACGCATTTCCCTGAGTCATACCTATTAAGATAGCCAGGCAGGGGGAGACATGAAGAGGGGTAAAAGCCAGGGTCAATGTCTCAAAAGTCTCTACGTTAGGTGGTCAGTGTCGCTGGTCTGTGGTTACCCCATCAGAGTCACCCTCAAGTGTATAGCGCAATGTGGGACAACGGTTATCCAGCCCAATTATAATGATAAATGAACATAATATTCTGTCATTATGTCGAACGACAATTATGCAACTCTACGACTGTGGCGTTCACCGGCAACACGAGAAACACATGAATAAGAGCAAACTTCATCTTCCTTGAACACATGATTTATTTTCTATGAAAAGAAAAAGTGCTAAAGTGCTTAACACAGTAATGCGAAGAGGAAGAAACGAAAGATAATAACAAATGACCTGTAACACGAGCGTCGTATGGGTGTGTTTTGTGTGTATCTTACACTGCGTGAAGACTGTTTCACTGCTCCGAGTGTTGACAATGTAACTATTCAAATGAAGTTAATCAGTCACTAAGATGACGTCACAGAGGTCGTCAGAGGTCGAAATGTTGTTCACAATTCTTCCACGAGGGGGCGCCGCGTGTGGGAAGTACATGTGTAGCTTTCGCAGTTTCTGAATGGGTGTTCAACACAATTAATCCTGGGTTAGGGTCGAAACCATTCGTTTTGTCTCGGGTTGTGTATCACAGCTGAGGCGCCCCGTACTGACAACACCCGATGGAAGGTGATCGCACCTGGGGCCGGGGAGACGGCCCCCCGCGGGAGGGGGCCCCCGGGCGACCTCCGCCTCATCGACCCCTGCATGGACCCCCCTCCCGCCGCCGAGGTGGAGGCGGCCCGCGGCGGGTCCACGGTTCCATCCCCGCCCTGGCAACACGTCCCCAGTCCGCACCGCTCCCCTGCATTCGCTGGCGTCATCCCCCCGTCCCCCGGCCAGCCACTCCCACGGCGAGCCGCCCCCAAATCGGGGAGGGAACCCCGCGGCGATGACGTCATTTTGTACGGCAGACGAGAGCTGCAGTCGCGCTTCCCGCACAAGGTCAAGGTCGTGACCTCGGCGGTCCGGTCGCTGTCCCAGCTGGCGCCCACGCTGGACATCGTGGGCCTCGTCAGGCGATACAGAATGTCGTCCAGCGCTGTTGGCGTCACGCGCCGCGTCCGCTGGATCAGCGGGTCCCGCATCTGGAGGTGTCGGACCATCTCCCTCTGGACGTCGTGGCGCCGGTCCCGGTACTTACTGCTCTGGGTCGGCGTGCGCAGGCTGCACACGATGTCGTCAAACTGACGCCTCGACACTTTGTCCAGCCCCATACTTCACAAAATTCTGCAAGCATAATCGAAATAGAAAAAAAGATGAATTCACGTACTTTATACTTCATATAACGAATTTCGGAATGACTGGTTGTCTAATTACATAGTCCAAGCCCTACCTTAAGTGTCACTAGAGGTCAACAACTAATTTACATGTTTAACTATTGTTCGCGTCAATTAGCAAAATGCACCAGACAATGTTTAGAAAAGAGGAAGTCCGCACAATATCAAAGTAACTAAATTCGAGTGACTAGAGTGACTTGTAAGCCCGTAGGGCTGGGCCAACCTGATATTTCTTCTTGTTTGTATATTATGTATATATGTTGGCATGTAACTATAAAAAAAAAAAAAAAAAAAAAATCTAATTAACGTACTTTATCTCTAAAAAAAATACACAACGCAAAAATCATTGTCCGTCCGACAGGGCTATCACTGAAAGCGATCTAATGTACCAATACTTGATTTTTGTATGCCTTTATTGAGACAAATATACTATATTGATGCTGAAGGAAAACGCATTACAGTAAGCTCAGATGTAGAAGTAGAACGTTAGATGAGATATAAGGGAACACATAAGGGAACGCGAATTCTGTGATAATTCGAATTTTCCAGTTTAAGAGACACCAATGTGTCAAAAACATCATACCACAGCCAATTGTTAAAGAAATAAAATGTAAAGCCATAATATCCTCTATTACGTCGGTAACTAAAGTAAATAACTTACACCCAAGTTCTGCATATATATATACTGGCCCAATTTGACCCCTGTGTGCGTACAAGCGGCCTACAGACTAATACAATTCATTTGATACACCTACCACATACCGATTCACCTGAAGGCATTTTATTTCCCAAAATGGCGGGACACAACAATTTACTTACCACGAAAAAACTGCTGTTGTCCCTTTTAAGTCCTTGTGTCATCGGCAGCCTCCAGGGTAATGCATAAAAATGTCCGCGAGACTGTCATATTATCGCCCACGGATCAGGAGCAGACTAGACCCCCTCGGCCACCGGCGTGGCCTAAGAAGTACGAGGTGGGTCGCACATTTCACGTTGGCCTATTGACATCGGAACTCAGCGTCGAGTGTGATAATCAACGCAACCCCCACCCCCACCACCCACCTACCCCCCCCCCCCCCTCCCCAATGAACACAGGCCCAGTATACGCACTTTTCGAGCTTACGCCATTTGTTATGAATACAGGCCCAGTATATGGAGCGGCGGGGGAGACCCGCACCACACTAACATACGGTGCCAACGAGAGCCGAACGCAGCGGTGACAACAACATATAACATGCTAACACTATCAAGCTCCCACTGATACTTCCGGCTCTGGTTATCCTTTCACTGAGACTGACGACCTCGTAAGCCTATATTTTGTATACTAAATTAACCACAGGTCGCAAGTTTACGAGCAACGAAAACAAACGCTATACCGCGATTAACAGCGTGCAGCTTTTTCTTCGTGCGATTTCCTTCCATTATTACGTAAATGAGTTTTTGGTGCAATAAGTTCTACGATAAATGCAGACTTTTGCATTTTTCTTACCGACGTTAAATAAAACTTTATCGTATCTTATCGTAGTCAGAGTGCACGGGGCAGAGAGGAAATAAATAACGAATAATTACAAGTTTCCCTGGAGATCTCCAGTACTTTTACAGTTCACTTAAATATATCCGCTATAATGACTCTCTCCTGGTAAGAAATACTCACAGCGCGTTTTAAGTTCCAAGTATTTCCTCGACTGTTCGAAGGAATCGTGGACAACTTTTTGCCACTCAGCCTTCACACCCTGCAGGAGTTCTCGCTGTCGAGGACAGGACACACAGGGCAATTACATTTAAGCGTGGAGCACTTGAAAAAGTCAAACTGAAATATCCAGAATAATAAATTCTGGAATATTCTGTAGTTAGCTATAGGTAGCTATAGAGGTATTGCAGACATATATGAAGGAACATTTTGAAAGATATCGATTAATTTACTATGACAGAAAACGAGGCCAACGGTTGCTATAGTTACCGCTTTGGTCACGTCAGGCGTCACCATGACCGGAGGTTGCACTGAATTCACAGTCACGTGATCACCGAGCTCCAATCTGAGCTGTTCTCGGGCCTTCGTCTTGAGGTCATCCAAGCTCAGCTCTTCTTGGTACGGATTTGGTACACGTTGCTGCGAGCAATAAATATTTACTTCTTACATCGTATGCAATTTTCTCATTTACCCATTGAATGACTATGTGAAAGAAAACCAGTTAAATAGGAACAATTGTGTATACATCGAGATGGTAGGTAGGTAGGCAGTTTTTTTTTGCCAAAAAGGCCTTAATGCCCATGGGACATAACAATAAACATAAATAAATTTGTCACAATAATAACATTTTCCGTGTTCTTGAATTTACGGCTGCGCACGGACACGAAAAGTGTGCACAAACATCGCTAATTTTCTTAGGGTAAACATATCTCCACTTGACATCAACATAATAAAGTTCTCGTATGTTGGGGGATTCCAAAAAGCGTTATCTATATATAAGTCTGATATCCATAAACTTCGGGCAACACAATAACACGTGGTATTCATCTTCTATAACAACGACATGCCTTACAGCACAGTATTTACAAATTCTGTTTCCAAGTAACGTTCCATCACGGCGACCTAATTCAATAGAGAGGCTATGAGCGGAGCATCTAAAACGCGAAAGAGAGTTTCTAAGTCTGGCAACATTTACTCTGAGTAAAAATACTTGAAAGGAGAGTTGGTCCTTAAATATACAAAATACACTCGAGATGGCTGTTCATAGAACATGAGGACTACTGGTAATAACGTAATATGTAACCATAATTGGCGGGATAAAAGTATGATTTACGTCATGTTATCTTTCGCTTCCTTTAATTATTTCGATTTTTTTTTAGCGAAAACTACAATTACTGTGACTTCATTCCATGGTTGAACGTATCTCTGGCGTTAATCATACCTCAATTGAGTTATTTAAATCCTTGAGCAGTTCACAGTCATAGTCCCTGTCCGCTGCGCTAGGCATTCGCACCTCAATATCAGGCTGCACAATTCTCAACACCTGGAATTTAATATTAATATTAATTAATTGATCACCATGCAGAGAAGAGTATATATTTGTCTGTACCAGTTCACAGTAAATCCATTGGGCCAGTGTATCAGGCCCATTGAAACACAATCTCTCACGTTTTTCCATGTCTAATCGTCTACAACTAGAATAACGTTCATGCAGATTGAACTGCATTTTAATTCTTAATTAATATGGTTGTATGAAGACCACATATAGCATAACCGTTACAGTTAATCAGTTAATAATTAGACAATTATGGTTCAAAAGTGGGCCAAAGTGCTGGAGTTCGCAAGGCCGAACGCATAGGACTGTTGATATCACGTGATCGAATAAGGAGTCTCCAGCACGAAAGATGCACCCTATGCTATCTGGCAACAGAGGACTCACTTCATCATCGTTAGCGTTTTAGTACCTTTTCAATAGTTTTCCATTCGTCACTTTGCAATTTGCATGTTGCGCAGATGTCTCTCAGGTCAAAACCCTGTAAAGAAAGTAAATCGGTACTTGTAAAAACCAATAGGTTGTCAACGTATTTTTCTTACAATTATGTTTTTCCATATAGAGGTACATTGTGCACAGTGAAATCCGAGAACATTACTTTACGCCAGACATGTGCTATAGTATAAAGAAATATATCAATCTCATTTGCTTCAATGTTTTTCATGCAACTTACTACATTACGACTTACAGCGTCCGTGGTTGCGCTATGCAGCTCCTCTCATCTCTTACCACCAAAATTGATTTTCGCAATGTGTCCCAAACAATCCTTTCGTGCCTTTCATACCGTTCCCAGGTACCAGTCCCCCGGACTCCAGTGCCTCCCTCTCTAAACTCCTCATACTCCTCACTCCCCAGGCTCCTCCCTCCTCGGGCCCCTCCCTCCCCAGACCCTCCCAGACTCCTCTCTCTCTAAACTTCTCCCTCCTCATACTCCTCACTCCCCAGGCTCCTCCATCCTCGGGCCCCTCCCTCAATAGACCCTCCCAAGCTCCTCCCTTTCTAAACTCCTCCCTCCTCATACTCCTCACTCCCCAGGCTCCTCCCTCCTCGGGCCCGTCCCTCCCCAGACCCTCCCAGACTCCTCCCTTTCTAAACTCCTCCCTGCTCATACTCCTCACTCCCCAGGCTCCTCCCTCCTCGGGCCCCTCCCTCCCCAGACCCTCCCAGACTCCTCCCTTTCTAAACTCCTCCCTCCTCATACTCCTCACTTCCCAGGCTCCTCCCTCCTCGGGCCCCTCCCTCAACAGACCCTCCCAGGCTCCTCCCTCCCCAGCTCCCCCCCCCCCCAGACTGCTCCCTCTCTAAACTTCTCCCTCCCCAGGCCCCCCCCAGACTCCTCCCTCTCTACACTCCTCCCTCCCCAAACTCCGCCCTCCCCAGACTCCTCCCCATACTCCAGTCCCTCCCCAGACTGCGCCCTCCGCAGACTCCTCTTTCCCCAGTCTCCTCCCCATACTCCCGTCCCCCTCCAGACTCCGCCCTCCCCAGACTCCGCCCTCCCCAGACCCCTCCCCCACCCCAGACTCCTCCCTCGCCAGACGAAGAATGGCTTCGCGGGACTTACCGCCTTGGTGACGTCATCGATGACGTGGCGCACCACCTCGTGGTTGACACCCCTCCCCCGCCCCACGCACTCCAGGACAGCAGCGTAGGACTGCAGGGTGGGGGTCACACCCAGCTCTTCCATCTGAATGAACAGCCTCCGGATGGGAGGCAGTTCACCCTGCAAGCGACACCCGTATATACATGTATACATCACACACCAGGTCACGTTAGTTCGAAACGGCCGAGGCCGAATGTTTCGCCCTAGAATAGGACATTAGCATGGTGATGGGCGACATATTTGGCCCCCCCGCCGTTCACTTATGGTCCTAGAGTCGCAAATTTCATTTCTGAACCAAAATGGCCAATTGTAGTTGACGTTCGGGAAAAAAAACGACAGAAGACAACTTTACTTCATGTATCATTCATAGTTATATAATTTTACTTTATGTATTCATCATTCAATAGGTTTATAGAAGTTTACTTCACGCACTCATCAAGGAATGGAATAATGTAATTTTCCTTTTTGTATTTATCATTGGATAGGTCAATAGAATTTTACTCTATGCATTTATCAATGAATAGATAAAAAATTTACTTTATGTATTCATTAATGGATAGGTTTACCGACGCTTATTGTATGTACATGTATTGATGAAAGGAAGGTGTATAGAATTGAAGAATCGTAAAATTGAAGCAACGTTGTATGAACAAGCAACGTTGTATGAACAACGTTGTCGCCGCTTTTAAACGCATTGCTAAGTTGTTTGATAGTGTTTCATTGATTCGGAATTGGAGGTCAGTCGATTCCTGCAAATAAATCCCTCACGTCAAAGCACAAGAAATTGATTACTGTAATACACGGTAGACGTGAGTCCTACGCGAGCTATGCTGAACGAAAGAAAGAGCGAACATAAACTTTTACTACCATAATGACATCATCTTACATTCAGACATATCATGTGCCTTTTCCCTTATTATGGATGACAAGGCCGATCTGATAATAGGAATAATATCAACGACAGATTAAGTATTACGATTGTTTTATGCGATACGGTAACACAACGGTAACCAGATAAATTATCAGACTACACGTTTTTGAACAAGTATATCCTCCAGTCGTTGGTGGTTACATGACATGCGCGACACGTTCGCGAGGAAGCCCTACATTTGCATGCCATCTTCCCAAGAGCACTGACCTGTTTTGCCCAAGCATGCATGACCGTATTATAGATGTTGACATCCTTGACCACTCTCACAAAGCGCTTCGTCTTTCTCTTGCTGTTGAGGTACTGAGTGGTAAGCAGAGCATGGGCTCTCTTAACCTGGAATAGGAAGTCACAATGGCATGCACGAAAAAGTCTAAGTATGTTGAAGTCTCAATACTTGTAGGGACATTAAATATGTGGGGTCTGATCCGCAGAAGTTTGAGCCACCTTTATAGCCACATGGAATACACCTGGCCATGATAACGACAGTAATAGTGGACTGATGTTTGGCTAGCTGCTTGCAGCACACAACGGATAAACCAGGCCAGAGAGCTTTGTAATATAAATGTTACATGAAATAATTCCCATGAAATATTGTCACATAATTGGAATATTCTGTTATTGGGGACAATTTATCCACAGAGGAAGATCTTCATATATTGCAATAGTAGCAAAACAGATTATCTACATCAATGTATACTAATAAAATAAAGTACTATTTTAAAATATTATTGCTGTTTATAAACATCATTAGAGAATTGTAATATCCTATTATAGGGGCCAATTTATCCACAGAAAGAGCTTTATATATAGCAAAAGTGGGAAACAGATTATGCACTTCAGTGTAAATTAATACAAATATATCTGAAATTGACAACAAATTAGCATGCTGCTTTGTTTGTCTGACTTGTTTGTCGGCCGGACCTGTTTGTCGGACTTGTCGGACATAACTCAAGTGGAAGAGCTTTTCTCGCCTAATGATTGGATAAAATCAACGGTGACGTCAACTAACGATTGAGAGCCTGGATCGGTCTATTGCACTTACCATGCCATTGAAGACAGAAGCCTCGACAAAACTGGCCATTTCTCTGTGGAAGAGCGCCTCTCGTCTCTGAACGTCCGCCTCAATGGCTCTGGCCCGAGCCGCCTTGCTCAAGTCCTTACTGAACACCTCATACACCTTGTTACATACATTCTGGAGCCGTTCCGGATCCTTGAGGTCCTCCTCACTCCAGAGGGCGGGTTCTACTCCATCTGGATCAAGCTGCTGACCATCCCCTTTGACTGATCCAGTTTCGTGGGGATCTAACTCAGAGTTCAAGGGGATGTAGTCTGCGTCCGCGATGTCTGAGGATTCCAGTTGATTATGCATAGAGGCTGACGAGCTGATATTTTCATCCTGTGTAGAGCCAATCTGCATCCTTCGCAGATAGCTCTTAATGTCACGTGATAGAGCGGGGTCTACATTACCACTATGAAGCAACAATTGCAACTCAGATACTGTTTCAGCATCAGGGTTCGAAAAGCTCTCCATGTCGTTATGGTCTATCGCTTGCAGATTAGAATGCAACACTTGAAGCGCTGACAGGGACTTTAGATTTTGTGTGCATTCCTGTGCGTCATTTTTTCCTTTAGTTTTGCCAGCTTTTCGTGTTGTGATTGTTAAAGCACCTTTTTCCTTCACCTTTTTCTGTTTCTTCTTTGGCTTTTTCTCTTTCTGGTTCATCGTGTCTCTATTTTCTTCTCCAGGTATGCTGATATTGGTATTTGCTACTTCAGAGACCGGGATCTTGTCAGTATGTTTTTTCTTTCTACTTCTCTTTTCACTTAGCTTCTCTTTTGACTGGTGCATTGCCATTTGGTTATCAAAACGTTCAAGACTTTCTCTCCAGTTATCACTCTGATTCTGAGGAGCCTCTTTTGATTCCTTGACCTTCTGTAGTGTCAGTACAAGATCTGCCGTAAAGCAAATGTCTGTTCGTTATTACCAGTATTTAGAATTTTGGAACCAGTTCATATATAAATATATAACAATTCATATAATTTAAAGTGTATAATAAAAGATCAAGCCATATCTATAGATTTTATTGATGGCACAAATTCAGCCTTAAATTATACAAACATGAATATGATGCAGAAAATATAAAAAAAAACGAATAATGTATATTGGTAAATATTGTACTCTATATCATAATGACAAAATATCATTTAATGACTATCAATACCCTTGTACTTGTCCAGTCTTATGGTATCAGAAATGTGCTGTAACTGGTCATGGTCAGTGGCCCCTCTTCCTCCTCCTCCTTTCCTGGATGCACAGAGCTGTGGCATGGGATGTACAAGGCCTGATAGCCTTCGTATGGAATAACCAACTGGAAGCAGATATATATATATGGACAAATGAGCTACAGTATAGTCATCCATGTAGCCAAGCAACACTGGAAAAGTAAAAAATGTTGATTGATATGACTTATAAAGTGGGAATATACTAATGACTTTTGCTTAGTCATATATATTGTTATTACTCTATCTATTGATACATATACATGTAATAAGAAAGCTGTGGAAGCTGATGTTCGATATCTATAATATATTTATATCTGTACATAGAGAGAGCTATAGTAAATGTTATTATGTACCAGAAGTCCCAACTGTCGTCCTACTAATCAGGACCAGAGTAGTCCTTTATGGCATTTTTACATATAACAAAATAGAGAAATAACTGGACTAAGTTTGTGAGTAAGCCATAATAGCTCCTTAGGCAAATGTATTTCCAACAGTGACCAGCATAGCCCCAGAACAATATCAGAGGTACCAAGGTGGAACTTCATTTTCAAATGGAACGGATAGAGATAGTATATATACTATTTATTACCTCTTCTAGGCTTTACCCATTATCAATATTTTAATAAATAAAAAACTACAGAAAGATGATGGAGGCTACAGAGATGTGAGCCAGGGAAAATGTGAGCCAGGGAAAATGTGGCCATATGTACAGATATATGTCTGCAGCATAGAGACAGCCATGGCACATCAGTGGCATATGGGAATGGCAGCATTCAGTCATAAAGATATGCCTTCCTAGGTCCAAAGAGCCTGCACCTGATTAGGAGGACAGACAGGGTATCCACTAGCTCTGATGCATGGACCTCACGACCTCAACCCTAACACGCTCGGTGTATGCCCAATTTCGACTGCAGTCCATTTCAACTGCTCGATGTTTTGACTGTGAAAACATGATGGGAAAGGGGGTATAGACCTCATATGTGGCTGGGGAATGGGACCCTGTCTCGTAACAGGCAGGCAGCTAGCTCATCGGACCCTGGTATGCCCAGCCCTCTATTCCAGCCGTTGGAGCTGATATCGCTCAGCTGATGTAGCTGATGCTGTCGCCCAGTGACGCCCTCTCCCGTTGCTCACCCCATCTGCCATTTTACAGCTAATTAATGATAACCACATATTTTAATCCCTCTTCACCTTAGTCCCATATGAGACGGTTGTTGCTCTGCACAACAGTCCCATGTCCGCATGTAGAAAATGAAAGTGTAAGATTTGTTTTTGTGGGCGACTAAGTGTTGTTAACCGCACGATCATCAAACCCTTGTCATTTTGTACTCTGATACCTAAACTTCATATTTACCACAAAACCCACATGCATATGAACTAAGAAAGTATTGCATTACTATCAAGTTGGTTGAAATGAGACTTTCTTGTTGTTTATCACGTATTTGCTCATTCTTAACCAGCAACTTTCGCTTATTGCGTGTCAATTGGCTGGGTATATGAAGCGCCACCAAGCAAATGGTGTGGTTTTAACGACATGCACGCATGTGCAGTTTTTCCACTGAGTGGGCAAGGTAGCGGACAGAACTGAGTTGTCTGCTGCTTCGAAAAATCAATAGACAATATTGTCGTAATCATGGAGACTTCAACTAAAATAACAAGATAAATTTTAAGATACATACTGCTAGAAACTATTGCCATACCCCAAAAAGTTCTTGCCATCAGCACCGCTTCTCGCCACGCGTGTTTGTACAATGCCGTACAGGATTTGATAGACCAGATATGTGGCGTTGTTTCCCAACAACGCCACATGGGGCTATCTTCACCTATGGTAGGCGGTGGTGAGAGCGACTCTGCCATTATGCTATTCAGCCATTCTGCATAGCATTCCCCCTGCCCGCCCCACCCCTAGTTCCAAAGTCATAGATCAGACCTAGTCCACTCTGATATGGGTCCAGTCTCCGGTACCCCACCCCTATAGCCTATAGGTGTACATCCATGAAGGCTGCTCGGCGTGAGGGCCATGCGATCTCCCCACCCCTTACATGGGGGTGAAGGGGTGGAGGGGGGTAGGCAGCAGTCGATGGCAGGTGGGAGGGGGGTTGGGAGGCGGAGGTGCCTATGCGTCACAGCTGTGGGCGAGGTGTGAATTGTATCTGCAGAAGATTATGCCTGATATCTTACAGCCAAATTGACTGGCGACCAGCATGCTGCAGCGGGGTGAAGTTCACTGGCACTGCCACTGGCACTGTCGAAGCCGAAGGCGAGAGTACAACTTTTAAACTACAAAAGTACAAGCCTACCTAGCTCTGACATCAAAACAATCACCAAGCAAGCAAGGTGAAGTCCTTGGTGGTGGTTTTGATGTCAGAGCTAAAGCCTACCTTGTCCTTGATGTTGATTGGCTTGAATGGCGTGACATGCTTGACTTAGTCTTAGCGGTTGTTTCTGACACTTTGGCCGATGAATCTGTAGGTGACGACAACTCTGACATTGATCATGGCAAGTGAAGCGGAGGATATTGAAGCATTTTCGAGTTATAAGAATGTTCTGACAGCTGGTATGAAATCTAAGAATCTGTGACATTTCCACGCTGTTCTCAGCTTGCCCTCCACGATTGTCTAAACGCACGTGCCGTAAGTTTACATCGGGAGGCTTTGTTAATTTAATTGTGAAGTTCGCGTAACTCGATGCATCTTCATTATATTCGAATAGGCATCACTCACACATCGCCAACTTTAGTTTA
Organism: Arenicola marina; assembly: GCA_964019135.1. Classification (NCBI taxonomy): domain Eukaryota; kingdom Metazoa; phylum Annelida; class Polychaeta; family Arenicolidae; genus Arenicola; species Arenicola marina. The sequence goes on along the minus strand of OZ025253.1, from coordinate 37,899,245 downwards.
GAATACTACAAGTAGAAAACAATTCACATTTTAAGTGTGGTTATTGCACAGACTAAAGTTGTATTCGTTGATCATCTGATTGAAAAACTGAAGGCTCCCCGTGATAATGAAGCAACAAAAAGCCGACGGAGAAAAATATACCGATCATTCCTTCTGGATTACTGTCACGTCATCAGCTTCGATCGGTTTCCTAGGAAATTCCAAAGGCACAATTAAGCAACGCCATATAACCGGAATTATCTCAATGTAAGTAACGCTATAGCTAGCCTCATTGCAAGACTTCGTTTACCCTCAGCTAGATCTAGCCTCATATTGCAAGACTTCTTGTAGCCTCCGCTAGCTAAACAGCTCGATTATGGGTTCGCGCCTGCATGGACACTTGACTCTAGGAGCTGGGAATTAGCCAGAGGGCCAGAGACCCGCCTGTCCGCCGGATTTTGGCCGGCAGATTTTCAGCACTCAGGTGCTGTTTACCTGCCCAAAAACGCTCTTTCGGTCAGCAGGCTTCAAAGAAGATCATAGCACTGACAATTGTATATGAGCACATTTTTTATCAGCCACAAAAAAATTCGCTGCCAAAAAAAATGTCGGCCTAATAGTCTGTCTGGGAGCGGCATATTATGCTCTTGTTGCTCTCTCTACCTCGGATACATTAAGACCCGTTCAATTGGAGATAGATAGCAAAAAAGTGGTATATATAATTTTTTTTCGCTTTTTTGCAGCTATAGATCTACCTCATGATTATATATATATCAGGGGCTGAGCCATGATTTTTATCACAGAAATCGGATCCATAGTACTTCTGTATCCACCTCCCAGAATCTGCAATCGATATATATATACTGATATACATATAGCATTTTAATAACTTTCGGGGGGTTAAATTAAGGTTAAATTTGTCTTGTTCCGGCCGCGGCTCGGGAATCGGCACTTAATTTTAATCGTGAACTTAGTTGATTGTGTTTGTTAATATCGTAACATGACTATAACAATAAAATAATATAAAAACATGAAATAACTGAATTCATTCATTCATTCATTCACAATCACTGTTTTGCAAGTCTCTTTCAAATTCTAAGTCGTTATATGTGTTTGTCTCGTTGGCCGATTATTGATCGAGCTCTTCGGATAATTGCGTACATTGAATTTAATCCCTGAAACGAGTTAATTACACTAACACAGACATTCCGATAACAATTAATCGGATAATCCATTGACGCTAGCTATATAGGACGTTAAGCAATTGCATGATCCCCAGATGCATGGCTGCAATCATGCAACATTATAATGCATGCAACACAATGATAATTTTTAGAATCTGGCATATTCACACCAAGCGCCTCGGGCCAAATGGGAATTTCCCTTTGGCCTAACGCGTAAGGTGTTCGCTCGGGATGCGAAAGGTCCCCGGTTCGAAACCCGCCTAGAACGTTCTAGGGTAGAACCGGCGTCCATTCGGGCCTGGGACCAGAAATACTACATTTGGTGCCGATGGAGATGAACCTGGGTTGTCGGAGCCACCCGGAGCCACATGATAAGGCCAGCGTCCGGGTTACGGCGTGGCGCATGGTGGCGGTTACTGCGAGGTCGCAGTCCATTGGGGAAAGGGTGGAGTGTGATATCTCGGCCCAGGCCCGGTGGATAAAAGACACCAAGCGCCTCGGGCCAAATGGGAGTTTCCCTATTGGCCTAACGTGTAAGGTGTTCGCTCGGGATGCGAAAGGTCCCCGGTTCGAAACCCGCCTGGGTAGAAAGTTCTAGCCAGGCGGGTAGAACTTTCGGCGTCCATTCGGGCCTGGGACCAGAAATACTACATATGTATCAATTACCATATAAGCACTACAAACAATTAGCATACACATTTTACTTGCGTTCAGCTGTAGGATGAGTATAACTGAAATACAATGTTTCACTTGATCGAGTTGCTGGTATATTTACCAACCTTCGTAAAAACGATTTTACAGCCTCATCGACGTTACACTCAATTCCGAAGATTTTTGGTTTTTAGATTGTCCACCAGACCGCTGCCAGACCGCCAGTTTTGACAACAGAGTGCGAAAGGAGAGTTGCTGCATTTGTATTTATAAGTGTCGACTTGTGTATTTGATTGTTCCAGGTATTTTATTACTGTTCAAATATTTGTTAGGCAAGATGTTCATGTAATCAAATATATTGACAGCACGTCGTAGATCTACTCGATAAAAAACAATCGTTGAATTAGTCCTGCAAGCAAGCCGCTGCATTGGCGCAAGTGCCCCCAGGCAAGCCCGCTTCTCTAGGGGCACAACGGTAACAATGTTAAAATCCTTCGACGTTAGTAGGGAATCGACTGTAGCTTTTATTATAATGCGGGAGCGTACAATAATAGTGCTAACGTATTATATATACCTTGTTCTATCATCTGAGATCAAAAAAGTGTGTCGACACTAGGTTGTTTCGATTATATTTTCGCGAAGAAATGTTGGAGCACACAACTGTTCCCGACCAGCCATCCGCCATATTTGTTTTTGGCGGATGTCGGTACCTGTGAATGCGAGTTGGTTCCTCCTCTCCGTTAGCAGATGACTCTCCGCTAGAGGGCCTTGTCAGTCGCTCACTTTGAACTTAACGACAACAGCAGCGCCCTCTTTCACAGGTCATTGACTGTTACAAAGTTTGGGACCCAGGCTACATATGGTTCAAATGGTGGCGGGATTCGCCAGGTGGCGCTGCATATACATGGCGGTTGGTAGGGAAAAGTCGCATGCTCCAACATTTGTTCGCGAAAATATGACTGGAACAATCTAGTGTTGACACACTTTCTTGATGTCAGAAGATAGAACAAGGTATATAGAATACGTAAGCACTATTATTGTACGCGCCCGCATTATAATAAAAGCTACAGTCGATTCCCTACTAACGTCGAAGGATTTTAACATTGTTACCGTTGTGCCCCTAGAGAAGCGGGCTTGCCTGGGGGCACTTGCGCCAAGCCGCTGCAGTGCAGTGTGGCTACCTAGCCTGAAAGTTCAGACGCTACAGTCCTGGGTGTCATTTCACTAAGATCTCGTAACTTTTGCTCGTAAAATTTCAAAATCGTATTGCCCTCCCGAATATAAAGAAAAATTGTTTTATTTATCATCATTATATGGAAAACACGTTTTTGAATAATATTGGCTGAAAATAAATGTTACGAAAACGGCTGCCCCCCAGTAATCGCAGTATAACACGTTAAATTAGCATGTAAAAGATACGGTTACGAGCTCGTAACTCTTAGTGAAACGATCCCCTGACACTGGTTCTTGGTGACTGTACCAGTCACCAAGAGCAAGTGTCAGGACTAGCGTCTGAACTTTCAGGCTAGTGGCTACCCAGCTACCGCCAACAGCGTCTTGCTTCCAAGCGCACCTCGCTCATTAGCAGAGCGAAGCGACGACAACACCCGGGACGTTTTGCATGGCTAAAGTGAATCTACACATTGTACAGCGCTCTCTTATCAATATAACTTGCAGGAAAAGGTATTAGCGTCTAATTTTGCGCCGCTGGGCTCTGGGAGGGGGGCGGGGGGGTACTTATTGCATTGCTCGTTTTGGGATGGGTACTTATTTCATTGCTTGTTTTGGGGTGGGGGGGGGCTTTACCGCAGATCCGCTCGGTCGAGGTTTTACCATCGAAATTCGCTCGGCGGGGGCATTTTAATCTTTTTGCGGCAACCCGTCTATGAACGCACATTTTCAGAGCTACCCCCCTCCCACCCCGGTCAGAAGTTTTTAAACATCGGCTCTATAGCTATAGGGATATCTTTTTCATCACAAATATCCACTCTCTCAGGCATCAAGGCACCCCACGGTTGCATTCACCAGGTACCAGCATGCGCCAAAACAGATATGGCGCCCTGTTTGGATGTTGGTGGTCCGTAAAACGTCTTGCAAACATACATACAGGTGATTAATCTTTTTGATTGTTTGGAAGAATTTAATAGCTAAAAGATTGCTCTATACAAAAATGTGATATTTAACCCCAGTGTGCCTCCAGATGATTCAGAGTTTTCAAATGCCCCTATTCTGGTTAAAAAGTCCCCATGCAAAACCCAGGCGGGAACCGAGACCTAACGACGGAATAGAGTAAGTCTCCCGAGGCTAGCCCTGGTACATGCCTCTCTTACCACGCCCGTAAATGGAGCAAGGGTGAGAGCCATGCCGTTTACCAGGCCTAAAGTTAGAAATCGCGGACCGGTGGCTCAAGTTGAGGGTCCTAACAGAATAAATATGCAATGCCTACCCATCAAGTAGTTCAACAAAATAAGCACGGTCCGCTCCCAACTTGGATATGTTGCTCTCCGTGGCCACACAGAGTCTAGTGTGGCTGGACTACCCGTCAAGTTGCTCCATTAGATTCCTGGAGCCCCGATTACAAGAGAATATACTACTGACCAAAGACATGACTGTCTCACGAAAGTCATAAAAGCTTCAGGAAAAACTAATGAAACAACTTGACGGGTAGGCACTGCATATTTATTCTGTTAGGATCTTCAACTTGAGCCACCGGTCCGCGATTTCTAATCTTAGGCCTGGTGAGCAGCATGGCTCTCACCCTTGCTCCGTTTACGGGCGTGGTAAGAGAGGCGTGTACCAGGGCTAGCCATGCGCATGCCATGGATTGAACCACGACCACGGACACGGTCCGTTGCACAGCGGTGGCCACAGGCGCACTGGCCGCACTTCAATCCTGAATGTCAATCAGTCAATCTGGCCGCTGATCAATTTAGCCGCAGGGGGGGGTGGCAGGGGCAGGTTGGTTGGTTATTCAGGATGCTCTAACCACTTGTGGTCATATCACCTCGATGGGAGAAGGAAAGGAGAGTGGAGCCCTGTCCCTGGGACAAAGAAAGACATGGGATCTTTATCCTGCGAACATACAGACATAGCCACAGCCAGGCTTGAACCACTGATCTATGTGCTGTCAGGCTCTCACTCTCAGGTGGCCAGAGCGCTCAATGCGAGTGCTGCGGCAAGGGTAGGGGTTCAGTGTGGGGGCTTGGTTAGCAAGTAGCTTGTGGGGTAGAGTGTCAAACTTGAAAAGATATTGGAGCAAGGGATTTAGCTGTTAAGATAGTGGAGTGATCCAGACTGACCACAGGCACTTGGTCTGATAGTTCATGTGATGTAAGTCCTACAACCTGTATATACGGTATGTCGACTTCCTTCCCGTGAACTGAATACCAGTGGAGCTATCGACTTTGCCCCTGGCTGATACAGGGTGTTAATTAAGCAGTTCCAATATTAAACAGCTTAACATTCTGGGCTATCAGTTTGTAAATGAAGTGGTATATTAAAAAGCAAGCAAAATAGTTGAAATGAAGATACAACACAATTTAATTCTTGATGGGCTGCGGAGACATTGGAGGATAGACTAGAGGACAGCTTGGAGGATGGCGGCAGCCTGTGGGATGGGAATAGCCTATGGGATGGTAACAGCCTGTGGATGGTGGCAGCCTGTGGGATGGTAGCGGCCTATGGGATCATAGCAGCCTGAGGAATGGCTGTGTAGTGTGTGTGCAATGTTGGTGGCCTGGGGGATGGCAGCGTATGGGTTGTCGGCGGCCTGGTTGTGTTAAAGTTGTGACTATTCGTAACTTTATGAGCAATATGAATGTCTAATGTTTCATAATTAGTGGCATATATATTAATACTTATGTAATTGATCTCTAGCTAGACGGTTTCACATTGATGTCTGTATATAATGTATGATGAAAATGAAATATTTCCTTCATCACCGATCCTGCTGTACGATATTGAAAGTTATAAAGGAAAAATTATGAAACAATCTCAGTGAAACAATTCCCCTGGCTGTTAACAGGTTAACTTCTATATAAAATACCATATTGTGCCATACAATGCCATGCCTATGCCTATCATACAGCGATATATTTGGAACGCTCAAACAGTCTCTATTACCATGATTACCAACACTCACAGTTATGTTCTGCAGATTTATGTTCCACAGCATCCCAATCAACAGAAAGTTTTTATACACTCTAGGACCTAGTTCTATGTTGCCAACACTTAGAGCAATCTTCTGTAGTCAAATGTATATGCTATTTAACAAGTAAATGGTCACAGCATCTAGTAAATTGACTAATAACTTCCAGTTCCTAAATCAACTACTTTACCAAAGTGGCAGAGATCTCTCTAACTCTTTAAGCCTAAGTCAGTTGGAATGATTTGACTTGCTGTTCCATATACAACATTGTATTGATAATGATTTCAGGATGAGGGGCCAGTGCTCCATCTGCACGGAGCTGTTCGAGTCGAGTGCAGACATCGCTGCGATACCCTGTGGCCATACATTTCACTTTGACTGTGTCTCCCGCTGGTTGCCACAGTCTCGCACCTGTCCACAGTGTCGCAAGCCAGTGAACCAGAAACATATGATTCCGAAACTCTTCTTCGTCGAGCCAGATCAGGAGGATGACGGTGGTGACCCCTCCAAGCTGAAGAATGATCTGGAGACATTAAAGGTGCAGGATCGAACAGTGTTCAGTTTTTATGTCGCCAAAATGCCTAAAATGTAATTACCGGTATCTGCAGCTTGGCAAGGTTTTTGTGTGATTATATTTAAATTTGAGAAGAATATATCTATGTATATACAGTCTGCGCTGCATGTTTTGCATACACGTTATGATTGAACCTTATATTTAGCTCAGTATATGTATATGAAAGGTATGAGTGTTGTATATATCAAAGGTTGCAATATTTTTTTACTTCCAGCAGCTTACAAGTTATAGAGCGCTCTTCATAATTTTGATCTCGCACAGCCACTGAAAATGTTAAGTTTATGGGCAAACCTGTTAAATTAATATATTAGTAGATCTAGGTATGGTTGCATTACTGAATTTAATTAAGCGACGATCTCTTCATCTAATATAATTAATTTATATTTTAAAAATCAGACTGGAAAGCAGCTATCGGTATATCATTTAGAATGTATGTCAATGAAACTATGTTAAACCTGAGACCCCAATAAGAATGAATTACGACAGGTAAATCTGAAACAAAAGGAGAAGGAGAGGAAGTCATTGGTCACGCAGCAGGAAGACCTCAAACGAAGGATTGACGAAATGCAAGATAATCATAAGTGAGTTCTGTAGCATAGCTACACTTTTCTGCTCTGAATGGCGGATGATTTTAGAGTAAACCGTTTATGTAACGGATGACTAACAATGGTATACAGCTCAGACAACAGATGCTTCTTTATTTGATAAACCTTGGGCACAACTGATGGCTCTATGGCACACCTGGGATAGAACAGCTCGTGTATGAGGGGATGCCAATGGTCTGGTAATTTGCACATTCGTCTTTGATTGACATTGCCAGACTTTGATTGACATGTGCCAGACCTTTGATTGACATGTGCCAGACCAACCATCGCACTTTGATTGACATGTGCCAGACCAGCCATCGCACTTTGATTGACATGTGCCAGACCAGCCATCGCACTTTGATTGACATGTGCCAGACCAGCCATCGCACTTTGATTGACATGTGCCAGACCAGCCATCGCACTTTTATTTTATTGTGGGACATTTGTTTCTGTGTATATTATTTATATACGTGTTTATTAAGGCGTGTAACATACCATATTCATACCTTGCTTGATATAGTGATGTTTTGTGCCACTTTTGAAGAATAGTGTTACACGATGCCAGATGTTTCAAATGAAAGTGCCAACTTGAGAACTGATGACTGTTGATTTGCAGCTAAGCCTGGTTTCCAACTGATTACGGAGGCTCCCCTTCTATACACAATGTCAACTACCCGTTTATACAGGTCAATGGATGCGCTTTACAAGCAGGAGCGTTCGATCAACAGTTCCTTGAAAAGAGAAATCTCCTTCCACAAGAAGCTGCAGACAGAAGCAGAATTAGCCAAAAAGGAATCGACGTTGCTGCGAGAGAAGTTAAAAGACCTGAAGGCGGTGGAATCTATGATTAAAGGTTTAGTCTTGTTTGCTCGTTGGTTTAGATAAGGTTCTATATTACAGTTACTCGTGCGGCAATAATTTCCCTGAAAAAGCATTTTGAATATTTTTAATGGAAATATGTAACTTACTTGGGTTCTTCAGTGCATGAGAACACAAATGTTCTATGTAATAAATAAAATTACATGTTGTTAAGCCATTTTTTGGCGAAACTGGTGCATCTCATGATGTACTGCTACATCGAAATTCAGACACCGCTTTTTACCTGAGTAACTTTAAGTTTTATCGGTACACAGTTAGACGTACTGGAAGTTCTTTTTCTGGCTGGCCCACTACTACAAGAAAAGCATCATAAGGCCTTGTGAGATATTGACAAAATCATTTAATTAATTCCAATTTGTCTGTGAGAACATGTGCTCTAGGTGGACCTTTGTTCTCGATGAGATGCGGTTTACTTTAGTTTAGGATTTGTACGATCTCGTTGGTCCTATTGAATGTCGCGTCGTTAGAACAGATGATTTAGATGACGTTGTGTTTCTGTCCAGGGAGTGAGGATGACATCCAGCAGATGATGAACAGCCAGCAGGACTCGCGCCAGCTCGCCCTGTGGTGCACCGTGCTGAAGAAGGAACTCGCCGCCAAGCGGCAGGAATGTCGCCAGATCCGGGAACGCCACGACATTCTCAAGAAAGAGGGCGCTGTCAAGGCGAAAGCGCTGGCCGAGCGCACCAGCGAACTGAGCGCCGCGCAGGAGCAGATTCGCCTCAACACGGAGGACTTAAAACGCTGCGACTCGGACATCAACGGCCTGAGGCAGAAGCTGGAATTCATCATGGCGTCGCCCCGCAACGCGAAGGATGCCCTGGCGCGTCGCTTGGTTAACGAGAGTCCCGCGCCGCTTAACCCCCCCGCGAAGAGACCTCGCCTGACCTCCCCCCAACACGACTTCAGCGACCTCGATCTGGATATCTCCGCGGACCTCTTTCCCGATTCCCCGGCCGCGGTGAAAGACCGCGTCCAACCGACTCCCAAACCCCAGCCGGACGGTAAGGAACGCTGCGAAACGAAGTACATCAGGATCACGTCAGCGGCCACCACCGCGGCGGCGGCGGCGGCGGGGTCGGAGTCCGGGCTTGACCGGAGGCGGTCCGCCGAGGTCGTCACTGACGTGTCCGCTCTCACCGGCATGAATATATTCCGGAAGCGCGGATGGTCGGCGGTGTCCGGCGAGGATTCCTCGGCGATCCGGAAGGGATACAACGGACTCGGCGGTCACGGGAAGTTCATCCAGAACAAGGGTTTCAAGGCTCCGCCGAAGAAGGCGATGGCGTCCAAGTCGCTGGTTCGACCGGCGAACATGAGCAACAACAAGATGCCCCCTCTGCCCACACTGGGTGGCTTTATGCCTATGGATTAACGGGCTGGGGGGTTGGGAAGGTGGGGGGGGGCATCTGCGTTGCTTGGTGTTTAGCTTGGTGTTTGTCAGGCCATGCCAGTGTGCAAGAAACGGGCCTACAAACAACAATCTTTTCATATCTGCCAAGCCAGCCTAACTTGTGAGGCCATGCCAGTGTGCAAGAAACGGGCCTACAAACGACAATCTTTTCATATCTGCCAAGCCAGCCTAGTTTCCCGGGGTTCGCGCCTCTCTGTGGAGAGGGCTACCGTTCTTCAAGTTTCATGATCTCGCGTCCTTTCGAATCAAATAGGGTGTTACCCTCGTGGAAAACGTGGTCTAGCCTGACGTGCTTAGCCTGACGTGGTCTAGCCTGACGTGGTTAGCCTGACGTGGTTAACCTGACGTGGTTAGCCTGACGTGGTTAGCCTGACGTGATTAGCCTGACGTGGTTAGCCTGGCGTGGTCTAGCCTGACGTGGTTAGCCTGACGTGGTCTAGCCTGACGTGATTAGCCTGACGCACCAGTCCAGAGTTACCCAGGTCTATGGTACCATTCAGAAGTAGGTGAAGAAGTTAGTGGAAGAAATTAGGCGTTCAGTTCTGCTCATTTAATCAGGTTCTATTTCTGTAGCAGTAACAATAATAATAGCAACTGATTATTTAGCTAGAATTGTAAAAAGAGTACATTTAGTCTAGTTCCATGCTGCCAAACTCAAACATTTGAAAACATCAATATAATTTGTTTATGGGAGGGCGGGGTATTATCGTCATGAAGTTCGTGTTTGTTCTTATTCGAGAGGTTTTCATCTAGCTAAAATACGGAATATTGTAACGGATTGGTGGCAGCTATACCGTGAAAAATACACCGGGGGTTCTGCAGTAGACGTAGATGTGAACCAGGTTGCGTTGTTAGCAAGCGAAAGTATTCTCAGGGCTGCGTATAGAAGTTTGTATGGATGTGTCAAAACACTGTCTGTGATATTAAACCCTGCATATTCCATGTACGTTGTGTTCTTCGTCCACGAATGTATAGTGGAGCCGTCGCGTGTCCCTGAGATAGCGTTCTTGACTGTAGATCCACCGGGCACGAGTTGAAGCCTCACCTGCGTCTGGGGTCGTTTCATCTGCTCATATCGTTGTCCAATGAATTCGTTTCAGCTTAGCTCCTGTGTCTCCAAAAATGTATTCTAAAATAGCGGAATCCGGTGGGTAATATAGGAATAATTCCGCACAAAATGGAATCGTTGATAGCTCTAGGACCAACCCAAGTGGTGTTCCTGATCAAGAAATCGTATTAAACTTCGGCACCTTATGCAGAAAATCCACCTATTTATTGGGTGAATATTTTTTTCTATTCTGAACCCGATAATCACTCGACAAATGTTCCACTTAGCGCCAAGTAGATTTGTGTGGTTTATGAATACTACCCCAGTGCACGTATTTATATTCCATGCTTAACGATACGTACATCTTTTTAAACGCTAAGTAAATAACAAGAGACTTTTCCTGTTCTTTGAGGCAATGCATTTTTTAGAATAAAGAAATAGCCAATACTATAATAAGTAAATATCTCTTTGGGATCCTGAAAATGACGGCCACGTGGCTTCGACACACAGGCAAATGTTGTTCCGATATATCAAAATCCTGGACTGCCGGAAACGTTCTATTGTATTTCATCGTCTTTTAAATGTTTGTATCGGCCAGACCCCCCCCCCCCTCCCCATCTGAAGAAACCCTCCACCCTCAGCCACTCCGTTATTAAAAGTACCCGCCACGCCTTCTCCACTCGAACTCCCTATAGTATAAACCACATCCACTGTCACCATTCTGAAAGCGCTTCTCGGGGTCCTGAATCACTTTATTCCTCAGCATTGTATATTGAACAATTCTCCACATCCGATGTTTGCGCGGTGTGACTTAGATGGCGCGTGGCGATTACTACATACATGGTACGCATGCTAGACTGGATTCTCTTGGCTAAGACATCCTCAAAATGATTACTTACGTCGTTACGACTAAGTAACACATCTGTAGATATTCATTACATAGACGTCATTCTTACGCTAAATGCCATACCATTGTTGCAACGCGTTCTTATAATTATGAGGTACGAGAGCGTTGCAAAGATAGTTCTCACTCACGGCTAATGTCCGTCTCCTATTTGATTACATTATATGTAGTTGAGCGCTTCGCGTCCATCCGTGCCGTGCCGAAGGTGCACAATAAAATATCCCTCATTGTGACGTCACGATACGCGCCCGCGGAGAATGCTCCACGGACGTGACGTCACAGTACACGCACGTGACGTCATGATACACGCCCGCAGAGAATGCTCCACGCACGTGACGTCACGATACATGCCCGCGGAGAATGCTCCACGCACGTGACGTCACTATACACGCTCGCGGAGCATGCTCCACGCACGTGACGTCACAATACACGCTCGCGGAGCATGCTTCACGCACGTGACGTCACTATACACGCTCGCGGAGCATGCTCCACGCACGTGACGTCACAATACACGATCGCGGAGCATGCTTCACGCACGTGACGTCACAATACACGCTCGCGGAGCATGCTCCACGCACGTGACGTCACAATACACGCTCGCGGAGCATGCTCCACGCACGTGACGTCACAATACACGCTCGCGGAGCATGCTCCACGCACGTGACGTCACAATACACGATCGCGGAGCATGCTTCACGCACGTGACATCACAATACACGCTCGCGGAGCATGCTCCACGCACGTGACGTCACAATACACGCTCGCGGAGCATGCTCCACGCACGTGACGTCACAATACGCGCTCGCGGAGCATGCTTCACGCACGTGACGTCACCGCCGTATCCTACAAGAAGGGTTCGATATTGATTTCCACCGCGGCGCAGGGCATGTTGAGCTCAAATTTGGTGACGACATCCGGGTGCAGAACGCCCAGGCGACCAATGGAAGAACCGCGAACGATGACGTCAGCACATCGGCCCGGGAAGTAGGAGGGGTCTGAGCGGCGAGGGTGGGAAAAACAGACAGTAGACATTCCGTAATCTCATCGTTGCAGATACTCACGATTTAATGAATTATGTACTTATATTGGCAAGGGTGTCAACAACTTCTGGGCGTCGAGGGTGGCAAAATTAATTAAATCAAAAGTGAAATTGTAACAACTAATCCTGGCAGAGCTTTGCGATGTTCCATTAACTCTGTACTAATTATTATGAAAGTGGGGAATTTGTAAGAATCATTCCGGGATTTGAAAAGTTAAATGTTCCTGATATATTAACGACAGCTTATCGTATTGCAATCGAACTTTAATGTGTCCGCTTGAACAAGGACATTTCGTCATGGGGCATCAGAATAAAGAACCCCCCCCGCACCCCCCCCCCCACTGAAGGTCCTCGATTATATTTGGTAACCGGAACAATGGGTAGCTATATATTTAATAGCCGGGGCAATGGGTAATTATATATTTGGTAACTAGGTCAATGGGTAATTATATATTTGGTAACTAGGGCAACGGGTGATATATAGAAACTAGGGGAGTGCCTTATGATATTTGGTAACTGGGACAATGGGTAATTATATTTGATAACCGCGGCAATGGGTATTATATTTGATAACCGCGGCAATGGGTATTATAGTTGATAACCGCGGCAATGGGTATTATATTTGATAACCGCGGCAATGGGTATTATATTTGATAACCGCGGAAATGGGTATTATATTTGATAACCGCGGCAATGGGTATTATATTTGATAACCGCGGCAATGGGTAACTGTACTTGGTAACCGGAGTAACGGATAATTATATTTGGCAACCGGGGCAATGGGTAGGTATATTTGGAATTGCATTATTATGTTAAGGACACTCACCGTCAGAGGCCTGTAGATAATAGCCGTTGTCTTGGCGACCGTACGGAGTCTCCAGAAGCTGCATCAGCCGATCCAGAAGTCCGTGAATGACTTCGAATCCCGGACTCTTGTTGTAGTACACGGCACACAGGTGGCGCTCATTCCTAGAACCAACATCTGAAAGAAAAAAAAAACCCGTATGATTCATAGGTTAGGCGCCCAATAAACGCAGCATGGTGACTTGCCGCATTACGTGTCATGAAGTAGGTAGCGCGTTCGGCTGCTGTCGAGTGGACGAGCGCTGACCTCCGTTGGCCACAATCAGTACTACGTCAGTCCGCCCACGGCGGCATATACGGGGCTGCCGTGTACTAACTGACACAGTACTGAATGTGGCCATGGGAGGTGAGCGCTCGTGGTCGAGTGTGCTTTGCTAGGCCAGCCTAAAGATCCCATGTCTTGGACAAGAGTACGAGGTTACTCCCCGGGACACGGCTCCTCTCTACCCTGGCCGTTTCCATTGTCGCGATATCACCCACAGACTTAAAAACAACAAGCCTAGCTCGCAATAGTGGCGACAAATTACTGTTCTCATGCAATGTTATTGATGACGCACCTTTCTTGTTGTCTTGGAGGACGACGTCCGAGACCTCAAACAGTTTGAGCGGGATGGGCATCTTCTTGTTGCAGGCAATCGTCTTGAGGATCCCGGGTAGCAAAGCGCTCCGCGCAATCTAAACGACGGGCGATAATAGGGGAGTCACGTGCATGTGATCGGGTGGCATCTCACACACAAAATTAACACATTTCTATAGACATTAGTATTAATGAATTACGTGAGCGGCACCTAATATATACTTAACATAAGCATACTTCCGTACTCATGAACATAATTATGTGTAAGATCGACGTGGATAACATAGTCAACAGCGTTTTAGGCGAGCTCCTTGGATATGATTTCAAACGCACCGGTCATATAGTTGCATGTATTACCACGGTTATGCTCTGCTTAGCCATAATCGGCCAGTTATCTACCATTACCAACGAATAGGTTTCACCTGGAACTCTAGTGTCTTGGGGGTAAACTACAATCATAAGTGCCCTACCCTTATGGGTTCTCTACCCTTATAGGTGCTCTACCATTATAAGCTCTCTTATAAGTTCTCTACCATTATAAGCTCTCTTATAAGTTCTCTACCATTATAAGCTCTCTTATAAGTTCTCTACCATTATAAGCTCTCTTATAAGTTCTCTGCCATTGCGGCACTGCCAGTCTCACCTGGAACTTCAGTGTTTTGGGGTAAGCTACCATTATTAGTTCTTTCCTCACCTGGAACTCCAGTGTCTTGGGGTTGGCGATGTGAACGGCCCCTATGTCCTCGATGTTCTTCCTCATCTTGTCGGCTACGTCATCCCGGGAACACTATCAGTGGAGGGAGAGAAAGATGGACGAGTGCATGGATGGATGGTTGGATGGATGATTGGATGGATGGTTCGGAGGACGAATAGATGGATCAGTACCTATATGGTTTAAACCGCCTTGGCTTTGAATTGCGTAGCCGTTTGTAGGCCCCTGGCGGCCGCCGGTAACCAGAGTGTTGTAGAACCGCCAATGGGTATTAACGTGTTTCTATAAATAGCCAAACGGTAGGATTCCTGCACATGCACACCACATGAACACGCAAGGGCGGTTCTACGGTAGTCTAGGTCTGGCTGTTTAAAGCAAAATATGGATGGTCGATTGGATGGATGAATTGATATGTTGACGAATAAAAGGAGTGTTATAGAGTTCAACCGTAGTCTCCACCCGAGAGCCTAACGGCACGTGGATCGATGGTTCGAGCCCTGCTGTGGCCATGTATGTGTGGTCGCAGGATAAAGATTCCATGTCCTTCTTCGCAAAGAGTAGGGGGTTACCCCAGGGGCATGGCTCCACTCTCCCTTCCTTCTCCCATTGACGCGATATGACCAAATGTGGCTAAAGCATCCTGGATATACAACCAACCAACCAAATAGCTCACGTATGACTTACCAGAGCAAAGGTGAGGGCCTCGGTGAACCCAGCGGCGCAGAGTTCAATTCTTAGTAGGTCTGTCAACTTGTTAATGCCGAGCTGCAATGTAGATGCTCACAATGTTACAACGAAGGTACAAACAAAACTCCAAATACGCAGCTACTACATTTCAGATCTCATTCACTTGCTTGTTATTCGTGTCACGGAGAAATAAACTTAAATACATATTAAGAATGGGTTTGTAAATGGAAAATTAAGAATAAAAAACTGCCACATTCAGTTGCCTGAAATAGCTATGATTAATGTTATAGTGTGTTAATGACAGATATGTGGAGTGATGTTTCAAAATTCTTTAAGCAGGCATGGGGCAGACGTACTTTAACACTACATATATACTAGTACTAATTAAATATATATGTATATAATTCGTTACTAAAATTTGTGAAAGATTATTTCAGGTACACGTAAATATTTTGGGAATTCTTAATAGTTTATTATTCCTAAATCCCGTCTTACTAGTTTATTTTATCGTATTGAAATTGGGTAAAAATCCGAAGTCGCGAATAACACAAGTAATGAACCGTCGATGAATAGGATGCTGTCATGTGTTGACAGAGAGGTAGTATTACCGGGTAGAATATATGTTTGCGCTAGTTATGCAGTTATCAGAACTTGTTATGTTCAATGTTATACATCATCATTTTGTACTAAACCCCCCCCCCCCACAGGGTCCGATCAGTCTATTTGGTTGTGTACATAATACAGTTGCCGGAGGGCCATACACTTCTATACATATAATACTACGTAGTTTCTTCCAATAAACAAATCCCATCTGTTTGTAATTGGTTGCGTGCACAATTCCGATGGTTATACACCTGTATACATCATAATGTTTTGTACATGTTTTGCAATAAAACCATCTGATTGTAATTGGTTGCGTGCACAATTCCGATGGTTATACACTTGTATACATCATAATGTTTTGTACATGTTTTGCAATAAAACCATCTGTTTGTAATTGGTTGCGTGCACAATTCCGATGGTTATACACCTGTATACATCATAATGTTTTGTACATGTTTTGCAATAAAACCATCTGTTTGCAATTGGTTGCGTGCACAATTCCGATGGTTATACACTTGTATACATCATAATGTTTTGTACATGTTTTGCAATAAAACCATCTGTTTGTAATTGGTTACGTGCCCAATTCCGATGGTTATACATTTGTATACATCATAATGTTTTGTACATGTTTTGCAATAAAACCATCTGTTTGCAATTGGTTGCGTGCACAATTCCGATGGTTATACACTTGTATACATCATAATGTTTTGTACATGCTTTGCAATAAAACCATCTGTTTGTAATTGGTTACGTGCACAATTCCGATGGTTATACACTTGTATACATCATAATGTTTTGTACAAGTTTTGCAATAAAACCATCTGATTGTAATTGGTTGCGTGCACAATTCCGATGGTTATACACCTGTATACATCATAATGTTTTGTACATGTTTTGCAATAAAACCATCTGTTTGCAATTGGTTGCGTGCACAATTCCGATGGTTATACACTTGTATACATCATAATGTTTTGTACATGTTTTGCAATCAACCATCTGTTTGTAATTGGTTACGTGCCCAATTCCGATGGTTATACATTTGTATACATCATAATGTTTTGTACATGTTTTGCAATAAAACCATCTGTTTGCAATTGGTTGCGTGCACAATTCCGATGGTTATACACTTGTATACATCATAATGTTTTGTACATGCTTTGCAATAAAACCATCTGTTTGTAATTGGTTACGTGCACAATTCCGATGGTTATACACTTGTATACATCATAATGTTTTGTACATGTTTTGCAATAAAACCATCTGATTGTAATTGGTTGCGTGCACAATTCCGATGGTTATACACTTGTATACATCATAATGTTTTGTACATGTTTTGCAATAAAACCATCTGTTTGTAATTGGTTGCGTGCACAATTCCGATGGTTATACACTTGTATACATCATAATGTTTTGTACATGTTTTGCAATAACACCATCTGTTTGTAATTGGTTGCGTGCACAATTCCGATGGTTATACACTTGTATACATCATAATGTTTTGTACAATAAAATCATCTGTTTGTAATTGGTTGCGTGCACAATTCCGATGGTTATACACTTGTATAAATCATGTTTTGTACTTGTTTTGCAATAAACAAGTCCTACCTGTTCTGCGATGCAGTTGGTATCCGGAATAGTCCGCTCGATGTTGTTGTAACCATAGACAATGGCCACATCCTCGATGACGTCACACGCGTGTATCACATCTAAGTAAAAATAAGGTTAACGTACTGTTTTGATCACAGCCGGTGAGCACCTTTCTCAGAAATATAAGAGGAGAGCGTTATCGTACTATGATGAAGAAAGATACGCCCTTATTAATTCTATGTGGTTCAGAGTCGTTTTCAATTTAAATTTCGTTAATCCATGATTCGCTCTAACATGTCCGACCGACAACCTGGTCAGTCTGGCACCAATTGTGGACAAGCGAATTTTTCGCAAACTGGGGCCCGAGATTGAGAAAAAACAAACACAAGAAATGCCCCTACATTTAAAATTGTGCTGGTTTACCCTCTAATGAGAAAGTTCACTTTCTTTCCTTTATCGGCATGCATAAAGTGAATAAATGTGATTTTTCCCTGTGATTTGAAAGCTTCAGGGTAACTTCACGACACACACACAAACAATCCCGAGGTGATTGACACACTGACCGTGTCTCGTCGGGGGGACTTCGACCTTGACCTTTGCACCGCCATCAATCACCTCAGATTTCAAGCTCATTTTCGTCAGCAATTTCGCGATGTCGTTCGCCGAAACACTGAAACCAAACAAGAAATAGAGGATATGTGGCTACCATTCAGGCACATATGTAATATTAGTGTATAAGCGCCATAGACCACTTCGCTAATCGTAGTTCCAATTTGGCCGCCGTGAGGCGCCACTGCATGTGCAATGCATTCTGGGTATTATTTTGGTCTTTGCGAGACGTCAAGATGGCGTCATCGCCTGACAACGTATTTTGTAGACATTTAAACATGAAATAGTGTCATCTATGTAACGGAAAAGTTACGTAATCTGAATGTAAGTTAGATATGCTCATTAATTTTATACATGCCTTGACAATGACGTAGAAATATGGTATTTATCTCCATAGAAAAAGTCAAGATAACACCAAAATATTTGCCATAACTCTTTGCGCCAGTCTCGATTTTTCCAAGATGGCGTATAATTGCGAAGTCGTGTATTGGAAGATGTCCGCATGTTTGGCACATCCTTAAGCGCCACTCTTGTGTACTACGTCATCAACATGGAGGATCATCATCGAAATGGACAATTTATGTTATAATCGTATTTGTCGGTGACAAGGAAAAATATACATGAAGTTGAATAGCAGCCGTTCAATAATGGAAACGTAGATATTTTCTTTCAAAATATGCATATAACTTACATATTGCATATATGTTATATATTAACTTACATGTTGCATATATGTTATATATTAACTTACTCAATGCCGACGGATTCGTTGATATCTTCCACAAGAACTTCCTCGTGACGATATCGAAGTTCCTGGAGTAAGATATCATGATACAATATTACCATCCATAGTTATCCATTCATTACCCACTATAAATATATAAACATTCGGTTGATATCGAAGTGATATGTTTTAGTATCATTTAGTAAATGATATTCCAATAACTATGTCAATGATAAATTTGACCTGCATACTACACAAGAGACCGAACGACAGGATATCGATGTGATGACTGCGGCAAAGCTCTGCCGGTCTCAGATAGTCTTGTGCGGTCATCAGCGTAAATACCGCGAAATAAGAAATAAGCTGCAAATCCATCGTCTTTCGCTTGGCGGACAGCCACTCCAAGCAACCAATTCAACAACTCCACTTAATGGTGCCTCAATGGCACTTATATATACTGTGATGATATGTTAGCCTCTTATTGGTAACTACTTTATTCATCGCAGTTCTACATCCCCTCCGTGGTCGCCTCGATAGCTCAGTGGGTTAGAGCGCTAGCCTTGGATGCTCTGGCCACCTGAGAGCCTAACGGCACGTGGATCGATGGTTCGACCCCCCCGCTGTGGCCATGTCTGTGTGGTCGCAGGATAAAGATCCCATGTCAAACCCGGGGACATTGCTCCACCCTCCTTTCCTTTTCCCATTGACGCGATATGCCCAAAAGTGGTTAAAGCGTCCTGAATATACAACCAATCAATCTACATTCTCTCAAGCATTAAATAGTACCTATCAAAGTCCTCCGCGCCCTCTCACTGTCACGTGGACCATTCTCATATCTGGCATCCTTATAAAGGATATGCAGGCTACAAGACATGTTGTCTCTAATCATAGAAGCATGACAAGTACATCATGCCAACTCACCGGGTAGTTAACTGTAGTACCGTCAGGGTTGCTGACCTCAGCGTATTCCACACTGTGTAGAGATCAAAGGATAAAATAACGAACTGTTCTGTTCTGCTTAAATGGTCTAACGGAATGGTTAAATATATCGTTTTATTGTATACACATGTATGGATGCAACTAACAACATTTTCCTAACGGGTGTCTGGAAGTAAAAGCTGTAAAAGTTAGTGTCTATTTTTTTATCTTCGCGTGAACATATATATATATATTCAAGATAAATCATGTACGAAAACGGATATTTATTATAATTATGATCGATATCAGAAGAATGCCACGGGTTTTAACTGTGGGAAAAATACTTCCATGACTACAGTATCCTACGTCCAAAGACACAGTAAAGTAAAATTGCAGTAAAAAATTTCTCATCAGTTTCGTTCGTCTACGAAACCTCATTATTAAGAGAATTATCTCGACTCACCGGAATATTGCATGGCGAAGATTACAGGACTATATCACTGTATTACAGAAAATAAACGCATACAATACTCTAATAATGAATTCGTGGTCCCCAACATGGAGGATGGACCGCTAATGGCTGAACTGGAAACCGCTGATAAAGCCAAGGAACAAGATGGCCGAAAGCAGACGACATTTCGCCGCGCGCGCACTCACGTGAACTGCTTGGCGGCGTATTCGCTGAACATACAGACGAGGGTGTCGAGGACAATCTTCGCCTTGTTCAGGTCCGTGGCCGTGCACTCAATGAACACGTTCTTCGTATTGAGCGTAATCTTAGAGTGATCCCCTGACAAGGAGAGAAATAGTGTGTGAGTCTTGTGGATACTTGACCATTAGTGGGAGGAGTTTTGAGATCCCATCTTCATCGGAAGATCTCGTATATATTACATCATTAATAGATAGGTTGTTGTGTTAGGCCTGTGCGTGCACAAGGGGGCTAAATTAGGCCAAGGAATAATCAATAAATTTGGTTTTTCGAGGCCGCTTTTGGGCACACGAGGACTGCAGGCCAAGAAATGGAAGAACGCATGATTTGGATGAAAAGATATGCCCCAGATTTGGTGACCTAGACTGGGTTTCGTATCCGGGACCTACGGATCTGCAGTCGAGTGTCATGGAGGCTCACTCTCTCACCAATGGTGATGAGAGTTGGCGCGAATCATCCGGCGTATCGTAATACAATCATATATAGTTTTGTCACTATCAAAGAAGAAACATTTTCAGTGATAACGACACCATTGCCAACAGATAACTGAACTTTTGGTATTTTATATGCCATTTTTATGCACATGGAGGCTCAACTGGCCCAACAAACGTCCAGCGGAATAAAAATGGGTCGCATAAAAGGCGCGCCAGCACTTTTACCCTCAGGCTCCCTTCGTGAAACTGGACAATGGCCCACCGCCCAGCATGGGTTTCGTCCTATAGCGAATGGCCCACCGCCCAGCATGGGTGTTTCGTCCTATAGCGAATGGCCCACCGCCCAGCATGGGTGTTTCGTCCTATAGCGAATGGCCCACCGCCCAGCATGGGTGTTTCGTCCTATAGCGAATGGCCCACCGCCCAGCACGGGGGTTTCGTTCTATAGCGAATGGCCCACCGCCCATGGGTCGCATAGAAGGTGCGCCAGCACTTACCCTCAGGCTCCCTTCGTGAAACTGGACAATGGCCCACCGCCCAGCATGGGTGTTTCGTCCTATAGCGAATGGCCCACCGCCCAGCATGGGTGTTTCGTCCTATTGCGAATGGCCCACCGCCCAGCATGGGTGTTTCGTCCTATAGCGAATGGCCCACCGCCCAGCATGGGTGTTTCGTCCTATAGCGAATGGCCCACCGCCCAGCATGGGGGTTTCGTCCTATAGCGAATGGCCCACCGCCCAGCACGGGGGTTTCGTTCTATAGCGAATGTCCCACCGCCCAGCATGGGTGTTTCGTCCTATAGCGAATGGCCCACCGCCCAGCATGGGTGTTTCGTCCTATAGCGAATGGCCCACCGCCCAGCATGGGTGTTTCGTCTTATAGCGAATGGCCCACCGCCCAGCATGGGTGTTTCGTCTTATAGCGAATGGCCCACCGCCCAGCATGGGTGTTTCGTCCTATAGCGAATGGCCCACCGCCCAGCATGGGTGTTTCATCTTATAGCGTTCGTTGTAGTTACTCCTTAACATTAGGCGCGTCAACATGAATATCTGAACGATAGAAGGACGTGTTTGTAACTCTTAATGCAACGTTCCCCGGGCTGGGGATGTTTACCATTGATAATGGGCGGCATGGACAGGACAACGTTCCCCGGGCTGGGGATGTTTACCATTGATAATGGGCGGCACGGACAGGACAACGTTCCCCGGGCTGGGGATGTTTACCATTGATAATGGGCGGCATGGACAGGACAACGTTCCCCCGGGCTGGGGATGTTTACCATTGATAATGGGCGGCATGGACAGGACAACGTTCCCCCGGGCTGGGGATGTTTACCATTGATAATAGGCGGCATGGACAGGACAACGTTCCCCGGGCTGGGGATGTTTACCATTGATAATGGGCGGCACGGACAGAACAACGTTCCCCCGGGCTGGGGATGTTTACCATTGATAATGGGCGGCATGGACAGGACAACGTTCCCCGGGCTGGGGATGTTTACCATTGATAATGGGCGGCATGGACAGGACAACGTTCCCCGGGGCTGGGGATGTTTACCATTGATAATGGGCGGCACGGACAGGACAACGTTCCCCGGGCTGGGGATGTTTACCATTGATAATGGGCGGCACGGACAGGACAACGTTCCCCCGGGCTGGGGATGTTTACCATTGATAATGGGCGGCACGGACAGGACAACGTTCCCCGGGGCTGGGGATGTTTACCATTGATAATGGGCGGCACGGACAGGACAACGTTCCCCGGGCTGGGGATGTTTACCATTGATAATGGGCGGCACGGACAGGACAACGTTCCCCCGGGCTGGGGATGTTTACCATTGATAATGGGCGGCATGGACAGGACAACGTTCCCCCGGGGTGGGGATATTTACCATTGATAATGGGCAGCACGGACAGGACAACGTTCCCCCGGGCTGGGGATGTTTACCATTGATAATGGGCGGCACGGACAGGACAACGTTCCCCGGGCTGGGGATGTTTACCATTGATAATGGGCGGCACGGACAGGACAACGTTCCCCCGGGCTGGGGATGTTTACCATTGATAATGGGCGGCACGGACAGGACAACGTTCCCGGGGCTGGAGATGTTTACCATTGATAATGGGCGGCACGGACAGGACAACGTTCCCCGGGCTGGGGATGTTTACCATTGATAATGGGCGGCACGGACAGGACAACGTTCCCCGGGGCTGGGGATGTTTACCATTGATAATGGGCGGCACGGACAGGACAACGTTCCCCGGGGCTGGGGATGTTTACCATTGATAATAGGCGGCATGGACAGGAAAACGTTCCCCGGGCTGGCGATGTTTACCATTGATAATGGGCGGCATGGACAGGACAACGTTCCCCGGGCTGGGGATGTTTACCATTGATAATGGGCGGCATGGACAGGACAACGTTCCCCGGGCTGGGGATGTTTACCATTGATAATGGGCGGCATGGACAGGACAACGTTCCCCGGGCTGGGGATGTTTACCATTGATAATGGGCGGCACGGACAGGACAACGTTCCCCGGGGCTGGGGATGTTTACCATTGATAATGGGCGGCACGGACAGGACAACGTTCCCCGGGCTGGGGATGTTTACCATTGATAATGGGCGGCACGGACAGGACAACGTTCCCCGGGCTGGGGATGTTTACCATTGATAATGGGCGGCATGGACAGGACAACGTTCCCCGGGCTGGGGATGTTTACCATTGATAATGGGCGGCACGGACAGGACAACGTTCCCCGGGGCTTGGGATGTTTACCATTGATAATGGGCGGCATGGACAGGACAACGTTCCCCGGGGCTGGGGATGTTTACCATTGATAATGGGCGGCACGGACAGGACAACGTTCCTCGGGCTGGGGATGTTTACCATTGATAATGGGCGGCATGGACAGGACAACGTTCCCCGGGCTGGGGATGTTTACCATTGATAATGGGCGGCACGGACAGGACATCGTTCCCCGGACTGGGCATGTTTACCATTGATAATGGGCGGCATGGACAGGACAACGTTCCCCGGGCTGGGGATGTTTACCATTGATAATGGGCGGCACGGACAGGACAACGTTCCCCGGGCTGGGGATGTTTACCATTGATAATGGGCGGCACGGACAGGACGTTCCCCGGGCTGGGGATGTTTACCATTGATAATGGGCGGCACGGACAGGACAACGTTCCCCGGGCTGGGGATGTTTACCATTGATAATGGGCGGCATGGACAGGACAACGTTCCCCGGGCTGGGGATGTTTACCATTGATAATGGGCGGCATGGACAGGACAACGTTCCCCGGGCTGGGGATGTTTACCATTGATACTGGGCGGCATGGACAGGACAACGTTCCCCGGGCTGGGGATGTTTACCATTGATAATGGGCGGCACGGACAGGACAACGTTCCCCGGGCTGGGGATGTTTACCATTGATAATGGGCGGCACGGACAGGACGTTCCCCGGGCTGGGGATGTTTACCATTGATAATGGGCGGCACGGACAGGACAACGTTCCCCGGGCTGGGGATGTTTACCATTGATAATGGGCGGCATGGACAGGACAACGTTCCCCGGGGCTGGAGATGTTTACCATTGATAATTGGCGGCATGGACAGGACAACGTTCCCCGGGGCTGGGGATGTTTACCATTGATAATTGGCGGCATGGACAGGACAACGTTCCCCGGGCTGGGGATGTTTACCATTGATAATGGGCGGCATGGACAGGACAACGTTCCCCCGGGCTGGGGATGTTTACCATTGATAATGGGCGGCATGGACAGGACAACGTTCCCCGGGGCTGGAGATGTTTACCATTGATAATTGGCGGCATGGACAAGACAACGTTCCCCGGGGCTGGGGATGTTTACCATTGATAATTGGCGGCATGGACAGGACAACGTTCCCGGGGCTGGGGATGTTTACCATTGATAATGGGCGGCATGGACAGGACAACGTTCCCCCGGGCTGGGGATGTTTACCATTGATAATGGGCGGCATGGACAGGACAACGTTCCCCGGGCTGGGAATGTTTACCATTGATAATGGGCGGCACGGACAGGACAACGTTCCCCGGGCTGGGGATGTTTACCATTGATAATGGGCGGCACGGACAGGACGTTCCCCGGGCTGGGGATGTTTACCATTGATAATGGGCGGCACGGACAGGACAACGTTCCCCGGGCTGGGGATGTTTACCATTGATAATGGGCGGCATGGACAGGACAACGTTCCCCGGGGCTGGAGATGTTTACCATTGATAATTGGCGGCATGAACAGGACAACGTTCCCCGGGGCTGGGGATGTTTACCATTGATAATTGGCGGCATGGACAGGACAACGTTCCCCGGGCTGGGGATGTTTACCATTGATAATGGGCGGCATGGACAGGACAACGTTCCCCCGGGCTGGGGATGTTTACCATTGATAATGGGCGGCATGGACAGGACAACGTTCCCCGGGGCTGGAGATGTTTACCATTGATAATTGGCGGCATGGACAGGACAACGTTCCCCGGGGCTGGGGATGTTTACCATTGATAATTGGCGGCATGGACAGGACAACGTTCCCGGGGCTGGGGATGTTTACCATTGATAATGGGCGGCATGGACAGGACAACGTTCCCCCGGGCTGGGGATGTTTACCATTGATAATGGGCGGCATGGACAGGACAACGTTCCCCGGGCTGGGGATGTTTACCATTGATAATGGGCGGCACGGACAGGACAACGTTCCCCGGGCTGGGGATGTTTACCATTGATAATGGGCGGCACGGACAGGACAACGTTCCCCGGGGCTGGGGATGTTTACCATTGATAATTGGCGGCACGGACAGGACAACGTTCCCCGGGGCTGGGGATGTTTACCATTGATAATTGGCGGCATGGATAGGACAACGTTCCCCGGGGCTGGGGATGTTTACCATTGATAATGGGCGGCATGGACAGGACAACTCCATTCTGGTCGTAGATGACGGGATACACCGGTTTGTTGCGGATAATGGGGAGGTAATGCTTCAACTGGTTGTCCATCTGTGGAATAACAAAAACCAAACCGAACCCATCAAAATTTGGTTACGTATTTCCGCATTTAACATCGACTTTTTGTACGCGACATTTGTCAAGTGTTAATCGTTGTATAACCAGAATAACTGCATTTTCGCACATTGATGATGGGCTAGATAAAAAAATAACTTTTTGAACCAGGAACCCACTGATCTGCAGTCGAGTGGTCTATCACTCGGCCACGGAGTCCTCACCCCCTGACCCGATCTGGAATTATATTACTGGGCTATATAAGGTGGGTGGTGCAAAGCCTCATCTAGACGCTAGGTTTTGCCTGTAGGTCTGCCCATAGGTTTTTCATGTGTGTTTTTTTTACCTATGGGACATCACTGTCTACACAGTAGGATTATCCCATAGGTCCTATCCTTTTTACCGAATCAAATGAGTCCGTTTCTATCACGGGATTTTATGAGGCGTAGGTTTGACCTAGCGAAATAGAACATGTTCTAGTCCACCGGACAAGACCTACCGGTCATAACATCGCCTACGGGTTTGTCCCAGCGCCTGTCCAGACGGTAAGATTTCCTATAGGTCAGGACTCATAGGCGTGACCTATAGGTAAGATCGTGTCGTATAGACGGGGCTTAAGAGTTGCAGCATCATGCAGACATCGATCGCAATATTGAATAGTGAACAACCGATTTCATACTAACAGAGCAAAACCATGTAATCATCACAAATAGTAATAAATGAGCGGGCAAGATACTAACACTATAGAGTTCCATCAACTCAATCGCGGTGTATTCCTTCGTCTGGTTCAGCGGCTTGAACTTGATATCAGAAGGAGGCTTGGCGTCATAAATAAACGGACCCTGGACTGTATCGAGGTCGTGCGTTCCTATGGCAACTAGTGAACGCTTACTGGAATATTATTAGTTTCGTAGATCATTAAATTCATTGTTAGACCGCATATACCAGAGCCAGGTAACGACTGGTGCAACAAATTGCACCTGCGCAATTAATCAATTAAATGCCCTGAAAATGAGCAACTTTCAAGCGAAAAATATAGCATATTACTATAAACCTATTGGTGAATGACCATAACCCAGTATACCCTTTAAATGTCTATTTGTAAATACGTGCTATCAGGTAGAAACAAGCCAACCATTCAAGTTTTGAAACAATACTGTTAAAGACTCATTTTGTTAGTTTCAGGTAAGGTAAAAGAAGGAAGGAAAATGTACGGTAAACCCACTTCATATAGAATTGATGCCGTAGACCATGACTCACCGGCAGATGTTTTGATGAAGCTTGTCTTGAAGGTCAATGAAACTCTGATAGCGTTCTTGTGTGAAGGTCACATCCCGAAGGACGGCGGCGACGCCAAATGGACGAACACGTGCCGTCTGCAAATATCAATCAAATTGCAAGCTGGACGAATAAAATCTACTGCTACATTACAACAATCGTTGAGAAATTTATGGCTACATTACAACAATCGTTGAGAAATTTATGGCTACATTACAACAATCGTTGAGAAATCTATTGCTACATTCCAACAAACCACGCACCGTCCGCTTCGGAGTGCCTGGCAAATACACTTTAGAACAGCCGAACGCGCTAATCACTAAGCCAAGGGATAATCCCCAGCCAGCCCTAGACACATCTATAGGAGCTGATACAAGACATGCTTCCTACCTCTGGTCGAATAAGCAGTTTCTGGACTGGTCCTGCCGGAGCTACTGTTCTGTATCGCACCGCTTCGATTCTAAAAACGTATCCGACATGAAATGATTCTTCAGTATTGTGGTGATAAATGTTTTCATCAATTAAATAAGTAGTTTCAAGACACTGGATACACTGTAGGTGGGTCGTGTCAGCAAAACTACTACTTTAGTAAAACGTCTACAGTAGTATGTTGCTTCAAAGTGACACATGTGCCAATTGAGAGGAGGATGAATATATATATATATATATATGGATCACCTCTATACAGAGATATCTGGTGACTGTGTAATTCTACTATAATACAGATAAACCATCCCCAATCTGTGTCCATTCTGTTACTTGTGTGCCATCATTATTTGCGCCAATCACATCACATAATATATTCATTCCTACCCATTTTGATATTTAACACATGTTTAAAAAGATAAAGTGTTAAGACAACATTAAACGCCATACAATATATTATATATATGCCCTGATATTTCCCTTACAATTTCCTCCATGATAATGCTCACCTTTCTTGGAATACCAGGATGCCACGTATAAGGCCCTCTACGCAAAGCAAGTCATATCTGGAAAGTAAACAATACAGAAGGTCAAACTGTACATATCTATATGTCTGTTACCTACTTCATGTTTAGCAGTAGATTATAAATTTTGCAATTCGCACACTTTTGAAGGCTACAAAATATATCTTATGTAATTGATGCTTGCTATGGATACCTGTTTGCTGGCACATCTATCTTGTAGATGATAGATTCTGAGGCATCTGTGGCCTTATTGGTGCCTTGTTCTCGTGCAATCATCTCCTTCTCTGATGTCTGCAATATCATGACATTACAAGTATCATAAGACACGTACACAGTAAATATGGCACTTTTGCAGCAATAAACTGCATGACACTTTTATATATGGTAGATGCATTCACTTTAATCTACCACAATAGCAAAATTACACTAGTTGGCAATATCTGACAAGATCCTGTTGTATATTTGTCGAGCTATCATATATGCAGGCACATGAAGAAAACACTGAAGTATACATATTTATTGTAACCTGGAGAAGCACTACATTATTGGCTTTTCAGGGGCTATTGTAAATAGTACACAGATGTTACTACCTGGGCTCGCGCTAGGATATTTTTTTCATTAGCCAATTTGGCTAATTCTGTGGAAAAACATTAGCCAAAATTAGCCAAATATATTGGTTATAAATTGGTTATGTGTTTGTAGTTGAAATTTTATATTCGCCATTTTGGCGAGTGTCCAGGAAGTTCTTCTCGCCAAAACCTGAATTTTCTCGCCAAATGGCTATTGGCGAATGCTAACGCGAGCCCAGACTACACATATAGAGTACATACCACTTCATCAAGCTCCAGGCCAAAATCGAAGCATAAATCATTAAATTCATCCTCAGCTGAAATGTCAAAAATACAATAATGTTTATGTAACGGAGGTACAGGTGATAACATATGATACAGTGCCTTTGGTATAAGATTAAAAAAAACACTATATATGTTAAATTATTATGCAATTCTGTCACTGACATGACTTACAACAAATGATCAGGCCAGGTATAAGACTGGCATATATAATTCAAGCAGATGAATCATACCTAATGGGCTGGCAACATGCAACACATGATTAATAAAACATTGTTTCTAAATATTTTAAGCAAACCTCTGTTTATAAATGAACCTTTCTACAAATAATCTTATTTATATACTTTTTTTTAATAAACCAGTTTGTAAATAAATCTATTTAATTTTTTTAATAAATAAACCGGCTCGTAATTTTTATAAGTAAGTAAACCTATTCATTAATATTTGTAAATAAACTACAGCACAAATTAATATGTATCATTGCCTAAGCTAACTGATTAAATGACATTGGCGCAATTTAGATAATTAGCACAATGACTAGTAATTTCAGTTAATTATATAGATAATATTGACTTCTGTAGCAAGCAGTGCAGCAAAAGTAAAGCGGTCCAGCCATGGCTGAAACACTTCTAACAGCCATGATCGTACCTTTACATGATAATTAATTTTTCACCCTCAGAAGTTTTTGCTTATAACTTTTTCACCTTTATGAAGAAGCAAGTTGTATTGAATCTAATAGAACTTAGTCCTTGCAGGTTCTATTTCTGGTGTAAGTGCTTTGAAGACCAACAAGTACTGGCTTAACATCCATGGATTAGGCATTTTTTATATTGGTGGTTGATACGTTGTGTAGTCAGTAAAGCTGTGTTGCATTTGTAGGGAGGGGGTGGAGTTGGGGGTCCATTGTTATCATTGGCAAGGTGCCCAATTTTGACTTGATACATAGAGTGGCAGGGTATAGTTCAGGAAGCGGTAGTCAATGATGTATCATCTGCAGTCTTAGACTAAGTTTGCCAGACAGAAAAATTATACCTGGATGGAATTACGACAGGTACTGGTTTGATGGAATAGTGGCTGGTCAAGTAGATAGAGAGGTAGGGAGGGTGAGGGGTAGACTCAAAAGAGACAAGCTTAGATTTATTTATATATAAGTTGTACCTCTCAGCTGATAGGAAAAAAGGATTATGTTTTGAGATAAATTATTACTATTTCGACTTTTAAAGTCATTAAACAGCTGTACTCTATTTTAACAATTATTTAACTATTTTTTACTTGCTAGATCTAGTTGATATTATTAAAAAAGTAATAATACATTACCCAGGTCACTTCTATGAATGATTGTCGATCATGACAATGAGCCTACCTCTTGAAATCGCCTGAACTATCTTCTTTAGATATTGCTTGGACTATAGGATGCATTCATTTTAAAGTTTGCTATCTGTTACTTATATATCGGTTATATTTTGTCAGTCGTTAACGGCTTTCCTCTTTGACACTTCAAATTTGACTATGCAATACAATCACATCTTCCGCATGGCGGCACAAAAGCAGATAAGCGCACACCTAAAACAATACAGAAACGCCTAATCCGCTCAGTCGGCCCCTCCCCATTATGTCACATATGTGACAGCCCACACCTTCTCACTGATTTCCCTAATTATCGCCCATCGCCACCGGTGAAACGTCAATAAGACAACATATTGGGTGCTTTTTTTAAGTGCCATTAGGCACTTACTTACTGTAAGTCCTGCCTAATCTCTCAAACAGGACATCTCTCTTCAACCCGACCGTCGGCATCCTCTAGCAGCTGGGACCTCCGTCAGTCAATCCACTACTCTCTACTTTAACCAGAAAGGACACTTAAGTGACGAAAAACAGCATGAGCAACCGCAACAGGAAGTGCGGTTTGTGTGTGGAAATGGTAAACATAGATGAACATATCTGCAGATGTGCGATTTACGTTGCAACGGCTACATACCAGAAAATGCCACAAATTTAATGAACCGTCGTATGTCTTAATTGTCGAGTAAGTCTTACAAACAAATGAAATTAACAGTAATTTATCTCATTCGTGATTCCTGGGATTCTACAGTTAACGCACGATGAACAATATTAGAGTATCGAGTCGTTTTAACAAAGATGTTTTATCTTATCTATGTTAAATATTGTAACGGAATATTTATTGTGAAGCCCAACAGTAGAGAGTAGGGCTGGTTAATTATGTAATTTATGTTCCCTAAGCTTTCATTTGCCGGAATATATTTACCAAGCAGTTAGAGTCAGACAGGGGACGCACGACCTCAGTGCACATGAATCCGGCTAAAAGGTTCACCAAGGTTAATCAAGGTGGTCACGTAGTGGGGGGTACGTGTACACATATAAGACATATAACTGACACGTGTGGGGAACTCGCTGATTGACCTTTGTATATAATTAGTGCAAGTCAGTGATATTGCATATGAGTTCTGCGCTACCAGGTTTCTAGGAAACGTGCAACAATGTATAGAACGGAACGTTACGCGCAGACGGCTGGCGCCGCTGTATGAGATATAGTGAAACGAGCCAGACATAAATAGATAAACTGTATGACACGCGCCTGGATGGGTGGCGGGAAATTTAGGGCTATATAAGGAGGTCTGTCACCGACAGACGAGGTTTGGATTTTGACTCGGCCACAAGCACTACTAAAGACACATTTCGGACTCACTTTCCTAAATTCCCGGTTGACCCTAAATTCGGAAGCCAGTAACCAAATCCTCACTGTAGAGGTACGCTTTTATAGCTTCATTCATCACTTCTTGGTTGGACTGTATTACGACGTTGTGACGCGAGAAGAAGGAATAAAACAGAATTGGAATTGAACCGATCTTCATTGTGATCGCCTGTTCCTACAGACGACTTACCCACGCGCCGAACAAGATCTACGGTTACAATATGGTAAGCACGCCCGATATCACCGGTCCAAGTTCATTGGTCCAAGGACCGGCGCGATAGCTCAGTGGGCTAGAGCGCTCGCATTGAGTGTTCTGGTCACCTGAGAGTCTAACGGCGCGTGGATCGATGGTTCGAGCCCTGCTGTGGCCATGTCTGTGTGGTCGCAGGATAAAGATCTGCCTAATCTCTCAAACAGGACATCTCTCTTCAACCCGACCGTCGGCATCCTCTAGCAGCTGGGACCTCCGTCCGTCAACCCACTATCTTATTTAACCAGAAAGGACACTTAAGTGACGAAAAACAGCATGAGCTGTCTAATATCCCGTTCCCGCTCCCAGTTCACGAAGATTTATTTCCTTCATTCCCAGTTCGCGGTAAAATGAAAAGCCCCTTGCCGAGGAACGAAAAAATACCCCTTGCCCCCTCTCCTCCAACTCTCGATTAATACCGACAATTAGCCATATATTTAGTAATGTTTACAGCAAGCTTTGCCGATGTAGTTTTCAAGATGAAATGCGACAATGCAAACATATCTCCTAAAAATCTCCTACTATAAATTGAACCGTGATCAAAATGCGTGCATTAAATAATGACTATGTTTGCAATTTCGCAATGACCAAAATCATTCACTAGCAATAAAAGTTAACTTTAAAACTTGATGCGAAATTACAAACTGTGGAAGCCATGATTTCACCTGGACAGCTGGATATGAGGCTGGATTCTGGAGGCGTAATTATATTGCTCATTGTGTGGTGTATGGTGAAAATGGATGCATATACCTTTGCGTCATTTTATTTAACGAACTCAGTCTTGTGGATGAATTCACCCAGTAGTAGTGCAGTATTCGTGGCTTTTGCTCATCACTATAGTAATTTTGTTCATCATGCAGTCTCGGCTTAAAATACAAAAATGTGATTCGATTGACGGATCCATTCCTTTGCAAGATCGCTGCAGATAGATTTCCAATAAAGCAAACACAGAGCTGATTTCGCACTACACTTTATTCATAATCTTTGGTGGCACAACGAGAAGTGATTAGAATAATCATTTTTAACTGAAAATGCTTTTCAAAATAATTTTACTGCTGTACGACCGTTAAATATCCCGTTCCGAGTATATCCCTTTCTTGAACGTTTCGTGTCAAGAAAGTTTTCAAATACACCCTCGTTGACATCGTATATGTTAATGCGACGGTATGAAAATATACCATCCAGTGTGCTGATACAAACCTCAGAACCCGTGCTACGAATGATTGCCTCATAAATGTATTATTGTACAAACGGAATTATATTTCGTGCTTTGTGCAACAGACGAGCATAGAATCAGCTGAATCAGCGATCCTAATATCGCTTTTAACGATTGTGGGCATAACTGCATGGTACGTACCATGCTATTTTGAAGATACAATGCAAATAATCACACATTACAGCAGAGATTATATTCATATAACGTTAGTCGAGGTCGATATATATAGTTATTTACAATTTATCTGGCCTTATTCGGTTACTAGATCGAAGTCTCGTATTCAAATTTAACTAAGCGTGATGTCGGTACAGTAATTCTCAACAGAGTACGTATGTACGTAATTCATGGTCGATAATTGGATCGTAGCATTCGTTCGTATAGCTACACCGTGAAAGCTTAACAGTGATCAATAACGTAAAATACCTACGAGCTACGCATCATGACGTTATCACATACAGAGTAGCGTTTCTCATAAGGCGTGCCTTTAAAAATATGACGCATATGTTTTATACCTCGTTGAGTCTGTAAAACAACAATGTCACTTCGCGGTTTACTTATATCGCGCTCGGGACGTCCGGCCTAGCGAGCCGCGGTCGACATCACGCAGATACCGAACAGCGAACAGGCGCGCAGGGATATAACGCCGCGACCACCAACTTATGCTCCGGTAAACCAATTTGCTTCTACATGTCCGGATAGCTCGGAGGCTTTCAGGATTTAAATTCAAGATAGAATATATTTATTTGACATGGAGAAGAGATTGGTAATACAAAAAAAAATACAGAATATATTACTTTAAAGGGAGCATTATTTCTGCTGTGGTTCTGTTTCTCTTCATAATTGAAACTCTCGTTATTTTTTCCATGTCACTGCAATACGAGCGTATGGCCACGAGAGCGGGCATCACATATTAGCAGGCCTTCGTATACATTCGCAACATAATTGGATAATGTTTTTTTCGGTCTACCAGATGATTATCTAGTAAAGTAAACACTGAGCTAAATTGCAGATTTTATTTGCCCATTTAATTGAGCCATCCTTTGTTTTTCCAAACTTCGATGTCTGTGATAATAATGATAGGAACTCAAGCGAATGCACGAGGACCGCGTGTTTACCTCCACACATGACGCCTCCCGCACCAATTCTCATTTTGTCGTCAAATAAATTGAAAGTTGATTCCCAATAGCATAATTAAGAAATATATATATATGTCATATTCAATTCCACGTGTGTTCATCAATGCTTTTAAGAACAGGAAATTAGTATATACACAGAATATCCCGTATTGGGTTAAAAACATTTTTTAACTTAGGCGTCATTTCGATGTCTAACATCAGTCACTTACAGGCTTTATAAACGGTGAGTCAATTGGCTATTTATTCCACCATGCCTCAAGGAAGTCAGATAAATAATTGAATTATTATGTTATGATTATGGTTTCATATAAGTCAATCATCGATATATATATATATATATATATATATATATATTTCGGCGCGATATAATACATTATAAGATTTATATTGAATATACTAAATCACAGTTGTTGTAACAGAAGAAACTCAGCTTTGGACAATACAGAGTAGAAAACATATTAATTAGTACACTGATATTCTATACACTGCTTTTTAAAAATCCTTGAGCGCATTAAGATTCAGACTTGAAGTGACGAACTCCACCATACGAATCTGAACAGGTGTACTGCCGCCAGCAAATGTATGTACACCACATGGAGTGAAGTAAAATCTAGCAAAGATTTGATTTCTGGGGATGAATTCTGCAGAAACTCTGCAAAGAAGAAACCATGAGAAGACCATTAATGTAGGTATAAAAGGATCAAATGTTATTATATTATCGTCTGACTAAGAGTTACGAGCTCGCAACTATCCTTTACATGTTAGGTTAACGATAGATCCTATTTTACGAGCAACGGAAAAATAAGCGTTATACCGCGATTATTGGAGTACAGCCATCTTCGTGAATTTATATTCTGGCAATATTATTAGAAATCATGCATGTTTACCATATATTTACCGTGCCGGCAATTATTTTTTTTCAATTCTACGAGCAAAAGTTATGAAATCTTATAGTGGATGACCCCCTGGTCAAGTTTCGTTGGTCAAAATCATGCTGGATTAGTTTCGTTTCCGCGGCGGCCAAAGAAGGACTTGCTGACCTGTGTCACAGTACGTGGCTCGCAGTCCGAAGGGACACAGACAGAAGTATTCGTCACCATCCGAGTAGCAGACGCCGCCATCAGAGCAGGGATTCCGGTCACAAGGGTCTGCAAAGACATGTAAGACTGACGACTTAAAGTTGCCATTTCAACAAATGTAATGTATACATACAAACCGCTGGGGCCTCCTGAACTGATCTTCTCCTTCTTCATAGAATAACAAAATACGATTTGCAAAAAAGTGTCGACCGGGGGAATATAGGACCACAGGGGTTGTTGCCAACAGTAAATGCATATATGTCCAGTGTCCAGTGTCGATTTTGCAAAATTGGCAGTGAAGAATGTCGATATTGCACGACGTATCTGAAAAAGTGACATCGACACAGGTAGTGATTGTAAAACCAAAAAACACTGAAATTAGCCAAAAAGCGACACGGAACGCCGTGAAAAATTGACATTGGACACTGAGAATTTTAATAATCGACACTGAACATTGGACCCCCTCTTCCAGACCCCTTCCTCTGTAAATCTCGTACCTTGTACAGGTTCGTCACAGGCCAGACCGCCCATTCCCTGGGCACACAAACAGCGGTAGCCATAGCTGTATCGTACGCAGGACCCGCTGCCGCTGCACGGCGACGAGAGACAAGGGTCAATGCCCTCCACTGAAACAGGAACGGAAAATATCAAGTAAATTGGGCCCAATTACAGCTGAATGGTTTAATTATCACCTTAATAGCGAGCGCAGCGAGCTCTTTAGATAACACACGTAAAAAATGATGAAATCTATATCTGAATCCCATACTGTTATGAGCTGGTGAAATCAACCGGAAGTCGACATCCACCGAGGAAAGCGGAAGAGACCGCATCTATGTAAGCATGCGTGGTTTTTGTTGTTGTCGAAGGTTGATTACTGTAAGACATATATATCATTTATATGCATATATAAACGTAACTTGCTGATTTCAAAATAATGAAACTCTCGTTTTATATGTTCTATAATCAGTTATTGACAAGAAGATTCAACGTTTCAAACCCGAATTCTAGACTTTGTCGTGGCAAAAAAACTGAGTAGTTGTGACGTCAAAATGTTATCAAAATGACGTGACAATAGGAGTTGCTAAGCAACCGAATGATATACCACAAGCACGTGCATGGTATACGTCTGTGAGAGCCCAAAACGTCCGACTGCCCAAAATGGGCCAGGATCAGGATTTTTACACATACAACATAATGCACAGTTAGCTACAACTCGAGCATCCACGAATAAATATATCACAAAAAACCATGACCAGAGTTTGTCCATGTCCGTAAGGTGGTCCCGACCTCGCATAATTATCGTTTTAATTGATAGATCTATGGCCGGAGGGTGTGACAAGTTCAAAAGAGGGCAAAAAGGCCAATTAAGGCTGTAAAATACCGCTAACGCTTATTTTTTTCGTGCCTTGTTATGCACCATACGCCCCCCCCCCCCCACCCCACCCCTTCGAGCTTCTCCTCGAGTTTTATTCGTACATTGCTATCTAAGAGATACAAAACGAGCGTATCACGGCTTCATGTCGCCAGATTGCATGTGAATGATTGAAACGTCAAATGTAACTGTTCGTTGGTTCTTAGCTATGTAGGACGTTTTGGGTAGTCGGAAGTTTTGGGCTCTCACATACGTCATCCCGCCAAAGCTATGCATTATGGCAAGCCGAAGTGCGATTTATTTTGATTATTAATCTAGATTCCACGGAATAGCTGGTTTAATAAATATGCTATCGCATTTGTTAGGTAGCACCTATCCATATTACAGCTATTACAACATACACCCACAGAAGAAAGCCGGGTTAACACACAAATTATTGTGAGGTCAGCAAATGGACACAACCAACATTATCTAACCGATACCTATATAGCTGATCCCTATCTTATGTATATATGTATATTATCTAATGGTGTCTGGATAAAGATAAACTAATTCGAATCGGATTATTTGGCATCCGTCCGTCTGCGAAAAGACGATGGAATTGCAGCTTTTGTTTTGGTTTAATTAAGTAGTAAGAATTCAGATTTAATCGAAAGCGCTGAGATCATGTGAAGCTTTCGGTCTTGAATACTTACAGTCGTCTGGTAAGTGGAAGTCACATTCGTAGGTGGTAATGTTTAGTGCCGTGCACGTCTGACTTACTGGACACGGCATGGAGCTGCACGGATCCAACTCTGCAGGGAATGGAAGGGATGTGTTGTAGAATGTATAGCGGTAACATACAGTGACACCTGCGTAATCATCTATTATATATGTGTGTCACTGTCTCATGCGTCCATTGGCATACAGATGTTATTTATGGATGCAAGCGGTCGGCGACGCCATTTATTTGAGACAAAATCCTTCTTACATTTCTTCTTTGGTCTTCAAGTTGGCATATTATGCCCAGCTAGTAACAATTTATTGATTAAACATGATAGCGGTTCAGCAGTTAGTCTCGGAGTGTTTTATTGAGAATGCGGCCCTGAAAAATACATAATGTCATGCAGGGTATATAGCCATGCAGAGACCTTTTGGTCACAAGGCCTAGAAGAAAATGCTAGCGCTCACAATTCTGTTTGACAATTACCAATTAACTACTGCTGTTAATTGAATTGTAAATTGCGAGCTCAAAATGCGAAAACGTCCTGATCAGCTGGCGCACTGTTGTTTGTAGACACTGAATCTTGTTTGTACCAGCCAACATTTTAGCTGGTACAAAAATTCCCTGCTGTGATGCGTTATGGGATCTTGCATGGATACCATACCTATCTCGCAGTTTAGTCCAGCGAACCCGTAGGAACAGCTGCAGCGGTAGGTGTCACCAGCCCGAGAGCACGTGCCGTTGTTACGGCATGTCACGTAGTCACAGGGATCCAGTTCTGCGAGAAGGCAAACCATAGCCAGGATTCTGCTATACTATACTCGAAAAAAAGGTTATCATTCCGATCACTAAAATGCTTGGTTATGCTTTTTCTTTACCAGCCATTGTTTCAGTGAATCCAGCGATGTATTATGTGAATTTTCCTGTGCGTTCACATATGTGCCCCTTTACTACAATATGTCTCGTTACCTATGCTTGGGAATAACGCTTGGGACGTTACACCAAACAAAAAACAGTAAATAGGTGGTAAATGAAGTTTTTGCTAGGTTCCGATGAACGAAGAGAACCATCTGCCAAGGCCATCGTAAATCTTGCCGATACCTATATAGCTGACCCAAACCATTGTAAATCTTGCTATAATATGTTCCTTGTATTTATCTATATATATAAATTATTCTACTATTTATGATCTTAATTAATCAAAAATATTCTTCTACGCCATGTATAAGATATGCTAAGTTCATGCCCTTAGTTTTATGAAGAAAAAAACCACACAATCTAGAGTTTATGTACATATATTTGTAATAGGGGATTCATTTTAGAAGAAGTCCCTGTACCTGTCTCGCAGAGGTAACCTTGGTAACCTGGTTGGCAACGGCAACGGAAATCATTTCCAACGAGGACACAGGCTGCGTTGTTCTGACATGGGTTCTCTGCGCATGCGTCTTTCACTTGATAAGAGACATATTATATGTGTCAAGAAAAGCGTCATAATGCATGCACTTTATTGCTATCAATGATTTAACATTGACTGGCCGGTTAGAAATAAGATATTATTTGCCGAGAACACACGTAAAATTCAGATATGTATGTTCAATACATCGAAATTACCATTTTGGGAACTAACAACATGTTAAATGTATTGTATATAGCCTGACTTGTTTACCACAATGATGCATATATAATATCATTTTTCTCTCCACTTTTTTACTTTTACTTTTACTATCATCAACATGATCAAAATTGTAAACATATTAGTGCGAACTGGGCAAAGTAATTGATTCGGTCGCAATTGCCTTGATGATAACTGTTGCAGGAAGACGCCTACCTTCCAAGCAGTTCTGTCCCGTGTAGCCCTTATTGCAGTCGCAGCTGTATTTGGGTCCAGAACGTATACATACTCCTTGGAAGCCGCACGGATCGCTTAGACAAGGATTGGCCTCTAAACAGGTCATAAGAAGAAAACACGAAATAGTCAGCATGCAACATTTAATGTTGTAATAAAAAAACGGATTGATTTTAACTGAGATGCGATGGGCTGAAATTGTTGGAGCTGTTTACTGTCAATGAACGAGTTTATAGTTTAGTGTTGATTGAAAGTAACATGCATTTTTGTGACAATCTGATTGGTACTATCCGTTCTTGTGACAATAATCTGATTGGTACTATCTGTTCTTGTGACAATAATCTAATTAGTACTATCTGTTCTTGTGACAATAATCTAATTAGTACTCTGATTATTTGTAACAGTATTATCAACAGCTAATAGAATCTACCCCGTTGTATATATATCATTACCACAGACATAGTAATCGTTATGCACACGCGTATGATGCCATATATGTCTGTAACAGAAACAATGATTCAGATAGTGTATTCCTGAATAGTGCTTGAAAATCCCAACTCATCTTCGGATGAAGGCGGTATAACAAACTATAAAAGTTCACGAATCATAATACATGGTTAGTATCTTCCGTGACTGTTGCATACTTTAATTCTAGTTTTTATTTCTTGTTTTACATGCAGACGATCACTACCTAAAATACGCTCTCGTATTTCGGGAAATTTAATATTTATTATTACTAGGCAATCGCTATGCATATTGCCTCAAAATGAAGGCCTTTAGCATGTTAGAGAGCTTTTCTTGTCCTGCAATGTATAATACACATGAGCACATGAAAATATGGCCCACCACGACGGGCTCTGGTTTCAGAAACTGGACTTGGAACGCCAATCTAGGCGCCTACCGGCGAGCACAAACCAAAACCTATCGACAGGCCACCGATGCAACGACTGCGGTAAGCTCTGTCGGTCACAGATAGGCTTATTCAGTTTTAAGGAAAAAGGCCGAGATGCAATTCGTATAACTCAACCCAAAACAAAGCTGCAAAGCCATCTTCTTTCGCGGACGGGCGGATGCAAACCATACCTATGATATTTCCCATCCGTTTGGAGGAGTACAAGTCCTTGCCACGGGGATGCTATTCACCAGCTTAGCCTAGTACAATATCGCTCGAGTATATAATATTTGCTTATACTATAAAGGATATACTCCCCTGAGCGATAGCATTTTTAAGCAAAGTTATCATTATCATGAACACTGGTCCCTCGGTTACCAGGTAACATAGTACCCATATATTTTGCTGTTGCTGCAGGAACCTGATCACTTTTCGATAAAGATATCCACCAGAACCAGTACCGCCCTCTAGTGAGTTATATCGAAGAATTCTGCTTCCGTCTAGTGATGAGGTAACAGTACTCAGTGCAACGGTGCGGCGAGTAGGCACCACCTGGTGCACCCAGTATCTATTGATTAACGATGCCACATCGCATCGCCAATCCGTTAGTCACGTGGGTCTGTCGCATAACGAGCTGATATTAGTCCTGAATATACAGCATATAGGCCTCTTCTATGTCTATGTCCTTCCCCAGTGCATGAAACACAGGATTTTTGACACGGAAGTTCATGTAAGTTCACAGATCCAAATCGA
Source organism: Arenicola marina (assembly GCA_964019135.1). Classification (NCBI taxonomy): domain Eukaryota; kingdom Metazoa; phylum Annelida; class Polychaeta; family Arenicolidae; genus Arenicola; species Arenicola marina. Next base: position 37,858,332 of record OZ025253.1, on the reverse strand, counting down.
TATGCATACACTCACGCAGGATTTAAAAGCCCCATCATGGCAACAGGCCATAATTCATTCAGTCCGGTGTGATTAATGGCCCAGTTCTTTCCCCCTGGGATTATGACCTCTAAATGTTGATGTATCGGCACAAATTCGACCGGTTTTCGACGTTTCTATAACGTTGCGCTATCAACGATTTTTCCACTTTGAAGCGACGTCAAGATGTCGATTATGCCATTAATCACTCCCGGTAGGAGGAGCCACATATATATTCATGACCCAATGGTGAGTGCGTTCGTAGAGATCTGCAGATATATGTTGCGTATATGACATTATTTATATGTCATTTATCCAAAAAACTGACGAAAATGTCAAGACTTTTGGGGGGTTTTGCCTTACAGGCAAGTAATAGTATTATTACAATAAGGTTAAAATGCACGTCTTGTAAGAACTAATACAAATATTTTACAGCTGCGATATTGCATGGCTCCTGTCGAAGAAAATAAAGTAGGCCAAAGACTCCTTGTAATAGCGATAATTCTTCAGACAATGACGTATGCGTAAGAAGTGCTCAATGGACCCTGAGACCGCCCCAGGGGAGGAGCGAGTTTTGGGTAACTGCGTAGCTCGCAAAAAGCGAGTACCGAGTTATAGCTGCATAACTTTCAATAGGTTAGCATATGGTGTTTTCTAAAAGAAAAAACATGTGCACAGATAAATATCTTCACTATCAACGGATACCATTTTAAGAACGAGATGGAGGCATATACGCAGGGAAAGCAGCTGGTATAAAATGCCAACCGGCGAACGTAATGACTTTCCCTACACTGTGCGTATCAGGAAAGTGGCAGGCATATTCCCGGCTAGCCGATGTTTTTCAGTACGGAAATAATGATCTTTCTCACATCTATTCTGTCTAGAGATATTAAAAATCTTCTTATTCTTATTCTAGTGAAGTATAAGCTGTGATTCCATTACATAATTCAATAATTAAAGGAAACTTTACAGTGACATCTTGTGTGTTTTTTCTGTGAATAATAATGCCATGGAGTCAACCTACCCCTGAAAAAAGAAAAGTGGAAGTCCGGCACCTGAACCAACTCCAACCAATGATACACGCTTGCGGGAATCGGTTTTCTCACGCGAAACCCGTGTGTCAGTGTCTATTTTGTACCATAGACGTCGCCGTGAGTATCTGGAACGGTCGATCGTCCGTTTCACATACCCCTGGCGACATCTATCGTCAAGCTATTCAACTATTTTCCAAGAACTAATTAACCTTTATAGGAAGGAATGTAATGAAGTATGTATTTGTTTTAGCGCTGGCATCGCTTGAATATGTGTTAGACGTACCTTGTTGATGATCTTTGACCAATACACAAATTAAAATTCAAAACAAAATGTATAGGGCTGGAAAAGTCGCCACAACCGTGAGGCATGCACCTCTGTGGTCACTAACCTATCTCGCAGAAGTATCCGTTGTAACCCTCCACACATAGACAGTCGAATTCGATGCCATAGGACACACACGTTCCATTATTTTCGCAGGGCAAGGAGTCGCAACCGTTCAGCTCTGAATGCAACATAACGAGTCAGTTATTATCATAATTTCATCAAGTTATATAATTGTTTGAAAGGCGGACCAAGAATAACTGGGGTTTACCAATTAGATCATTGAGATAATATGGCTCTTTGCTTCACATATGTACTAATATAAAGAATACATACGCACGAGGTTCGATATACGTATCTATATTTGTATTGAGAAACGCTCTAGACTGAACCCAACTGGACTTTGGAGTAAATTTGGAGGTTATCATGACGTCGCTACCGGGAATCGAACCCAGGACCGTTGTGTGCTTGTTTTTTTGCTGTAATTGGGTGATGTTTTTCTACCGTTTATATTGCTGAATTAACAAAACGCGGTTGGCCTGGTTCGGGTGGTATGGGGTGGGGATGGGCAGGAGACTGGGCAGGAGACCGGTCAAGGGACTCACCTGTTTCGCAGCTGACCCCTGAGTAACCATAGGGACAGCGACAGATGTGGAATATGCCCTGTCGGATGCAGTCGCCTTTGTTCATACACGGCAAGCTCTCACAGGGGTTCATTTCTGGAGACAAATGGTTGCCATGGGGTCACCATTGGATCGTATCACGCAAAAAAAGAGGTAGTCCCGATGACGCACATATCTTAATAATCTAATTCTCGTAATCAAGTCGTTTATGTTACTTTGAATAGATTGCATTCATTCTGATTCTGATTCAGCCCCACGTAGCAGTTGCCAGAGTCATGCATCTCATTTGCGGAATAAAATCGTCATCTAAGAGTGGACGTCCCTGCAGTTTGTTGTCCTTTACCACGAAGACAGAGTGACACATATATTTCGTCAAGAGTTATAACGCTACCAATATTAGGACATGCGTCTTGTCATTTTACAAGAAAATACTTTAAAGGCCTAAGGTGGCTGTATGAGTGGCTTTAACGTTATTTTCCACATATATTTCCCGCCAATTTAAATAAAATGTCCTAATATGATGCAATGCAAGAGATGAAGCTACCGGGAAACAACTATGTGAATAGCGTTAGGGATCATTTCCTACCAACGTCGCAGCGGGGCCCCGTGTAGCCTGGGAGACACGTGCATGTGTAATTGGTCGCGTCCTGGAAACACTGACCGTCGTTCAAACAAGGGTCACTGAGACAAGCATTGATGGCTAAAACCAGAGAAAAACAGAAGAATTATCAATAAATATCAGGCAAAAAAGCAGTGAATCTCGTCGACGATATTTGCATGCCTTTGGAATTATGAATCACCACCGTGTATGATACTCTGAGCTATACTGTGATGCTTTTTACTTAGATGACGTCCGCCATTTTTAAACATGGCGGACTCATACACACCGACGTAAAAACTTAAAAATAATGTTCTTGAAGAACTGTTTTATAAGGACAAGGGAAACCTATCTAACGACGCGGAGAACCTTTATAGAGACACGGAAAACCTATAAATAGAGACGCGAAAAACCTTTATAGAGACACTAAAAAAACAAGTAACGACACAGCAAAGCTACGTAGATACACCAAATAGGTATATAACGACACAGCAAAGCTACGTAGATACACCAAGAACGTACGTAACGACATGGGAAACATATGTAGAGAAACACAAACGTAAAAACGATAAAGACTTAGGTGAAGGCATTGACAACCAATTTAAAGATATTACGCTCTTCAACTGTTTTGGCGTGATGCTGGACAAAACTCACGTTCTTCACACATATCTCCCTGGTAGAAGTTTGAGCACGCGCAGTGGTACTCTAGACTGCCTTCCTGCTCCCAGACACACACCCCGTCATTCAGACATGGATTGCTGTCGCATGGATTAATGGCTGCAACATATTGAAAACACTACGCTGCTGCAAATCAGTCCACGTCACCCTATGTTAGCCTCTAGAGATTCAACCATTGATATATATGTTAGGCATGAGCAATACGTGCGCTATACTGAATGGTTGGCCCTCATGAAGAACATCGTCATTAACCACTCCTAACTCGAAGTCGTATTTGCTTCTTTATTAAGAACATTTTCAGTTCTTAGTTTTAATTTTGTCATGCGTTGCGTCATTTATAATATATCATGGCTTTAGTATATGGTACAGGGTATCCAAAATAACCTGTAAGTGCAAGTGCTAAGGCCAGGATCAATTTATTGTGAAAGCATATTGTATATTTGCAAATTTATCTTTTCCCAGATGACTTAATTATATAGCAATAATAATATTACATTCTCATTAATTCACTTATTCACACCTTCTTCACAAAGGTCTCCAGTGAAGTATTTTGTGCACACGCATCCGAAGTCCAAGCCCTGCGTCTTAGTGCACGTGCCAGCATGTTGGCATGGCAACGAATCGCATGGATTAAGTTCTGGAAGAGAAACAGCGATTCGTTTCAACGGATGATGAAATCAACTTGGCTCTCACGTGCGATCTTCTTTTCGACGAATATAGTTTAATAAGTTGGAGTTGGATATATCAGATGAGCAGGGCGGGGCGGAACGAGTAATACCATTCGCAAAATCGGGGCTAAACTCTCTCGTTTGAATCGACATTGAAGAACTATTTTGAGCAACAGTTCAGATCAATAACCATCATGAGGTAAAAACTCGGCCCACATTATACCCCACATTTTTCTTCAAATCGCTTTAAATAGAATATCAACAGCAATCTATCAATATTTTTTCTTGCTTATCGATTGATTTGTGGACATGTGTAACACATTGGCAACGGAAACAAACCTTGGTGTTCCATAGTATAACAGCAAAAAATACTATGTCAAAGCGACATGTATGTTTTGGCGCGGACACGAAAACGATAATCGGCTCAGGGCAGGCAAACAGAGACGCCGCCTTAAAACAAAACGAGCCCACAGCTAGGCTCTCTCACCTGTCTCACATGACTTTCCCGTATATCCCTCGGTACATGTGCACCGGTAGTCGAAGCCAACCACAGCCTCGCAGCTAGCGTCGTTTTGGCAAGGGTCGCTGTCACAAGGATCAACCGCTGGTTGGTGGGCAGAGCAGACAGCGTTAAATATTGTCATTAATTCAAGGCACAAATAAACCAACACTTAATCTCTTAGGGGCGTCACTAAACTTATATACAGGTTCATTGTGCGCTTTTGAACAACGACAGGTGAGAAGGAACGTTTGTGTGCAGTAAACACCGCTTAATGCAATATCATAGATATATATATATATATACGTAAGCAGAAATTTCACGAAGATGGCAGGACCAAAACAACATTGATGTTCGTTGCTCATAAAATAATTTTTCGATCAATAGGTAATTTGACATGTAATGGATATATAGGGTTGCGAGCCCATAGCTCTGAGTGAAACGATTCACTGGTGTGGCAGAGCATGCCGAAGTTATACGTAACTCTTTAGGTCACGAAGCTATGCGTCGTATTGACCCATAATTTGCAATTTCAAGTCGAGGGAGATTGGGAGGTGGGGGGGGGGGGGGGGGCGTGACCAGTCCCAACAAGACACACCAGTAGATCCGTGCCTATTGGATGTCGAAAAACTTTCCCCTGAAAGGTTGGTTGTATATTCAAAACGCTTTAACTAATCCGGGTCATATCGCGTCAATGGGAGAAACAAGGGAAGAGAGGAGATATGTCCCCCGGGGTAATCCCCTACTCTTTGCGAAGAAAGGCTTGGGATCTTTATCCGGCGACCACACAGACATGGCCACAACGGGGCGCGAACCACCGATCCACGTGCCGTTAGGCTCTGAGGTGACCAGAGCACTCAATGCGAGCGCTCTAACCCGCTGAGCTATCGAGCGGCTCCCACTTGCCCCTGGAAATCCTAACGTATATATTATGTATCAGTATATAATGTATATTTTAACCTACGTATTTCACACTTGTCTCCGGTGAAGTATTGGTTGCATATACACTGGATGGTGTATCCGTCTCCGTGGACACACGTCGCCCCATGCTGACACACTGCGTCGTTCGGATTCACGTCACAAGGGTCTAATTCTGTGTTTAGTCAGACAGAAATAGTATAAATTACACATAGTTACACCAATATGCAGTCGTAATCATTTTATAGTGTCTCATTTAAAGAACGGTAATTTGTACCAAATGATTAACCAAACGCGTTGCATCGTGATAAGATGGAGAGTCACATGTATGAAATTATGCAAAACATCTAAATACAAATCTAAAAATTCAATTTTTCATGAATTATTATGGCATTCTCTTATTACTACAGTAGAACTTGTCATGTTTGTATACATGTGATTTAGAGTGGCAGGATCGTATTGGCCGATACGTGATATAACAACTATTTAAATATTTAATGGCAGACTCACTCATAATTATATACACATATATTTATCATAAATTGAGACGGCAGATGACATAAATATGGCCATTCCTTCAGAACCTGATATATAATATGTAAGTTCTCGGAGAAAGTATTTGAAACCACCAATCAACAAAACTGTTTTTTCTTACCCTTTCGATTGCAAGTATGATGTTTTCATATAATAATTAACTAGTTTAGATACAAATATTGACAGCAAACGACTAAAGCTAAATTTACAATGCATCGTACCTGACGATCGCTTCATTTTGATTCCTTACCTCCTCTGCATTAACTACGATTTTTGCATTTATTAAAGGAAATTGGATACGGAATTGATAAAAGTTGACCCAGACAACGGGTCTCCAAGTAAAGGACTACAGACAATCACGGATAGAGTGGGTACAAAAAAAACTTATGAAACTCTATATCTAAATCTGTGATAATTGGTGATAACATTGGCAACCAGTAATGTAATATCCATGAACGTACTCATTCATGGAAAGAGAGTTTCCATTGTCCAATATATGGCATAGTGAACCTCATACAAACAAAAACAACATTTATCAAAGTTTATAATATGAAACAATCAGGATATCAAAGAGAAGTTGCAGATCAAAATGGTGCTGAGACGTTTAGAATCAGAGTAAAAGAATACCATATTTTGCCTAGATAAAGGTCACTATCATACAACACACCGGGAAAAACAAAAAACAAAAACATAAAAAAGTAAATATGAAAGGAAAATCAATGGGTAAAAGTCGATGGGTTGCAATTCTACGCCCAATCCGCCCACGACTATGTTCTAAATCTAATCGATGTTACATAAATAGAAATATCACAAAGTAATCTGAAAACAAAAAAAGGAGCACCGGATGTTATGCAGGACGCCATGTTTAATATTGCTATATTGCAAGTATACGTAACTATAACTCGACAATACAAAGATACAAGTTCACTCCATCCGTGTGTTAGCCGTACGGAAACAAATGTTTCACGTAACATATACTCGGTTTATGTTCTCAATCCGTATTTTATATAAAGTGATGCAGCGCTGTAACAACTAAAAAACGATTTCTATCTGCATAATAAGAACTGAACCTACAGACTGATAATCGTCATCACTTAAACCATAAACCGTAACATATCGCCCAGGTATATGAATATATATGTAGATTATTTATAGATTGAGAGAGAACATAGGGTCCTAGCGCTCTGGGTAAAGCAATGGATACTAACATTGCATGGCCTTTATCTGTTTTTATCTCTGAAGCAATCATTGGCTTAATAGTAAGGCCAAGTTAATGAAATTGTTCGTTTCTCACCTGTACCGCATATTCGTCCCTCATAGTATTCCGGGCATTCGCAGTAGTAATCCAACCCCGGCTGCGGGATGCATGTTCCGCCGTTGATGCATGGCTGACCGATGTCACACGGGTTAACCTCTGTAATATCGCCCAGGGTCATGAAATGGACAGCGCCCAACACGGAACAGCAACGAAAATACCTTATCTACGTGTTGCCTCGTTTTTTGTCACATATCGACCTTACTAGTTGGGGTGATGTGAACGTATTTTGAAGTTTAATACTCTTTTGAAGATTGGGTTAAGATACTGGGATGGAGGCATACCGTTCTCTACCACCATATCATAATGACAATCAAAAGCGGAAGCGGAAGTATGTGTTTGATAATGGCTTTTCATTCTCATACTTAAAATGTTGAAATTTGATGACGGCAGTGATGATGGTTGGTGTGTTGTATATTCAATGCGCTTCAGCTACTCTTTTTTTCATGTTGCGCCAATGGGAGAAGTGAGGGAGACGGTAACCCCATACTCTTTGCGAGGAAAGACTGGAATCTTTATCCTGCCACCACACAACCATGGTCACTGTGGGGCGCGAACCACCGATCCACGTGCCGTTAGACTCTCACGTGGCCAGAGCGCTGAATGCCAGCGTCCTAACCCACTGAGCTATCGGGCCGACCCCGGCAGTGATGATGGTGCACGTTGCGTCGTAAGTTTGAAGACACGAATACTGCACTGACCTTCTTCACACAATGTGCCGCCGAAGTGTTCTGTACACTCGCAGTGGAACTCCAGACTGCTATCCTTCACGCAGGTCCCGGAATGCTGACAGGGACGGCTCTGACAGGGGTCGTACTCTGGAGCAGAGCGAGACGTGGACAGAGGGACGGATGGACGTATGGATGAGTGGATAGACGGATGGATGTATGGATGGATGTATGGATGGATGTATGGATGGATGGATGGGAGATAGATGGATGGGTGGATGGATGGATGATTGGGTGGATGCATGTATAGATGGACGTATGGATGGATAGATGAATGGATGGGGCATAGATAGATGGATGGATGGCTGGATGGCTGGATGGATGGAATGGATGGGTGGATAGAAGGATGGGTGGATGGAAGGATGAATGGATGGATGGGGATAGATAGATGGATGGATCGATAATCCCCTCCTCTGGCAGTTTTTATCGTTCACATAATATACATGTTGCCGCAGGTCAACTCGTACTCACCCAGGCCACAGAGTGTGCCGACTCGTACTCACCCAGGCCACAGAGTGTGCCGACTCGTACTCACCCAGGCCACAGAGTGTGCCGACACGTACTCACCCAGGCCACAGAGTGTGCCGACTCGTACTCACCCAGGCCACAGAGTGTGCCGACCCATCCGGGATTGCATTCACATTCAAAGTCTAGTTGGCTCGTCCAAATGCACGTAGCGTTGTTCTGACACTTGTTCATATCGCACGGGTTGATCACTGCAAATATACCAGATAATGAAACTAAAACCTAAAATCTAAACACAATGTCAGCATGACTATTTTATACAATAATGATGTTTTCTCCAGCCAATTTCTCCTAGACAACTATTGATACTGAGGTTTTCTCTTGGACTATAAATTGATATCGAAGTTTTCCACAATCTATTTATCATTTAGGCAACTACTTGTACTATTGATAAAGCTGATTGCTAGTCTATTTTACCAATGTTGATGTTCTCTCCGTCCTATTACTCTCGGACAAGTATTAATATTTTAATTGACATTTTTTTTTATATTGTGGAACATGTTTGCTACTATTTCAATTACGCTACTACAGTATTATCAATCATACAACACGTGCCGAAAGTAATATTGCAATTCCCTTTACACGATATTTGTGGAGCCGGTTTGACGCCAATACAGGACAAAAAGAATGTATGAGAAAAATGTGGTTATATTCTTATAGCTACGAAGAAATATTATAACTGCTGAATCCCTGTATCGCAACAAACACGCGACAGAATCGGCGATATTTTTTATGACGGAAGGTGATCCGTATGGCGATCTAATGACCTTTACATTACATTATTTCATCCGTTGAGCCTTGACTTGACCCCTTGATGTCCTCGAGGGACCACTGACCTGATTCACATTTCTCCCCAGAGTGTTCCTTGTCGCAGACACAGCGGTATGATAATCCCGACTGCCTCACGCATTTGCCGTCGTTGTGGCAAGGGTCACTCGTACACGGGTTAATTCCTGCAAGACAGGCGACAACACGGAATAGGTGTTTTTAGTATAAGTAAGAAGTTTTAAACCCCTGTGTGTTATATCGCGTAAACGGGAAGGGACAATGAAGGAAGGGAGGAGTCATGTTTCCATGACTAACCTCCAAATTATACAATCGATCAAGGTTGCAAATAAGACATCATGATGGAATGTCAATAATTGCATCTTCGTCCGAGTGGTAATTATGACATTATGATGGAATGTCAATAATTACATCTTCGTCCGAGTGGTAAAGATGACATTATGATGGAATGTCAATAATTACATCTTCGTCCGAGTGGTAATTATGACATTATGATGGAATGTCAATATTTACATCTTTGTCCAAGTGCTAATTATGACATTATGATGGAATGTCATTATTAAATTATATACAGAATATGCAACCAATCGTGCGCTCAAACATGAGAAATAAACCAATTCTGGCGATCCTCACCTGTCTGGCCACTGCGTCTGGTCAGTGCCTCAGCATAGCTCACGCATTACTCACTCCTATTATTTACTACACTTCATGCGCTCTAACATGAAGGATGGCATCCATTTTGGCGACTATCACCTGTCTGACAACGGCTTCCAGCCAGCATCTCAGCATAGCTCACGCATTACTCACTCCTATTATTTACTACACCAGCATATAAGATGGAACCCATTTTGGCGACCCTCACCTGTCTGACAACGACTTCCGGTTAGCAGCTCGGAGCAATGGCAAAAGAACTCCGTTCCCATTAGCCACTCACAAGTGCCGCCATTTTGACAAGGTTCTCGGTCACAAGGATCTTTCTCTGAAACGATGCATCCAAAAATTAGGGGGCAATTTTTGATTTGGTTATCCTATTTCAAAGCTTTATTGTTGAAAACAGCACATACAATATACGGGACAATAGAGAGTTTGATTCCCGCCATAAACTGTCAGTTAAAATAAATAAAAAGTATTGACATCAATTTATACATATATATATATCTTTAGAAGAATTAAGCCAAATATAGGTGCCATTTCAGCAATCGCTTGAAGCCACAATAATTTCGAGACGAACGTGAAGAGGCTAAAAAATGGCATTGCGTAAACATTCTTTAAATGGCATGTCGTAAACCCTACGGTAATTATTCATAAAAAAACAAAAGTCAGGAAAAATATTGCAAAACGAGAAAATATTGTCAATGCAAGGAGAGTAATGCACAGGAGGCTATATACAGAGAGCCCGCTCTATAGGTAGTAATAAGCTGCTAGCCCGGAAAACCCTCAAGACAGCAGGAGAGTAGTGGTTGTTTAAAATGATAGCGAACGTCGGTACGTACATCCAAGATGTAAAAATCCAAATATAACAGATGTTACAAAATCGTGATAAAAAAGGGTGTGCCCCCTGGAGACACAAAGAACTGATGTGTGCTGAACTATCATCAGTGCTGAGGCGCGCTTTCGACAGATCAGGTAAATCAACACAAGAGCAGATCTCTCTCGCACAGGTGGCGCTGCGCAAAACAACCGGATTAATGCTCCGTTGACTTATACACCCAAATCCCAGGGACCCAGCTTGCACTGACACGTACCATGTGAAGGAACTAAAGCCGTTCGCGTCTAAATTACCAGTTGACGATCGGGTCCGTGTGATGATGGCATTGTTGGGGGAGGGGTGGCTTAAACACAGGCGTGGTGCTGCTAAATAATAAGGACAATCAGCTATTTAATCATGACATGCACATGCAGCGCGCTCCACCGAAGACTATATATGAGACCGACAGCTTCAGTGAGTGAAAAGCAAGCACCATACTATCTCAAACATTTTGAGGATAGTCCCACCAGCATGTTTTTCACTAAAGGCGATACTTAGTTGAGAAATGCCTAGAACGGAAGAAGGGACGAGAGCACATAACATAATACCTCATAACGAATATTGCACGTCAGAGATAGCAGCCAGAATCAAGAGACTACGGAAGCCTAGAGGTACATTATTGTTACTCACCGAGCTCGCAGGCGTCGCCATAAAAGTATTGTGGGCAGGCGCAATAATATTTCCCTCGGCCATAAGATTTACATTCGCCTTTAACGCAAGGATTGGAGGCGCAGGGGTACTTGTCTGTTTCGGGCGTGGGGTGATGCAGTATAGACCAGTGAGCATACGTATACAAGGTAATATACAGTGGATAAGTAAATATATGTATGTTTATAAATATATGCAAAAAATATCATCTTGCTATGCACATATAACAAAAATAACATTAAGACTTTATTTTTTTTAGTTTCGTTACCTAAAAATGTCACTGTTTGACGCTATTTTAATTCAATCTAACCACATGCGACTCGTAAAAAGATCCATGATATACAGTGATATATAAATAAAAATATTCATGAATGTATGTACAATTATAAATACATCAAAAGCCAAAAAAATATGAAAAGTACAGAATATATGGGCGAGAAATACCATCTATTTGTATATGGTATTTTTACATTTTTATATCAGATTCTATATAAGGTGCAGTAATGGATATCATATCAACCCATATTATTTCAACCCATAGTGTACATAAGTTTATATATGTTACCAGGCACGATACCTCAGTATCGAAAATAATATAAAAATTCCTTCACGTAATAATTCCAGGTGTCGTGTAAAATATCTTATTGGGGGATAAATATGACGCAAATGGTTATAGGATGTGGGTTATTTGATTTACAACTGATTTCAACAATCCTAGATTCCCCACGTGGAAAGAGGCAGTCTACGTAAGTAAGTATACGTAATGTATTGGCATTCATGGTCTGACAGAGAAAGGGTGGTGACACTCTGAGCCGCTGGAGGCGGTAAATAAGATGTATGACAAGCCATTTCCCCACAATCTCTGCACATATTCCTGAATTGGCCATAAATAACACGTACAAAAATAAGTAAGGCTTGTGCAGAGCATTTTCAGCTGTCAGATCATGTAGCGATAATTGAGAGTATCAAGTTGGAAAGGAATCCTGTCTCCAGGGTTAACCATTTTTTAAGGCACAGGCAAAAGCCCTGGGCAAAATCCTGGTGCGTTTCAATCACCAATTGGACCGGTCGGTTGACTCACCAAATCACAACGGATAGTTACTCAGACGCGCTCATACCATCTGCATGGCAAGGCGAATAATTCATCGGAAACATATCGACATGGCTTTCCATATTTCGTAGAAAACTGGATGGAGTCGACATGAGGCGTAATAGATGCACACTGGGTTGAGTATACGAACCTACGTCACACACTTTGCCAGAAAACTCCTCAGGACAGGCGCACTCGAAGCGTTTCCAACTCAGGCTGGTACAATTGCCATTATTAACACACGGGTTGCTTTCACAAGGATTCACCTCTGGAATGAACGTGAAACATTAAAATGGTGGCAAGTAGGAAATATTCGGATACATATGGAAAAATCACCAATGATCTTAAGTAGAGCGTTATCGACCCCCCCCCCCCCCCCCCCACTCCTCCGCTCCCTAACACTAGTAGTTTGCAATTGTCGAACAATCTTACCATTACAATATTTAGATTTGTATGTAGAAAAAGAAAGTATTGCACTGAACAGTTAATCGAATATGCAATAGGTTTTGTTTTGAAATTTCTGATCCAACCAGTTGGATGTGTCGTGCCGAGGATATAGGACCGTGTATAATTTGTGCCGCCACGTTGTTGCGTGTTTTACTGTCTTACAAGAGGTGGAATGGCGTAATCATCGATGGAGTAAGTAATGGATGTTGCCAAAGAATGACGTGGCTTGTTTACTGACCGTGGTAAGGGAACACTGGTTGTTGGTTACAGTGGCTGTTCTAAGAGGAAGGTGTGGTCTATACTGATTGTGGTAATGGAACAATGGTTGCTGCTAGAGGAAGGTGTGGTCTATACTGACTGGTAAGGGTACACTGGTCGTTGTTAGAGGAAGGTGTGGTCTATACGGACTGGTACTGCAACAGAGGTTGTTGTTAGAGCAGGGTATGCTCTATACTGACTGCGGTAAGGGAACAGTGGCTGTTGTTAAAGGAAGGTGTGGTCTATACTGACTGTGGTGAGGCAACACTGGTTGTTCTTAGGGAGAGGAGTGGTCTATACTGACTGTGGTAATAGAACAGTGGTTGTGAGAGGAAGGTGTGTTCTATACGGACTGTGGTAAGGGAACACTGGTTGTTGTTAAAGGAAGATGTGGTCTATACTGACTGTGGTAAGGGTACAGTGGCTGTTGTTAGAGGAAGGTGTGGTATATACTGACTGTGGTAAGGGTACAGTGGCTGTTGTTAGAGGAATGTGTGGTCTATACTGACTGTGGTAAGGGAACAGTGGCTGTTGTTAGAAGAAGGTGTGGTCTATACTGACTGTGGTAAGGGTACAGTGGCTGTTGTTAGAGGAAGGTGTGGTCTATACTGACTGTGGTAAGAGAACAGTGGTTGTGAGAGGAAGGTGTGGTCTATACTGACTGTGGTAAGGGTACAGTGGCTGTTGTTAGAGGAAGGTGTGGTCTATACTGACTGTGGTAAGGGTACAGTGGCTGTTGTTAGAGGAAGGTGTGGTCTATACTGACTGTGGTAGGGGTACAGTGGCTGTTGTTAGAGGAAGGTGTGGTCTATACGGACTGTGGTAAAGGAACAGTGACTGTTGTTAGAGGACGGTGTGGTCTATCCTGACTGTGGTAAGGGTACAGTAGCTGTTGTTAGAGGAAGGTGTGGTCTATACTGACTGTGGTAAGGATTCAGTGGCTCTTTTTAGAGGAAGGTGTGGTCTATACTGACTGTGGTAAGGGTACAGTGGCTCTTGTTAGAGGAAGGTGGGTCTATACTGACTGTGGTAAGGGAACACTGGTTGTTGTTAGAGGAAGGTGGGGTATATACTGACTGTGGTAAGGGAACAGTGATTGTTGTTAGAGGAAGGTGTGGTCTATACTGACTGTGGTAAGGGTACAGTGGCTGTTGTTAGAGGAAGGTGTGGTCAAAACTGACTGGTAAGGGAACAGTGACTGCTGTTAGAGGAAGGTGTGGTCTATACTGACTGTGGTAAGGTTACAGTGGCTGTTGTTAGAGGAAGGTGTGGTCTATACTGACTGTGGTAAGGGTACAGTGGCTGTTGTTAGAGGAAGGTGTGGTCTATACTGAATATGGTAAGGGTACAGTGGCTGTTGTTAAAGGAAGGTGTAGTCTATACTGACTGTGGTGAGGCAACTCTGGTTGTTGTTAGGGAGAGGTGTGGTCTATACTGACTGTGGTGAGGCAACACTGGTTGTTCTTAGGGAGAGGTGTGGTCTATACTGACTGTGGTAATGGAACAGTGGTTGTTGTGAGAGGAAGGTGTGGTCTATACTGACTGTGGTAAAAGAACAGTGACTGTTGTTAGAGGAACGTGTGGTCTATACTGACTGTGGTAAAGGAACAGTGGTTGTTGTTAGGGGAAGGTGTGGTCTATACTGACTGTGGTAAGGATACAGTGGCTGTTGTTAGAGGAAGGTGTGATCTATACTGACTGTGGTAAAGATACAGTGGCTGTTGTTAGAGGAAGGTGTGGTCTATACAGACTGTGGTAAGGGTACAGTGAATGTTGTTAGAGGAAGGTGGGGTCTATACTGACTGTGGTAAGGGTACAGTGGCTGTTGTTAGAGGAAGGTGTGGTCTATACTGACTGTGGTAAGGGTACAGTGGCTGTTGTTGGAGGAAGGTGGGGTCTATACTGACTGTGGTAAGGGTACAGTAGCTGTTGTTAGAGGAAGGTGTGGTCTATACTGTCTGTGGTAAGGGTACAGTGGTTGTTGCTAGAGGAAGGTGTGGTCTATACTGACTGTGGTAAGGGTACAGTGGTTGTTGTTAGAGGAAGGTGTGGTCTATGCTGACTGTGGTAAGGGTACAGTTGTTGTTGAAGGAGAAATGTGTGGTCTGTACTGACTGTGGCGAGGGTGCAGTGACTGTTGTTAGAGGAAGGTGTGGTCTATACTGACTGTGGTAAGGGTACAGTGGCTGTTTTTAGAGGAAGGTGTGGTCTATACTGACTGTGGTAAGGGTACAGTGGCTGTTGTTAGAGGAAGGTGTGGTCTATACTGACTGTGGTATGGGAACAGTGACTGTTGTTAGAGGAAGGTGTGGTCTATACTGACTGTGGTAAGGCAACACTGGTTGTTCTTAGGGAGAGGTGTGCTCTATATTGACTGTGGTAATGGAACAGTGGTTGTGAGAGGAAGGTGTGTTCTATACTGACTGTGGTAAGGATACAGTGGCTGTTGTTAGAGGAAGGTGTGGTCTATACTGACTGTGGTAAGGGAACAGTGGCTGTTGTTAGAGGAAGGTGTGGTATATACTGACTGTGGTAAGGGTACCATGGCTGTTGTTCAAGGAAGGTGTGGTCTATACTGACTGTGGTAAAGGTATAGTGCCTGTTGTTAGAGGAAGGTGTGGTCTATACTGACTGTGGTAAGGGTACAGTGGCTGTTGTTAGAGGAAGGTGTGGTCTATACTGACTGGTAAGGGAACAGTGGCTGTTGTTAGAGGAAGGTGTGGTCTATACTGACTGTGGTAATGGAACAATGGTTGCTGCTAGCGGAAGGTGTGGTCTATACTGAATGGTAAGGGAACAGTGGCTGTTGTTAGAGGAAGGTGTGGTCTATACTGACTGTGGTAAGGCAACACTGGTTGTTCTTAGGGAGAGGTGTGCTCTATATTGACTGTGGTAATGGAACAGTGGTTGTGAGAGGAAGGTGTGTTCTATACTGACTGTGGTAAGGATACAGTGGCTGTTGTTAGAGGAAGGTGTGGTCTATCCTGACTGTGGTAAGGGTACAGTGGCTGTTGTTAGAGGAAGGTGTGGTCTATAGTGACTGTGGTAAAGTACAATGGCTTCTGTTAGAGGAAGGTGTGGTCTATACTGACTGTGGTAAGGGAACAGTGGTTGTTGTTAGAGGAAGGTGTGGTCTATACTGACTGTGGTAAGGGAACAGTGGTTGTTGTTAGAGGACGGTGTGGTCTATACTGACTGTGGTAAGGGTATAGTGGCTGTTGTTAGAGGAAGGTGTCGTCTATACTGACTGTGGTAAGGGTACAGTGGCTGTTGTTAGAGGAAGGTGTGGTCTATACTGACTGTGGTAAGGGTACAGTGGCTGTTGTTAGAGGAAGGTGTGGTCTATACTGACTGGTAAGGGAACAGTGGCTGTTGTTAGAGGAAGGTGTGGTCTATACTGACTGTGGTAATGGAACAATGGTTGCTGCTAGCGGAAGGTGTGGTCTATACTGAATGGTAAGGGAACAGTGGCTGTTGTTAGAGGAAGGTGTGGTCTATACTGACTGTGGTAAGGGTAGAGTGGCTGTTGTTAGAGGAAGGTGTGGCATATACTGACTGTGGTATAGGGTACAGTGGCTGTTGTTAGAGGAAGGTGTGGTCTATACTGACTTTGGTAATGGAACAATGGTTGCTGGTAGAGGAAGGTGTGGTCTATACTGACTGTGGTAATGGAACAGTGGTTGTGAGAGGAAGTTGTGGTCTCTACTGACTGTGGTAAGGACACACTGGTTGTTGTCAGAGGAAAGTGTGGTCTATACTGACTGGTAAGGGCACAGTGGTTGTTGTTAGAGGAAGGTGTGGTCTATACTGACTGGTAAGGGCACAGTGGTTGCTGCTAGAGGAAGGTGTGATCTATACTGACTGTGGTGAGGCAACACTGGTTGTTCTTAGGGAGAGGTGTGGTCTATACTGACTGTGGTGAGGCAACACTGGTTGTTCTCCGCGAGAGGTGTGGTCTATACTGACTGTGGTGAGGCAACACTGGTTGTTCTTAGGGAGAGGTGTGGTCTATATTGACTGTGGTAATGAAACAATGGTTGTTGAGAGAGGAAGGTGTGGTCTATACTGACTTTGGTAAAAGAACAGTGACTGTTGTTAGAGGAAGGTGTGGTCTATACTGACTGTGGTATGGGAACAGTGGTTGTTGTTAGGGGAAGGTGTGGTCTATACTGACTGTGGTAAGGATACAGTGGCTGTTGTTAGAGGAAGGTGTGGTCTATACTGACTGTGGTAAGGGTACAGTGGCTGTTGTTAGAGGAAGGTGTGGTCTATACTGACTGTGGTAAAGATACACTGGCTGTTGTTAGAGGAAGGTGTGGTCTATACAGACTGTAGTAAGGGTACAGTGGCTGTTGTTAGAGGAAGGTGTGGTGTATACTGACTGTGGTAAGGGTACATTAGCTGTTGTTAGAGGAAGGTGTGGTCTATACTGTCTGTGGTAAGGGTACAGTGGTTGTTGTTTGAGGAAGGTGTAGTCTATGCTGACTGTGGTAAGGGTACAGTGGCTGTTGTTAGAGGAAGGTGTGGTCTATACTCACTGCGGTAAGGGTACAGTGGTTGTTGTTAGAGGAAGGTGAGGTCTATACTGACTGTGGTAAGGCAACACTGGTTGTTCTTAGGGACAGGTGTGCTCTATATTGACTGTAGTAATGGCACAACAGTTTCTGCTAGAGGAAGGCGTGGTCTATACTGACCGGTAAGGGAACAGTGGTTGTTGTTAGAGGAAGGTGTGGTCTATACTGACTGTGGTAATGGAACAATGGTTGCTGCTAGAGAAAGGTGTGGTCTATATTGACTGGTAAGGGAACAGTGTTTGTGAGAGGAAGGTGTCGTCTATACTGACTGTGGTAAGGGTATCGTGGCTGTTGTTAGAGGAAGGTGTGGTCTATACTGACTGTGGTAAGGGTACAGTGGTTGCTGATAGAGAACGGTGTGCTCTATATTGACTGTGGTAATGGAACAGTGGTTGTGAGAGGAAGGTGTGGTCTATACTGACTGTGGTAAGGGAACAGTGGCTGTTGTTAGAGGAAAGTGTGGTCTATACTGACTGTGGTAAGGGTACAGTGGCTGTTGTTAGAGGAAGGTGTGGTCTATACTGACTGTGGTAAGGGAACAGTGGCTGTTGTTAGCGGAAGGTGTGGTCTATAGTGACTGTGGTAATGGTACAGTGGCTGTTGTTAATGGAAGGTGTGGTCTATACTGACTGTGGTAAGGGTACAGTGGCTGTTGTTAGAGGAAGGTGTGGTCTATACTGACTGTGTTAAGGGTACAGTGGCTGTTGTTAGAGGAAGGTGTGGTCTATACTGACTGTGGTAAAGGTACAGTGGCTCTTGTTAGAGGAAGGTGGGTCTATACTGACTGGTAAGGATACAGTGGCTGTTGTTAGAGGAAGGTGTGGTCTATACTGACTGTAGTAATGGAACAATGGTTGCTGCTAGAGGAAGGTGTGGTCTGTACTGACTGGTAAGGGAACAGTGGTTGTTGTTGGAGGACGGCGTGGTCTATACTGACTGTGGTAAGGGAACACTGGTTGTTGTTAGAGGAAGGTGTGGTCTATACTGACTGTGGTAAGGGTACAGTGGCAGTTGTTAGAGGCAGGTGTGGTCTATACTAGCTGTGGTAAGGGAACAGTGGTTGTTGTTAGAGGAATGTGTGGTCTGTACTGACTGTGGTAAAGGAACAGTGGTTGTTGTTAGAGGAAGGTGTGGTCTATACGGACTGTGGTAAGGGTACAGTGGCTGTTGTTACAGGAAAGTGTGGTCTGTACTGACTGTGGTAAGGGTACAGTGGCTCTTGTTAGAGGAAGGTGTGGTCAATACTGACTGGTAAGGATACAGTGGCTGTTGTTAGAGGAAGGTGTGGTCTATACGGACTGTGGTAAAGGAACAGTGACTGTTGTTAGAGGACGGTGTGGTCTATGCTGACTGTGGTAAGGGTACAGTAGCTGTTGTTAGAGGAAGGTGTGGTCTATACTGACTGTGGTAAGGATTCAGTGGCTCTTTTTAGAGGAAGGTGTGGTCTATACTGACTGTGGTAAGGGTACAGTGGCTCTTGTTAGAGGAAGGTGGGTCTATACTGACTGTGGTAAGGGAACACTGGTTGTTGTTAGAGGAAGGTGGGGTATATACTGACTGTGGTAAGGGAACAGTGATTGTTGTTAGAGGAAGGTGTGGTCTATACTGACTGTGGTAAGGGTACAGTGGCTGTTGTTAGAGGAAGGTGTGGTCAAAACTGACTGGTAAGGGAACAGTGACTGCTGTTAGAGGAAGGTGTGGTCTATACTGACTGTGGTAAGGTTACAGTGGCTGTTGTTAGAGGAAGGTGTGGTCTATACTGACTGTGGTAAGGGTACAGTGGCTGTTGTTAGAGGAAGGTGTGGTCTATACTGAATATGGTAAGGGTACAGTGGCTGTTGTTAAAGGAAGGTGTAGTCTATACTGACTGTGGTGAGGCAACTCTGGTTGTTGTTAGGGAGAGGTGTGGTCTATACTGACTGTGGTGAGGCAACACTGGTTGTTCTTAGGGAGAGGTGTGGTCTATACTGACTGTGGTAATGGAACAGTGGTTGTTGTGAGAGGAAGGTGTGGTCTATACTGACTGTGGTAAAAGAACAGTGACTGTTGTTAGAGGAACGTGTGGTCTATACTGACTGTGGTAAAGGAACAGTGGTTGTTGTTAGGGGAAGGTGTGGTCTATACTGACTGTGGTAAGGATACAGTGGCTGTTGTTAGAGGAAGGTGTGATCTATACTGACTGTGGTAAAGATACAGTGGCTGTTGTTAGAGGAAGGTGTGGTCTATACAGACTGTGGTAAGGGTACAGTGAATGTTGTTAGAGGAAGGTGGGGTCTATACTGACTGTGGTAAGGGTACAGTGGCTGTTGTTAGAGGAAGGTGTGGTCTATACTGACTGTGGTAAGGGTACAGTGGCTGTTGTTGGAGGAAGGTGGGGTCTATACTGACTGTGGTAAGGGTACAGTAGCTGTTGTTAGAGGAAGGTGTGGTCTATACTGTCTGTGGTAAGGGTACAGTGGTTGTTGCTAGAGGAAGGTGTGGTCTATACTGACTGTGGTAAGGGTACAGTGGTTGTTGTTAGAGGAAGGTGTGGTCTATGCTGACTGTGGTAAGGGTACAGTTGTTGTTGAAGGAGAAATGTGTGGTCTGTACTGACTGTGGCGAGGGTGCAGTGACTGTTGTTAGAGGAAGGTGTACTCTATGCTGACTGTGGTAATGGTACAGTGGCTGTTGTTAGAGGAAGGTGTGGTATATACTGACTGTGGTAAGGGTACAGTGGCTGTTGTTAGAGGAAGGTGTGGTCTATACTGACTGTGGTAAGCATACAGTGGCTGTTGTCAGAAGGTGGGGCCTATACTGACTGTGGTAAGGGTACAGTGACTGTTGTTAGAGGAAGGTGTGGTCTATACTGACTGTGGTAAGGGTACAGTGGCTGTTTTTAGAGGAAGGTGTGGTCTATACTGACTGTGGTAAGGGTACAGTGGCTGTTGTTAGAGGAAGGTGTGGTCTATACTGACTGTGGTATGGGAACAGTGACTGTTGTTAGAGGAAGGTGTGGTCTATACTGACTGTGGTAAGGCAACACTGGTTGTTCTTAGGGAGAGGTGTGCTCTATATTGACTGTGGTAATGGAACAGTGGTTGTGAGAGGAAGGTGTGTTCTATACTGACTGTGGTAAGGATACAGTGGCTGTTGTTAGAGGAAGGTGTGGTCTATACTGACTGTGGTAAGGGAACAGTGGCTGTTGTTAGAGGAAGGTGTGGTATATACTGACTGTGGTAAGGGTACCATGGCTGTTGTTCAAGGAAGGTGTGGTCTATACTGACTGTGGTAAAGGTATAGTGCCTGTTGTTAGAGGAAGGTGTGGTCTATACTGACTGTGGTAAGGGTACAGTGGCTGTTGTTAGAGGAAGGTGTGGTCTATACTGACTGGTAAGGGAACAGTGGCTGTTGTTAGAGGAAGGTGTGGTCTATACTGACTGTGGTAATGGAACAATGGTTGCTGCTAGCGGAAGGTGTGGTCTATACTGAATGGTAAGGGAACAGTGGCTGTTGTTAGAGGAAGGTGTGGTCTATACTGACTGTGGTAAGGCAACACTGGTTGTTCTTAGGGAGAGGTGTGCTCTATATTGACTGTGGTAATGGAACAGTGGTTGTGAGAGGAAGGTGTGTTCTATACTGACTGTGGTAAGGATACAGTGGCTGTTGTTAGAGGAAGGTGTGGTCTATCCTGACTGTGGTAAGGGTACAGTGGCTGTTGTTAGAGGAAGGTGTGGTCTATAGTGACTGTGGTAAAGTACAATGGCTTCTGTTAGAGGAAGGTGTGGTCTATACTGACTGTGGTAAGGGAACAGTGGTTGTTGTTAGAGGAAGGTGTGGTCTATACTGACTGTGGTAAGGGAACAGTGGTTGTTGTTAGAGGACGGTGTGGTCTATACTGACTGTGGTAAGGGTATAGTGGCTGTTGTTAGAGGAAGGTGTCGTCTATACTGACTGTGGTAAGGGTACAGTGGCTGTTGTTAGAGGAAGGTGTGGTCTATACTGACTGTGGTAAGGGTACAGTGGCTGTTGTTAGAGGAAGGTGTGGTCTATACTGACTGGTAAGGGAACAGTGGCTGTTGTTAGAGGAAGGTGTGGTCTATACTGACTGTGGTAATGGAACAATGGTTGCTGCTAGCGGAAGGTGTGGTCTATACTGAATGGTAAGGGAACAGTGGCTGTTGTTAGAGGAAGGTGTGGTCTATACTGACTGTGGTAAGGGTAGAGTGGCTGTTGTTAGAGGAAGGTGTGGCATATACTGACTGTGGTATAGGGTACAGTGGCTGTTGTTAGAGGAAGGTGTGGTCTATACTGACTTTGGTAATGGAACAATGGTTGCTGGTAGAGGAAGGTGTGGTCTATACTGACTGTGGTAATGGAACAGTGGTTGTGAGAGGAAGTTGTGGTCTCTACTGACTGTGGTAAGGACACACTGGTTGTTGTTAGAGGAAAGTGTGGTCTATACTGACTGGTAAGGGCACAGTGGTTGTTGTTAGAGGAAGGTGTGGTCTATACTGACTGGTAAGGGCACAGTGGTTGCTGCTAGAGGAAGGTGTGATCTATACTGACTGTGGTGAGGCAACACTGGTTGTTCTTAGGGAGAGGTGTGGTCTATACTGACTGTGGTGAGGCAACACTGGTTGTTCTCCGCGAGAGGTGTGGTCTATACTGACTGTGGTGAGGCAACACTGGTTGTTCTTAGGGAGAGGTGTGGTCTATATTGACTGTGGTAATGAAACAATGGTTGTTGAGAGAGGAAGGTGTGGTCTATACTGACTTTGGTAAAAGAACAGTGACTGTTGTTAGAGGAAGGTGTGGTCTATACTGACTGTGGTATGGGAACAGTGGTTGTTGTTAGGGGAAGGTGTGGTCTATACTGACTGTGGTAAGGATACAGTGGCTGTTGTTAGAGGAAGGTGTGGTCTATACTGACTGTGGTAAGGGTACAGTGGCTGTTGTTAGAGGAAGGTGTGGTCTATACTGACTGTGGTAAAGATACACTGGCTGTTGTTAGAGGAAGGTGTGGTCTATACAGACTGTAGTAAGGGTACAGTGGCTGTTGTTAGAGGAAGGTGTGGTGTATACTGACTGTGGTAAGGGTACATTAGCTGTTGTTAGAGGAAGGTGTGGTCTATACTGTCTGTGGTAAGGGTACAGTGGTTGTTGTTTGAGGAAGGTGTAGTCTATGCTGACTGTGGTAAGGGTACAGTGGCTGTTGTTAGAGGAAGGTGTGGTCTATACTCACTGCGGTAAGGGTACAGTGGTTGTTGTTAGAGGAAGGTGAGGTCTATACTGACTGTGGTAAGGCAACACTGGTTGTTCTTAGGGACAGGTGTGCTCTATATTGACTGTAGTAATGGCACAACAGTTTCTGCTAGAGGAAGGCGTGGTCTATACTGACCGGTAAGGGAACAGTGGTTGTTGTTAGAGGAAGGTGTGGTCTATACTGACTGTGGTAATGGAACAATGGTTGCTGCTAGAGAAAGGTGTGGTCTATATTGACTGGTAAGGGAACAGTGTTTGTGAGAGGAAGGTGTCGTCTATACTGACTGTGGTAAGGGTATCGTGGCTGTTGTTAGAGGAAGGTGTGGTCTATACTGACTGTGGTAAGGGTACAGTGGTTGCTGATAGAGAACGGTGTGCTCTATATTGACTGTGGTAATGGAACAGTGGTTGTGAGAGGAAGGTGTGGTCTATACTGACTGTGGTAAGGGAACAGTGGCTGTTGTTAGAGGAAAGTGTGGTCTATACTGACTGTGGTAAGGGTACAGTGGCTGTTGTTAGAGGAAGGTGTGGTCTATACTGACTGTGGTAAGGGAACAGTGGCTGTTGTTAGCGGAAGGTGTGGTCTATAGTGACTGTGGTAATGGTACAGTGGCTGTTGTTAATGGAAGGTGTGGTCTATACTGACTGTGGTAAGGGTACAGTGGCTGTTGTTAGAGGAAGGTGTGGTCTATACTGACTGTGTTAAGGGTACAGTGGCTGTTGTTAGAGGAAGGTGTGGTCTATACTGACTGTGGTAAAGGTACAGTGGCTCTTGTTAGAGGAAGGTGGGTCTATACTGACTGGTAAGGATACAGTGGCTGTTGTTAGAGGAAGGTGTGGTCTATACTGACTGTAGTAATGGAACAATGGTTGCTGCTAGAGGAAGGTGTGGTCTGTACTGACTGGTAAGGGAACAGTGGTTGTTGTTGGAGGACGGCGTGGTCTATACTGACTGTGGTAAGGGAACACTGGTTGTTGTTAGAGGAAGGTGTGGTCTATACTGACTGTGGTAAGGGTACAGTGGCAGTTGTTAGAGGCAGGTGTGGTCTATACTGACTGTGGTAAGGGAACAGTGGTTGTTGTTAGAGGAATGTGTGGTCTGTACTGACTGTGGTAAAGGAACAGTGGTTGTTGTTAGAGGAAGGTGTGGTCTATACGGACTGTGGTAAGGGTACAGTGGCTGTTGTTACAGGAAAGTGTGGTCTGTACTGACTGTGGTAAGGGTACAGTGGCTCTTGTTAGAGGAAGGTGTGGTCAATACTGACTGGTAAGGATACAGTGGCTGTTGTTAGAGGAAGGTGTGGTCTATACTGACTGTGGTAATGGAACAATGGTTGCTGCTAGAGGAAGGTGTGGTCTGTACTGACTGGTAAGGGAACAGTGGTTGTTGTTGGAGGACGGTGTGGTCTATACTGACTGTGGTAAGGGAACACTGGTTGTTGTTAGAGGAAGGTGTGGTCTATACTGACTGTGGTAAGGGTACAGTGGCAGTTGTTAGAGGCAGGTGTGGTCTATACTGACTGTGGTAAGGGAACAGTGGTTGTTGTTAGAGGAATGTGTGGTCTGTACTGACTGTGGTAAAGGAACAGTGGTTGTTGTTAGAGGAAGGTGTGGTCTATACGGACTGTGGTAAGGGTACAGTGGCTGTTGTTACAGGAAAGTGTGGTCTGTACTGACTGTGGTAAGGGTACAGTGGCTGTTGTTAGAGGAAGGTGTGGTCTATACTGACTGTGGTAATGGTACAGTGGCTGTTGTTAGAGGAAGGTGTGGACTATACTGACTGTGGTAAGCATACAGTGGCTGTTGTTAGAGGAAGGTGGGTCTATGCTGACTGGTAAGGATACAGTGGCTGTTGTTAGAGGAAAGTGTGGTCTATACTGACTGGTAAGGGTACAGTGGTTGTTGTTAGAGGAAGTTGGGCCTATACCGACTGTGGTAAGGGAACAGTGGCTGTTGTTAGAGGAAGGTGGGTCTATACTGACTGATAAGGATACAGTGGCTGTTGTTAGAGGAATGTGTGGTCTATACGGACTGGTAAGGGTACAGTGGTTTTTGTTAGAGGAAGGTGGGGCCTATACTGACTGTGGTAAGGAACAGTGGATGTTGTTAGAGGAAGGTGTGGTCTATACTGACTGTGGTAAGGGTACAGTGGCTGTTGTTAGAGGAAGGTGGGTCTATACTGACTGATAAGGATACAGTGGCTGTTGTTAGAGGAATGTGTGGTCTATACGGACTGGTAAGGGTACAGTGGTTTTTGCTAGAGGAAGGTGGGGCCTATACTGACTGTGGTAAGGAACAGTGGATGTTGTTAGAGGAAGGTGTGGTCTATACTGACTGTGGTAAGGGTACAGTGGCTGTTGTTGGTGGAAGGTGTGGACTATACTGACTGTGGTAAGGGAACAGTGGCTGTTGTTAGCGGAAGGTGTGGTCTATACTGACTGTGGTAATGGAACAGTGGTTGTTGTTAGAGGAATGTGTGGTCTGTACTGACTGTGGTAAAGGAACAGTGGTTGTTGTTAGAGGAAGGTGTGGTCTATACTGACTGTGGTAAGGGTACAGTGGCTGTTGTTAGAGGAAGGTGTGGTCTATACTGACTGTGGTAAGGGTACAGTGGCTCTTGTGAGAGGAAAGTGGGTCTATCCTGACTGTGGTAAGGATACAATTGCTGTTGTTAGAGGAAGGTGTGGGCTGTACTGACTGTGGTAAGGGAACAATGGTTGCTGATAGAGGAAGGTGTGGTCTGTACTGACTGTGGTAAGTGAACACTGGTTGTTGTTAGAGGAAGGTGTGGTCTATATTGACTGTGGTAAGGGTACCGTGGTTGTGAGAGGAAGGTGTGGTCTATACTGACTGTGGTAAGGGTACAGTGGCTGTTGTTAGAGGAAGGTGTGGTCTATGCTGACTGTGGTAATGGTACAGTGGCTGTTGTTAGAGGAAGGTGTGGCCTATACTGACTGTGGTAAGCATACAGTGGCTGTTGTTAGAGGAAGGTGGGTCTATGCTGACTGGTAAGGATACAGTGGCTGTTGTTAGAGGAAGGTGGGGCCTATACTGACTGTGGTAAGGGAACAGTGGCTGTTGTTAGAGGAAGGTGTGGTCTATACTGACTGTGGTAAGGCAACACTGGTTGTTCTTACGGAGAGGTGTGCTCTATATTGACTGTGGTAATGGAACAGTGGTTGTGAGAGGAAGGTGTGTTCTATACTGACTGTGGTAAGGGAACAGTGGCTGTTGTTAGAGGAAGGTGTGGTATATACTGACTGTGGTAAGGGTACCATGGCTGTTGTTCAAGGAAGGTGTGGTCTATACTGACTGTGGTAAAGGTATAGTGCCTGTTGTTAGAGGAAGGTGTGGTCTATACTGACTGTGGTAAGGGTGCAGTGGCTGTTGTTAGAGGAAGGTGTGGTCTATAGTGACTGTGGTAAAGTACAATGGCTTCTGTTAGAGGAAGGTGTGGTCTATACTGACTGTGGTAAGGGAACAGTGGTTGTTGTTAGAGGAAGGTGTGGTCTATACTGACTGTGGTAAGGGAACAGTGGCTGTTGTTAGAGGACGGGGTGGTCTATACTGACTGTGGTAAGGGTATAGTGGCTGTTGTTAGAGGAAGGTGTCGTCTATACTGACTGTGGTAAGGGTACAGTGGCTGTTGTTAGAGGAAGGTGTGGTCTATACTGACTGTGGTAAGGGTACAGTGGCTGTTGTTAGAGGAAGGTGTGGTCTATACTGACTGGTAAGGGAACAGTGGCTGTTGTTAGAGGAAGGTGTGGTCTATACTGACTGTGGTAAGGGTAGAGTGGCTGTTGTTAGAGGAAGGTGTGGTATATACTGACTGTGGTATAGGGTACAGTGGCTGTTGTTAGAGGAAGGTGTGGTCTATACTGACTTTGGTAATGGAACAATGGTTGCTGCTAGAGGAAGGTGTGGTCTATACTGACTGTGGTAATGGAACAGTGGTTGTGAGAGGAAGTTGTGGTCTCTACTGACTGTGGTAAGGACACACTGGTTGTTGTTAGAGGAAAGTGTGGTCTATACTGACTGGTAAGGGCACAGTGGTTGTTGTTAGAGGAAGGTGTGGTCTATACTGACTGGTAAGGGCAGAGTGGTTGCTGCTAGAGGAAGATGTGGTCTATACTGACTGTGGTAAGGGTACAGTGGCTGTTGTTAGAGGAAGGTGTGGTCTATACTGACTGTGGTAAGGGTTCAGTGGCTGTTGTTAGAGGAAGGTGTGATCTATACTGACTGTGGTGAGGCAACACTGGTTGTTCTTAGGGAGAGGTGTGGTCTATACTGACTGTGGTGAGGCAACACTGGTTGTTCTCCGGGAGAGGTGTGGTCTATACTGACTGTGGTGAGGCAACACTGGTTGTTCTTAGGGAGAGGTGTGGTCTATATTGACTGTGGTAATGAAACAATGGTTTTTGAGAGAGGAAGGTGTGGTCTATACTGACTGTGGTAAAAGAACAGTGACTGTTGTTAGAGGAAGGTGTGGTCTATACTGACTGTGGTATGGGAACAGTGGTTGTTGTTAGGGGAAGGTGTGGTCTATACTGACTGTGGTAAGGATACAGTGGCTGTTGTTAGAGGAAGGTGTGGTCTATGCTGACTGTGGTAAGGGTACAGTGGCTGTTGTTAGAGGAAGGTGTGGTCTATACTGACTGTGGTAAAGATACACTGGCTGTTGTTAGAGGAAGGTGTGGTCTATACAGACTGTAGTAAGGGTACAGTGGCTGTTGTTAGAGGAAGGTGTGGTCTATACTGACTGTGGTAATTGTACATTAGCTGTTGTTAGAGGAAGGTGTGGTCTATACTGTCTGTGGTAAGGGTACAGTGGTTGTTGTTTGAGGAAGGTGTGGTCTATGCTGACTGTGGTAAGGGTACAGTGGCTGTTGTTAGAGGAAGGTGTGGTCTATACTCACTGCGGTAAGGGTACAGTGGTTGTTGTTAGAGGAATGTGTGGTCTATACTGACTGTTGTAAGGCAACACTGGTTGTTCTTAGGGACAGGTGTGCTCTATATTGACTGTAGTAATGGAACAGTGGTTGTGCGAGGAAGGTGTGGTCTATACTGACTGTGGTAAGGATACAGTGGTTGTTGTTAGAGGAATGTGTGGTCTATACTGACTGTGGTAATGGCACAACAGTTTCTGCTACAGGAAGGCGTGGTCTATACTGACCGGTAAGGGAACAGTGGTTGTTGTTAGAGGAAGGTGTGGTCTATACTGACTGTGGTAATGGAACAATGGTTGCTGCTAGAGAAAGGTGTGGTCTATATTGACTGGTAAGGGAACAGTGTTTGTGAGAGGAAGGTGTCGTCTATACTGACTGTGGTAAGGGTATCGTGGCTGTTGTTAGAGGAAGGTGTGGTCTATACTGACTGTGGTAAGGGTACAGTGGTTGCTGATAGAGAAAGGTGTGCTCTATATTGACTGTGGTAATGGAACAGTGGTTGTGAGAGGAAGGTGTGGTCTATACTGACTGTGGTAAGGGAACAGTGGCTGTTGTTAGCGGAAGGTGTGGTCTATACTGACTGTGGTAATGGTACAGTGGCTGTTGTTAATGGAAGGTGTGGTCTATACTGACTGTGGTAAGGGTACAGTGGCTGTTGTTAGAGGAAGGTGTGGTCTATACTGACTGTGTTAAGGGTACAGTGGCTGTTGTTAGAGGAAGGTGTGGTCTATACTGACTGTGGTAAAGGTACAGTGGCTCCTGTTAGAGGAAGGTGGGTCTATACTGACTGGTAAGGATACAGTGGCTGTTGTTAGAGGAAGGTGTGGTCTATACTGACTGTGGTAATGGAAAAATGGTTGCTGCTAGAGGAAGGTGTGGTCTGTACTGACTGGTAAGGGAACAGTGGTTGTTGTTGGAGGACGGTGTGGTCTATACTGACTGTGGTAAGGGAACACTGGTTGTTGTTAGAGGAAGGTGTGGTCTATACTGACTGTGGTAAGGGTACAGTGGCAGTTGTTAGAGGCAGGTGTGGTCTATACTGACTGTGGTAAGGGAACAGTGGTTGTTGTTAGAGGAATGTGTGGTCTGTACTGACTGTGGTAAAGGAACAGTGGTTGTTGTTAGAGGAAGGTGTGGTCTATACGGACTGTGGGATGGGTACAGTGGCTGTTGTTACAGGAAAGTGTGGTCTGTACTGACTGTGGTAAGGGTACAGTGGCTGTTGTTAGAGGAAGGTGTGGTCAATACTGACTGGTAAGGATACAGTGGCTGTTGTTAGAGGAAGGTGTGGTCTATACTGACTGTGGTAATTGAACAATGGTTGCTGCTAGAGGAAGGTGTGGTCTGTACTGACTGGTAAGGGAACAGTGGTTGTTGTTGGAGGACGGTGTGGTCTATACTGACTGTGGTAAGGGAACACTGGTTGTTGTTAGAGGAAGGTGTGGTCTATACTGACTGTGGTAAGGGTACAGTGGCAGTTGTTAGAGGCAGGTGTGGTCTATACTGACTGTGGTAAGGGAACAGTGGTTGTTGTTAGAGGAATGTGTGGTCTGTACTGACTGTAGTAAAGGAACAGTGGTTGTTGTTAGAGGAAGGTGTGGTCTATACGGACTGTGGTAAAGGTACAGTGGCTGTTGTTACAGGAAAGTGTGGTCTGTACTGACTGTGGTAAGGGTACAGTGGCTGTTGTTAGAGGAAGGTGTGGTCTATACTGACTGTGGTAATGGTACAGTGGCTGTTGTTAGAGGAAGGTGTGGTCTATACTGACTGTGGTAAGCATACAGTGGCTGTTGTTAGAGGAAGGTGGGTCTATGCTGACTGGTAAGGATACAGTGGCTGTTGTTAGAGGAAAGTGTGGTCTATGCTGACTGGT
This sequence comes from Arenicola marina, assembly GCA_964019135.1. Taxonomy (NCBI): domain Eukaryota; kingdom Metazoa; phylum Annelida; class Polychaeta; family Arenicolidae; genus Arenicola; species Arenicola marina. The sequence goes on along the minus strand of OZ025253.1, from coordinate 37,828,478 downwards.
AAGGGTACAGTGGTTGTTGTTAGAGGAAGTTGGGCCTATACCGACTGTGGTAAGGGAACAGTGTTTGTTGTTAGAGGAAGGTGAGGTCTATACTGACTGTGGTAAGGGTACAGTGGCTGTTGTTAGAGGAAGGTGGGTCTATACTGACTGATAAGGATACAGTGGCTGTTGTTAGAGGAATGTGTGGTCTATACGGACTGGTAAGTGTACAGTGTTTTTTGTTAGAAGAAGGTGGGGCCTATACTGACTGTGGTAAGGAACAGTGGATGTTGTTAGAGGAAGGTGTGGTCTATACTGACTGTGGTAAGGGTACAGTGGCTGTTGTTGGTGGAAGGTGTGGTCTATACTGACTGTGGTAAGGGAACAGTGGCTGTTGTTAGCGGAAGGTGTGGTCTATACTGACTGTGGTAAGGGTACAGTGGCTCTTGTGAGAGGAAAGTGGGTCTATCCTGACTGTGGTAAGGATACAATTGCTGTTGTTAGAGGAAGGTGTGGGCTGTACTGACTGTGGTAAGGGAACAATGGTTGCTGATAGAGGAAGGTGTGGTCTGTACTGACTGTGGTAAGTGAACACTGGTTGTTGTTAGAGGAAGGTGTGGTCTATATTGACTGTGGTAAGGGTACCGTGGTTGTGAGAGGAAGGTGTGGTCTATACTGACTGTGGTAAGGGTACAGTGGCTGTTGTTAGAGGAAGGTGTGGTCTATGCTGACTGTGGTAAGCATACAGTGGCTGTTGTTAGAGGAAGGTGGGTCTATGCTGACTGGTAAGGATACAGTGGCTGTTGTTAGAGGAAAGTGTGGTCTATACGGACTGGTAAGGGTACAGTGGTTGTTGTTAGAGGAAGGTGGGGCCTATACTGACTGTGGTAAGGGAACAGTGGCTGTTGTTAGAGGAAGGTGTGGTCTATACTGACTGTGGTAAGGGTACAGTGGCTGTTGTTAGAGGAAGGTGGGTCTATACTGACTGATAAGGATACAGTGGCTGTTGTTAGAGGAATGTGTGGTCTATACGGACTGGTAAGGGTACAGTGGTTGTTGTTAGAGGAAGGTGGGGCCTATACTGACTGTGGTAAGGGAACAGTGGCTGTTGTTAGAGGAAGGTGTGGTCTATACTGACTGTGGAAAGGGTACAGTAGCTGTTGTTGGAGGAAGGTGTGGTCTATACTGACTGTGGTAAGGGAACAGTGTTTGTTGTTAGCGGAAGGTGTGGTCTATACTGACTGTGGTAAGGGAACACTGGTTGTTGTTAGAGGAAGGTGTGGTCTATACTGACTGTGGTAATGGTACAGTGGCTGTTGTTAGAGGAAGGTGGGTCTATGCTGACTGGTAAGGATACAGTGGCTGTTGTTAGAGGAAAGTGTGGTCTATGCTGACTGGTAAGGGTACAGTGGTTGTTGTTAGAGGAAGTTGGGCCTATACCGACTGTGGTAAGGGAACAGTGTTTGTTGTTAGAGGAAGGTGAGGTCTATACTGACTGTGGTAAGGGTACAGTGGCTGTTGTTAGAGGAAGGTGGGTCTATACTGACTGATAAGGATACAGTGGCTGTTGTTAGAGGAATGTGTGGTCTATACGGACTGGTAAGGGTACAGTGTTTTTTGTTAGAAGAAGGTGGGGCCTATACTGACTGTGGTAAGGAACAGTGGATGTTGTTAGAGGAAGGTGTGGTCTATACTGACTGTGGTAAGGGTACAGTGGCTGTTGTTGGTGGAAGGTGTGGTCTATACTGACTGTGGTAAGGGAACAGTGGCTGTTGTTAGCGGAAGGTGTGGTCTATACTGACTGTGGTAAGGGAACAGTGGTTGTTATTAGAGGAATGTGTGGTCTGTACTGACTGTGGTAAAGGAACAGTGGTTGTTGTTAGAGGAAGGTGTGGTCTATACTGACTGTGGTAAGGGTACAGTGGCTGTTGTTAGAGGAAGGTGTGGTCTATACTGACTGTGGTAAGGGTACAGTGGCTCTTGTGAGAGGAAAGTGGGTCTATCCTGACTGTGGTAAGGATACTATTGCTGTTGTTAGAGGAAGGTGTGGGCTGTACTGACTGTGGTAAGGGAACAATGGTTGCTGATAGAGGAAGGTGTGGTCTGTACTGACTGTGGTAAGTGAACACTGGTTGTTGTTAGAGGAAGGTGTGGTCTATATTGACTGTGGAAAGGGTACCGTGGTTGTGAGAGGAAGGTGTGGTCTATACTGACTGTGGTAAGGGTACAGTGGCTGTTGTTAGAGGAAGGTGTGGTCTATGCTGACTGTGGTAATGGTACAGTGGCTGTTGTTAGAGGAAGGTGTGGCCTATACTGACTGTGGTAAGCATACAGTGGCTGTTGTTAGAGGAAGGTGGGTCTATGCTGACTGGTAAGGATACAGTGGCTGTTGTTAGAGGAAAGTGTGGTCTATACGGACTGGTAAGGGTACAGTGGTTGTTATTAGAGGAATGTGTGGTCTGTACTGACTGTGGTAAAGGAACAGTGGTTGTTGTTAGAGGAAGGTGTGGTCTATACTGACTGTGGTAAGGGTACAGTGGCTGTTGTTAGAGGAAGGTGGGTCTATACTGACTGATAAGGATACAGTGGCTGTTGTTAGAGGAATGTGTGGTCTATACGGACTGGTAAGGGTACAGTGGTTGTTGTTAGAGGAAGGTGGGGCCTATACTGACTGTGGTAAGGGAACAGTGGCTGTTGTTAGAGGAAGGTGTGGTCTATACTGACTGTGGAAAGGGTACAGTAGCTGTTGTTGGAGGAAGGTGTGGTCTATACTGACTGTGGTAAGGGAACAGTGTTTGTTGTTAGCGGAAGGTGTGGTCTATACTGACTGTTGTAAGGGTACAGTGGCTGTTGTTAGAGGAAGGTGTGGTCTATACTGACTGTGGTAATGGTACAGTGGCTGTTGTTAGAGGAAGGTGTGGTCTATACTGACTGTGGTAAGCATACAGTGGCTGTTGTTAGAGGAAGGTGGGTCTATGCTGACTGGTAAGGATACAGTGGCTGTTGTTAGAGGAAAGTGTGGTCTATGCTGACTGGTAAGGGCACAGTGGTTGTTGTTAGAGGAAGTTGGGCCTATACCGACTGTGGTAAGGGAACAGTGTTTGTTGTTAGAGGAAGGTGAGGTCTATACTGACTGTGGTAAGGGTACAGTGGCTGTTGTTAGAGGAAGGTGGGTCTATACTGACTGATAAGGATACAGTGGCTGTTGTTAGAGGAATGTGTGGTCTATACGGACTGGTAAGGGTACAGTGTTTTTTGTTAGAAGAAGGTGGGGCCTATACTGACTGTGGTAAGGAACAGTGGATGTTGTTAGAGGAAGGTGTGGTCTATACTGACTGTGGTAAGGGTACAGTGGCTGTTGTTGGTGGAAGGTGTGGTCTATACTGACTGTGGTAAGGGAACAGTGGCTGTTGTTAGCGGAAGGTGTGGTCTATACTGACTGTGGTAAGGGAACAGTGGTTGTTATTAGAGGAATGTGTGGTCTGTACTGACTGTGGTAAAGGAACAGTGGTTGTTGTTAGAGGAAGGTGTGGTCTATACTGACTGTGGTAAGGGTACAGTGGCTGTTGTTAGAGGAAGGTGTGGTCTATACTGACTGTGGTAAGGGTACAGTGGCTCTTGTGAGAGGAAATTGGGTCTATCCTGACTGTGGTAAGGATACAATTGCTGTTGTTAGAGGAAGGTGTGGGCTGTACTGACTGTGGTAAGGGAACAATGGTTGCTGATAGAGGAAGGTGTGGTCTGTACTGACTGTGGTAAGTGAACACTGGTTGTTGTTAGAGGAAGGTGTGGTCTATATTGACTGTGGTAAGGGTACCGTGGTTGTGAGAGGAAGGTGTGGTCTATACTGACTGTGGTAAGGGTACAGTGGCTGTTGCTAGAGGAAGGTGTGGTCTATGCTGACTGTGGTAATGGTACAGTGGCTGTTGTTAGAGGAAGGTGTGGCCTATACTGACTGTGGTAAGCATACAGTGGCTGTTGTTAGAGGAAGGTGGGTCTATGCTGACTGGTAAGGATACAGTGGCTGTTGTTAGAGGAAAGTGTGGTCTATACGGACTGGTAAGGGTACAGTGGTTGTTGTTAGAGGAAGGTGGGGCCTATACTAACTGTGGTAAGGGAACAGTGGCTGTTGTTAGAGGAAGGTGTGGTCTATACTGACTGTGGTAAGGGTACAGTGGCTGTTGTTAGAGGAAGGTGGGTCTATACTGACTGATAAGGATACAGTGGCTGTTGTTAGAGGAATGTGTGGTCTATACGGACTGGTAAGGGTACAGTGGTTGTTGTTAGAGGAAGGTGGGGCCTATACTGACTGTGGTAAGGGAACAGTGGCTGTTGTTAGAGGAAGGTGTGGTCTATACTGACTGTGGAAAGGGTACAGTAGCTGTTGTTGGAGGAAGGTGTGGTCTATACTGACTGTGGTAAGGGAACAGTGTTTGTTGTTAGCGGAAGGTGTGGTCTATACTGACTGTTGTAAGGGTACAGTGGCTGTTGTTAAAGGAAGGTGTGGTCTATACTGACTGTGGTAAGGGTACAGTGGCTGTTGTTAGAGGAAGGTGTGGTCTATACTGACTGTGGTAAGGGTACAGTGGCTGTTGTTAGAGGAAGGTGTGGTCTATACTGACTGTGCTAAAGGTACAGTGGCTCTTGTTAGAGGAAGGTGGGTCTATACTGACTGGTAAGGATACAGTGGCTGTTGTTAGAGGAAGGTGTGGTCTATACTGACTGTGGTAATGGAACAATGGTTGCTGCTAGAGGAAGGTGTGGTCTGTACTGACTGGTAAGGGAACAGTGGTTGTTGTTGGAGGACGGTGTGGTCAATCCTGACTGTGGTAAGGGTACAGTGGCTGTTGCTAGAGGAAGGTGTGGTCTATACTGACTGTGGTAAGGGTACAGTGGCTGTTGTTAGAGGAAGGTGTGGTCTATACTGACTGTGGTAAGTGTACAGTGGCTCTTGTGAGAGGAAAGTGGGTCTATCCTGACTGTGCTAAGGATACAATTGCTGTTGTTAGAGGAAGGTGTGGGCTGTACTGACTGTGGTAAGTGAACACTGGCTGTTGTTAGAGGAAGGTGTGGTCTATACTGACTGTGGTAAGGGTACAGTGGTTGCTGATTGAGAAAGGCGTGCTCTATATTGACTGTGGTAATAGAACAATGGTTGTGAGAGGAAGGTGTGGGTTATACTGACTGTGGTAAGGGAACAGTGGCTGTTGTTAGAGGAAGGTGTGGTCTATACTGACTGTGGTAAGGGTACAGTGGCTGTTGTTAGAGGAAGGTGTGGTCTATACTGACTGTGGTAAGGGAACAGTGGCTGTTGTTAGCGGAAGGTGTGCTCTATACTGTCTGGGGTAAGGGTAGAGTGGCTGTTGTTAAAGGAAGGTGTGGTCTATACTGACTGTGGTAAGGGTACAGTGGCTGTTGTTAGAGGAAGGTGTGGTCTATACTGACTGTGGTAAGGGTACAGTGGCTGTTGTTAGAGGAAGGTGTGGTCTATACTGACTGTGGTAAAGGTACAGTGGCTCTTGTTAGAGGAAGGTGGGTCTATGCTGACTGGTATGGATACTGTGGCTGTTGTTATAGGAACGTGTGGTCTATACTGACTGTGGTAATGGAACAATGTTGCTGCTAGAGGAAGGTGTGGTCTGTACTGACTGGTAAGGGAACAGTGGTTGTTGTTGGAGGACGGTGTGGTCTATACTGACTGTGGTAAGGGTACAGTGGCTGTTGTTAGAGGAAGGTGTGGTCAATACTGACTGGTAAGGATACAGTGGCTGTTGTTAGAGGAAGGTGTGGTCTATACTGACTGTGGTAATAGAACAATGGTTGCTGCTAGAGGACGGTGTGGTTTGTACTGACTGGTAAGGGAACAGTGGTTGTTGTTGGAGGACGGTGTGGTCTATACTGACTGTGGTAAGGGAACACTGGTTGTTGTTAGAGGAAGGTGTGGTCTATACTGACTGTGGTAAGGGTACAGTTGCAGTTGTTAGAGGAAGGTGTGGTCTATACTGACTGTGGTAAGGGTACAGTGGCTGTTGTTAGAGGAAGGTAGGTCTATACTGACTGATAAGGATACAGTGGCTGTTGTTAGAGGAATGTGTGGTCTATACGGACTGGTAAGGGTACAGTGGCTGTTGTTAGAGGAATGTGTGGTCTATACTGACTGGTAAGGGTACAGTGGTTGTTGTTAAAGGAAGGTGGGGCCTATACTGACTGTGGTAAGGGAACAGTGGCTGTTGTTAGAGGAAGGTGTGGTCTATACTGACTGTGGTAAGGGTACAGTGGCTGTTGTTAGAGGAAGGTGTGGTCTATACTGACTGTGGTAAGGGAACAGTGGCTGTTGTTAGCGGAAGGTGTGGTCTATACTGACTGTGGTAAGGGTACAGTGGCTGTTGTTAGAGGAAGGTGGGTCTATACTGACTGATAAGGATACAGTGGCTGTTGTTAGAGGAATGTGTGGTCTATACGGACTGGTAAGGGTACAGTGGCTGTTGCTAGAGGAATGTGTGGTCTATACGGACTGGTAAGGGTACAGTGGTTGTTGTTGGAGGAAGGTGGGGCCTATACTGACTGTGGTAAGGGAACAGTGGCTGTTGTTAGAGGAAGGTGTGGTCTATACTGACTGTGGTAAGGGTACAGTGGCTGTTGTTAGAGGAAGGTGTGGTCTATACTGACTGTGGTAAGGGAACAGTGGCTGTTGTTAGCGGAAGGTGTGGTCTATACTGACTGTGGTAAGGGTACAGTGGCTGTTGTTAAAGGAAGTTGTGGTCTATACTGACTGTGGTAAGGGTACAATGGCTGTTGTTAGAGGAAGGTGTGGTCTATACTGACTGTGGTAAGGGTACAGTGGCTGTTGTTAGAGGAAGGTGTGGTTTATACTGACTGTGGTAAGGGTACAGTGGTTGTTGTTAGAGGAATGTGTGGTCTATACTGACTGTGGTAAGGGTACAGTGGCTGTTGTTAGAGGAAGGTGGGTCTATACTGACTGATAAGGATACAGTGGCTGTTGTTAGAGGAATGTGTGGTCTATACGGACTGGTAAGGGTACAGTGGCTGTTGTTAGAGGAATGTGTGGTCTATACGGACTGGTAAGGGTACAGTGGTTGTTGTTGGAGGAAGGTGGGGCCTATACTGACTGTGGTAAGGGAACAGTGGCTGTTGTTAGAGGAAGGTGTGGTCTATACTGACTGTGGTAAGGGTACAGTGGCTGTTGTTAGAGGAAGGTGTGGTCTATACTGACTGTGGTAAGGGAACAGTGGCTGTTGTTAGCGAAAGGTGTGGTCTATACTGACTGTGGTAAGGGTACAGTGGCTGTTGCTAGAGGAAGGTGGGTCTATACTGACTGATAGAGATACAGTGGCTGTTGTTAGAGGAATGTGTGGTCTATACGGACTGGTAAGGGTACAGTGGCTGTTGTTAGAGGAATGTGTGGTCTATACGGACTGGTAAGGGTACAGTGGTTGTTGTTGGAGGAAGGTGGGGCCTATACTGACTGTGGTAAGGGAACAGTGGCTGTTGTTAGAGGAAGGTGTGGTCTATACTGACTGTGGTAAGGGTACAGTGGCTGTTGTTAGAGGAAGGTGTGGTCTATACTGACTGTGGTAAGGGAACAGTGGCTGTTGTTAGCGGAAGGTGTGGTCTATACTGACTGTGGTAAGGGTACAGTGGCTGTTGTTAAAGGAAATTGTGGTCTATACTGACTGTGGTAAGGGTACAATGGCTGTTGTTAGAGGAAGGTGTGGTCTATACTGACTGTGGTAAGGGTACAGTGGCTGTTGTTAGAGGAAGGTGTGGTCTATACTGACTGTGGTAAAGGTACAGTGGCTCTTGTTAGAGGAAGGTGGGTCTATACTGACTGGTAAGGATACAGTGGCTGTTGTTAGAGGAAGGTGTGGTCTATACTGAGTGTGGTAATGGAACAATGGTTGCTGCTAGAGGAAGGTGCGGTCTATACTGACTGGTAAGGGAACAGTGGTTGTTGTTGGAGGACGGTGTGGTCTATACTGACTGTGGTAAGGGTACAGTGGCTGTTGTTAGAGGAAGGTGTAGTCTATACTGACTGTGGTAAGGGAACAGTGACTGTTGTTAGCGGAAGGTGTGGTCTATACTGACTGTGGTAAGGGCACAGTGGCTGTTGTTAAAGGAAGGTGTGGTTTATACTGACTGTGGTAAGGGTACAGTGGTTGTTGTTAGAGGAAGGTGTGGTCTATACTGACTGTGGTAAGGGTACAGTGGCTGTTGTTAGAGGAAGGTGTGGTCTATACTGACTGTGGTAAAGGTACAGTGGCTCTTGTTAGAGGAAGGTGGGTCTATTCTGACTGGTAAGGATACAGTGGCTGTTGTTAGAGGAAGGTGTGGTCTATACTGACTGTGGTAATGGAACAATGGTTGCTGCTAGAGGAAGGTGTGGTCTGTACTGACTGGTAAGGGAACAGTGGTTGTTGTTGGAGGACGGTGTGGTCTATACTGACTGTGGTAAGGGTACAGTGGCTGTTGTTAGAGGAAGGTGTGGTCAATACTGACTGGTAAGGATACAGTGGCTGTTGTTAGAGGAAGGTGTGGTCCATACTGACTGTGGTAATGGAACAATGGTTGCTGCTAGAGGAAGGTGTGGTCTGTACTGACTGGTAAGGGAACAGTGGTTGTTGTTGGAGGACGGTGTGGTCTATACTGACTGTGGTAAGGGAACACTGGTTGTTGTTAGAGGAAGGTGTGGTCTATACTGACTGTGGTAAGGGTACAGTGGCAGTTGTTAGAGGCAGGTGTGGTCTATACTGACTGTGGTAAGGGAACAGTGGTTGTTGTTAGAGGAATGTGTGGTCTGTACTGACTGTGGTAAAGGAACAGTGGTTGTTGTTAGAGGAAGGTGTGGTCTATACTGACTGTGGTAAGGGTACAGTGGCTGTTGTTAGAGGAAGGTGTGATCTATACTGACTGTGGTAATGGAACAATGGTTGCTGCTAGAGGAAGGTGTGGTCTGTACTGACTGGTAAGGGAACAGTGGTTGTTGTTGGAGGACGGTGTGGTCTATACTGACTGTGGTAAGGGAACACTGGTTGTTGTTAGAGGAAGGTGTGGTCTATACTGACTGTGGTAAGGGTACAGTGGCAGTTGTTAGAAGCAGGTGTGGTCTATACTGACTGTGGTAAGGGAACAGTGGTTGTTGTTAGAGGAATGTGTGGTCTGTACTGACTGTGGTAAAGGAACAGTGGTTGTTGTTAGAGGAAGGTGTGGTCTATACTGACTGTGGTAAGGGTACAGTGGCTGTTGTTAGAGGAAGGTGTGGTCTATACTGACTGTGGTAAGGGTACAGTGGCTGTTGTTAGAGGAAGGTGGGGCCTATACTGACTGTGGTAAGGGAACAGTGGCTGTTGTTAGAGGAAGGTGTGGTCTATACTGACTGTGGTAAGGGTACAGTGGCTGTTGTTAGAGAAAGGTGTGGTCTATACTGACTGTGGTAAGGGAACAGTGGCTGTTGTTAGCGGAAGGTGTGGTCTATACTGACTGTGGTAAGGGTAGAGTGGCTGTTGTTAAAGGAAGGTGTGGTCTATACTGACTGTGGTAAGGGTACAGTGGCTGTTGTTAGAGGAAGGTGTGGTCTATACTGACTGTGGTAAGGGTACAGTGGCTGTTGTTAGAGGAAGGTGTGGTCTATACTGACTGTGGTAAAGGTACAATGGCTCTTGTTAGAGGAAGGTGGGTCTATACTGACTGTGGCAAGGGTACAGTGGCAGTTGTTAGAGGCAGGTGTGGTCTATACTGACTGTGGTAAGGGAACAGTGGGTGTTGTTAGAGGAATGTGTGGTCTGTACTGACTGTGGTAAAGGAACAGTGGTTGTTGTTAGAGGAAGGTGTGGTCTCTACTGACTGTGGTAAGGGTACAGTGGCTGTTGTTAGAGGAAGGTGTGGTCTATACTGACTGTGGTAAGGGTACAGTGGCTCTTGTGAGAGGAAAGTGGGTCTATCCTGACTGTGGTAAGGATACAATTGCTGTTGTTAGAGGAAGGTGTGGGCTGTACTGACTGTGGTAAGGGAACAATGGTTGCTGATAGAGGAAGGTGTGGTCTGTACTGACTGTGGTAAGTGAACACTGGTTGTTGTTAGAGGAAGGTGTGGTCTATACTGACTGTGGTAAGGGAACAATGGTTGTCATCTGCCGTGCACGGACACTGGGGGGGGGGGACTGAATTTCTTTATTCCCAGGTCACGATGAATTACCCGCATACAATGGAAGTTGCGGATACATGACATATTTTGACGATTTCCCATTCACGGTTATTTAATATTAACATTCTCCGTTAACTATTAATGAAAATGTTTGATCACGACTATCAGCTTCCACTCCATTCCCAGTTCACGAAGAATCATTTGCCTCACTCAGTGGAATGTAAAGCCATTCCGGAGGAACGAAATTACTCCTTGCACCCCCCTTCCCCCTAACAATAGTAGTTGCAATTGTAAAACAATCCTGCCATTATATTACATTCCAAATGGATGACACAAAAATCCATATTTGGGCATATCGATTTACCTTTCTCGCATAAATCGCCCTCGCTCCAGACATTGCAGGTACAATTGAAGTCCAATCCCTCTAGACGAGTGCATGTGCCACGATTCAGGCAAGGTCCACTTTGACAGGGATCAACATCTGACAAAGAAACGTTATGTCCCATATGATTTCAATATCTTTGAAAGATAGGCCTTAATATATTAAGTAACTTACCTTAGTTCGAATTCTTGATTAGTGAATTAATGAATACGTGAATAGTGAAATAATGAATTCGTGATTAGTTTCATCCACAACAATCCTGCCAAAAGTGTTGCCACATAATGCAATTCCTGGTTGATGGGAATTATAAGTGATGGCTGAAAGGACAAGAATCAAGATTGCTGAAAGAGGGGTTAGATATGATACCCACTAGACCATACTCGAATAATCATTATCTCAGTATCATTTTATCGCTGTCAGATTGCAGCACCTATATTGATGTTAGAACGGAAGTTAGATATCGACCCCAGCTAACACCTAGCATTCCGCTAACGCTACTTGAAAGTTACTCCTGATTCCGTGATTAATTTTATAACGTGGCTTCCTAAGAACCTTCTGTTTAGTTACCATAAAAAACGTTGTATGAAGGTTGCAAAATATTATGATTACATGAAACCACTGAACGTTTGTAGAACGTTAGCCATAACGCTATGCGGTCGTTTACACAACGTCAGAAAAAGTCAGGGAACGTCCTCGGAACGTTCTCCTATCTGTGGGCAAAGGTTTGCCTAACATTCCAGGAATGTTATTTGATAGCTGGAGTGCATCATGGATTTTAAAAAGGCAATTATGAGCCCTACCTCCTCAACCTCTACCCCCGAAAGGACAGACACAGAAAGCGCTTTCGTATATAGTTTACAAATGATAACGCCTCTTGCGCACCTCTTTCGCACAATTCGCCCTCGAAGTAGTCCGAACACTGACAACTGTAATCAAGTTCTTCCACCACACACTCCCCGTTGTTCTGGCAAGGATTGCTATCACACGGGTCGTAGTCTGTGAAGAAAAGAAGGAACATGTCAGACATATAAATAACAGCTAAAAAGCATGCATACGCATAAACCACAGCTAGAAAACATACATACGCATAAAAATAGATAGGTTTTGATGTTGAGGTTGCATGGTATGTATTTAATGACACAATTTAAGGGTGTGTTCCCAAACTGCGTCCCAATCATTGGGCAAATTAGGATTCAGGCATAGCATACGTGGGGTTTAAACTGGACCACGAAACGTCAACTGAGACCACACCGAATCAAATTTACGTTATCAAACACCCCAAAGTTTCAAAGTTTACTAATTGGCATATGGTCATATGGCTCACAATGTGGGCGTAGTTTCGAAAGATTCTGAGCTTAAAAATTGATGTTTGTGACTGAGGAGCAAAAAGTTAACCAGCCAGCAATGAAATTGGTCGCTTTGCCGCATTGATATAGCGAATCAGTCAGTAGATGGTATGAAGTCGGCAATCCCGCCACAGACACATTTATTTAAAGTCGATGGGGATATATTTGATTGCTGATCATTAACATTTCTGCAGCACAACATTGCCGCACCCTACGTTCGCGGCGTTTAATCAAAAGGCGATAAACGCACTTATGTTACACCGGGCTAATTGCTGTATTGAAGTCGCCTGTGAGGATATATTACCGGGCAAATGTTTCTGACCTAATATTGGCCAGCGGCGCCATGGTCATTTGCCCTTTACGTTATGCAAAAATCAATAGACTCTCTCCCTTCACTGACACCTATTGATTGGAAGCGATTAGAGTGAACCCGAACAAGCAACATCGCTGTGAATGAGTGTCAGCGCGACTCATCTATATGGCGTGTGATTTAAAGCCATTTGATGCCAATCTATCAGTGTAATAGATGTGATATAATGATATAAACATGTGTATATATAGTGCATGTTATGTATTCGTATCAATAAAGTGCGTAACAGCACCTGACCTTTCCCGTGAATGTGCAGTGCTTCATAGCTTTGTAAGGACCCTAACCTCTAGCATCAGCCACTAACCTTTCTCGTGCTAACCACTCGATCCATGGTTGAGCCTCGGAAGGATTCAGATTAGGATGGCGATTATCATACCACCTACGACTTTAGCTGTATCTATAAATGGATTGTTATAACAATCCAGAGGCGGATCCAGGGGGCAGGGGGGAGGGCGATTTCTTTCTCTCTCTCTCATCACCACCCATCCTGTACCCATCTGCTTTATTTCAATACTACCTCACCTATATATAACGCAAATCCGTTCCATAGCGCCTCCCTATAGACATGACCCAAGGATGTCTCTAAAGCCCCGAGTGACGTATTAGCGACTCTAAGCGACATTTGTAAAACCGGAAACCGCGTTGTGTTTACATGCAATCGGAAACTACGAAAACGTCGTGAATATATGGTGTATAAAGACCTTACTGGAATGACCGCAAAAAAACGACTGTGGTTAAAATTAGGATCCTATTAACTTCTATGGCCTGAGCTGGGTGGAATACACTAAATCACCAAATGGCGACAAAAAATTTAGCGTCGTATTGAGGCCATTCCAATAGGGCTGTACAGTTCTCGCGGGTTCTATTTCCGGTTTAGGTCCTTTGGGGACCAACAAAAAAAAACACGTGCTCTTTAAGAACGAGTGCGCATCATGCATGCGCTTTGCTACAGCTGCGTGGCGTGCACGCATTTTAGTCAACGTTCCCAACTATAAAATCATAATATAGTTAAATATAGGACATGTATCGCTTCATAATGCATGTGTTCCGTGCGATGAGACCGTTGGAAGCGTTGTATTTTGAGGCAAATCATCAATGTTTACATTTCTGCGACAAATGGAACAACATTGTTCTCGCCTGGTCTGTTCATATAAAAAGTAACCATAGCTACCGCGCGCTGACATGCGGGTCGTAATGATTATTCCCGCGCAGCCCATTAGATCGCCTGACACTGACAGTCACTCATAAGACAACCGCATTTTGGTTCATGAACTGGCTAACCGCTCATATATTATATAAATACTCGGGTGGTTACAATTCTGATATGCACAGAACTTAAGTGGTTATAGTTGTGCATCCAATGACAGCTTTAGCGAGTGAGTGAAGGCAAACAACCGGAAGGTAGGCAGCACGTACGGGCCGTTGATACTAGCCATTGACGTAGAGCATAAGTATCCCTGTCTCGTGGAGTCTCGAGAAGAATACCGTAGTGACTGTACAGCCCTATTGTCATGTCTCCAGAAAGAAGTATTTCAGGCCCTTAGAAAACGATTAGCGTTCAACCTTTGACCAATCTGTCACGCTTCAGACGAGTTATCTGTGCGTGGACTGGGAGGATCCCAGTGCGGCATGGCCTGGACTGCCAACTGATTTACTGCGCCGGCGACTCCATATTGCAATGGTATGATGAAACCGTATTGTAGTAGCATCATGACCCCCCAGTGATGCCATTAGTGGAGAACGACGACCGATTCTTATAAAAAGATACCCATATACGGTCACGAATAAACGAAACAGGCCTGCCTGGAACACTGTGACGCTATATTACGTAGTTCCTAAGGCGGTGAGACTGGGAAAAAAAACATACCCTCCGAACTCTAGCTATGTATTAAGTGCCTCTCCTCCCACCGGGGTTCGTCTTTGCCATTTACATAAACGCAGTGTCATCCTGTATATAGTAAATATAAGTAAATATCAAGGCAAGACATGACGCTGGGGACACACCTGTTTCGCATATATATAGACACCCCGGCAGATATGGACACACCTGTTTCGCATATATATGGACACACCTGTTTCGCATATATATGGACACACCTGTTTCGCATATATATAGACACCCCGGCAGATATGGACACACCTGTTTCGCATATATATGGACACACCTGTTTCGCATATATATGGACAACCCGGCAAATATGGACACACCTGTTTCGCATATATATGGACTGCCCGGCAAATATAGACACACCTGTTTCGCATCTATATAGACACCCCGGCAAATATGGACACACCTGTTTCGCAGAAGGTCCCAGTGGCGTTGAACAGGCATTCGCAATGGTAGAGGTCCGCCACATCTCGCACGCACGAGCCTTCGTTAAAGCACGGGGAGCTGTCGCATGGGTTCTCGTCAGACAGGGCTGAAACAAACGAGATAAATAATAACAAGATAATATCATACAAAATGTGTGTTATACGTGTCAAATAACCAAAGAAACTCAACATGGGATACCCGAACAATATCATTTATTTAGTATTAGATGCGCAGAAAAACAACGAGTGATTTTGTTGTACATTTAATATATGTATTAGTATACATTTATAGTAAAGGTACTGGACCGTGAATTAGCCCGAGTTAAGAACTGAGTGGAACTAACGGGCTATTAACGTAAGTCTATCATTACGTCACAAGATGTTGAACGCTACCATTGTCGGCCCTATATGTAATTCAGTACAACTATATGCAAAATCTTTGGTATCGGCCATTGATGATTCATAATTTGACCATTTCATCAGAATCCAGAAATATGCATGTATTGTTCTTGATATAGCAGATAGGCTCAATTCTTTTACAACTCAATATGTGTATACTACCAGTATGGTGTTGATGTCCAGATTCAGGAGGATGACATGAAGCATTGAAATTAAAATGCCTGAATTTTTATTTTTATGTAAATGGAAGGAATCAGCTTTGGATTGCTCTGGCATCGATGATTATACGGGTGTTGATATATATGGCACTGCTCCGCTCTTGAGCACTATCGTTAACATAACCTCATCGATTGAACATGGCCACAAATCAACCCATCAAATTGGTGGTATTCACCATGGAACAACCCTATATAACCGCCGCGGAGGCATAGTGGTTCGGTAGGTACGGTGTACAGTTAGTACGCGTTGGAACACATTCATTACGATGATCGACGATTCTGTGATGTGTTTTCAGATGGCAATTAGCGTGTTTAAGCCATCGAAGACTCCTGCGCACAACTTACCAATCCATTAGCTGCTGATCAATATTGATATATAGCCTTATGCGGAAAGATGGATTCCGAGAATAATATATTGAACCATGGAGTTGAGATTACATTTTAATCACCTTGTTTGACAAAGCGTCGCCCGCTCTGTTGTTCTGCCGCCCCCCCCAACCCAATTACCCCCCACGACCACCTACCCTCCAGAATCGCCCAAAATCCTGAACACGTCCCAGAAGGCCGTCATTTCTGGATCATGATTCTGGATCTGCCCATGGCGGATTTACTCACCCTGCTCGCAAATCTCTCCGGTCCATCTGGCGTTGCATATGCAACTGTAGCTGGTTTCTCCCCTTCTGATGGTGCATCTCCCCCCATTTTGACAGGGCTCACTGGTGCAAGGATTCGCTGCAAAATCCAATTGAGACGTGAAATATTAAAGACGCGCTTAGCGTTATTCAGTATATTTTTTATTTATATATTGTCATCCATTTTTATTATTATATTTATTGTTAGTATTGTTAGTATTCCTGGAATATTATGATTATTTGCATTTTTACATATTATGATTATTTGCATTTTTACATATTATAAAAGACATTGTATTGTATATTTTAGAAACATTATTTCGATTTCAATTACTGCAAGAAAAATATTTAACAACATGAATGAGATATGTAACATGCCATATTGCATTGACTCTTTACTGGGAAATTTCATCACGTCAGTTCTGATTACAATTGCCATATTTTCATAGTTTCATAGATTGGACGATTGCGTTATCAATCGTAGGCAAATGATATGTATATATATATATCACAATCGTTCACTTATTTAAAAGAACAAATCAACTGCGAAAGGGTTCAATACCTTACATTACTTTATCCTACTTAAAGCGATTGGCACGTCAGAAGTTAGAAAAGCGATATCTGGTAATGATCCTTCAACAGAAAATACTGGGTACTCGATGCATGGTTGAGATGGGTAAGTAATGCATACATATATGGGTAAATACAACCCCGTTACATCCAAGAAGGTTTACACAAATTCTCAACTTTAGTAATATTTAAATGTAATCTGAAGCGCGCTATCAACATCGGATATATACATATATGATGTAACCACTGATATTTAAAGATGTGACGTCTTTGTATTCGCATAGTTTTATACAGATATTGTCAATATGTTATACGCCGCTGCGAGGAATGAAAAAATACCAAAACACCCAAGTCGAACATAATTAAAACGTTTCGGGGATTCCTCGGATCCAAATTCCAAGCCGTCCTCACCGTAATTGGTTAATAACAGTGTAGACTAAGAGAGTAAAAATACTAGGCCTGATTTGGTGATACGGTGTCTCTATCTTGTTTCCTACCGGATGGCACGCCATTTCATGAAGAGCTAATTAGGGAACTACGCCAAACGGGCTTTGATATATATATAAACTAATAACAATATCGTGGGATAGAATTACTAATCGATGTGGAAGGGTAATAAAAATATATTTTTGCACCTAGGAAACTAGAACACCTGCACCAAAATCCAAGCCACCATTTGCTCCATGTGGAGAAAATGACGATGTCGCGAATCCGAGGCTCAATTATGTTGACCTCCGGTATTCTATTTTTACCTTGCACGACGACACGGGTGCAACTTTTCAGCCATGTTTATTGCGTGCTTGGTGATATCAAATGAGGCGACCATATTAATGCTATGACTAAAACTGGGCGCGGCGTGTAGATAATAACAGGCCATAAACAGTTAAAAACATTAATTTATGGCCATGTTATGGGGCGACATAATGTTAACGCAAGTGTAAGTTGTGTGTTTTCCTGTTTTTTTCTTCTTCGCTGCATCGACATGATATTTGCAGCGGGGGCAAATATCGCCTGGTCGAAATGAACCGGCGATACACCCGTTTGCGTGAGTTAATACGTGCCGATGAATGACCTGTGCAGCCCCACCCACACAACGGCTGCGTTTAGGTCCCCACTAACGACTACTTCTCCCGACATGTCTGTATGTTACAACGACCACGCCGCTTTCATACCATCATTTATCGGTGGCCATGCGACTGTTAAACCTGCGCCACGACTAAGTTACGGACGGCGAGTTTTACACGCCGATATAGGACGTGTAGGTCAGCCACATTAAATCCAACACCACCTAAGTCACACATAAACATTTAATGTCTATGAATATCGAATCCAGAAGCAGCCATCGGTATTTTGTCTGATTTCATTTTAGCAGTAGAATGTATATTTTTTGTGTGTCCTCTATTAGCCTTCAGGGTTGAGTAAAGTAACGATCGGTTTGTCATATAATGCCCATGTATATCGAATCCAGAAGCTGCCATCGGTATTTTGTCTGACTTCTCTTTAGCAGTGAAATGTGTCCTTTTTCGTGTCCTTTATTGGGGTCCAGGGTTGAGTAACGAGTCACGAAGTAACGAAGTAACGAGCGGTTTGTCATATAATCAAGTCATGCCAGGCTGAAATGCTGTTAATCAAACTATTCATCCGAACTGAAGAGTCTACACAAGATTGCTGCCAGCTTGATAATGTTAATCGTTATTCTATTCGTATTATCTTATAATTCGGTA
Organism: Arenicola marina; assembly: GCA_964019135.1. Classification (NCBI taxonomy): domain Eukaryota; kingdom Metazoa; phylum Annelida; class Polychaeta; family Arenicolidae; genus Arenicola; species Arenicola marina. The sequence goes on along the minus strand of OZ025253.1, from coordinate 37,810,384 downwards.
TGCGAATATTATAAATTCTACAACCCGCTTACGTTTCTTCATAACGCGGAAAGAATATCTCACTTTAATAACAAAAAAATTCTCGTTGCCTGTTACTCGATTGGCAAATCGGCTAAGTTTACAAAAATATACAGATACATATTCAAATATAACATAAAGGTAAAAATGACGGCGTGGGTATATCTATAACACACTGCTGCTATCGAGCCAAACCAGTCGGTCGTTTCACACAGGACATTTCCATGCGCGAGCTACTGGGTTATGGACAGGAAGAGGAAAGGAGAGGAGACGAAAGGACGCCCATATCAAGAGTCAAAGGGATCGGAAAGCTGTTACCGTTAACGATCAGTGCAACACTTGAGAGTAGCAAGTGCAAAAACGAGACGGATCCAAGAAGAAGTGATTTCCAATGGCACAAAGACATATCCTACAGATGAGTCACCAAATTGGAGGTGTGACAAGAAATCAAACAAATGAGCAGGCTCTAACTATAAACAGATCATAAAAGAGATAACAACTAAAAACATAGACTATTCTCTCCAATATACGCAATTTGCAATACAATTGCGTGTAAAACATGGGAGGAAGCAAATAATTAACTTCAATTCGCTTGGCAATGCAAGAATTACAATAATTTGTCAATTTTTTGACGTATTTTTACGAACAGCTCTTTCGGAAATGATGCGAATTCGCACACGTTGAAGAGCATGCTAATGAGTCGCTTTTAACAACATAGCCATTGAGCCATTGTATTACTTGCTATAAATCGCTATAAATCGGAGTGGTGAGAAGCAACGAACAAGAACCATGCGAATTGCGTTTAATCCCATTAGGAGAATACGTTGCCGAAGAGTCGGCGACTGATCTAACCGATTGGAACACTCACCAATAGTGTAATGCTCATCCCAGCGGTCATAGTTACACAAATCGCTGTGCCAGCAGCAATAGCTGCAGTTACTCTCGGGCCATGGTTCGCGGCACGTGTCGTTGCTTCTGATGGCGGCCTTTATACATTTCTGGTGGGATACAAAGTGAAGCCCAGGGACCGTTCATTGACACTGACTGACCAACACGTGTACCGGGGCCGTGCGTCTACAAGATACAGCCTGGCTGGTTGTGTACATCCTTATTATCGCCCAGTGTCGCACAGAGTACTGTATTATCACTCGGTATAATAATTAAACGGATGCACAGATATGTGGTTCGTCCATCTTGAAGGCAACAAGCTACCGTATTATCGCCCATGATTAGAATATAGACAGGACAACTTGGTTAATCTATTCATTAGGCTAGCAGATGTTTTATTGTCAGTCTGGATCAGAAGCTAGGGAGGCAAGCATGGTTCTCCTTTCTGCAGTAATGTCGCCCAATATTATAATCTAAAGGGCATATGATGTATCGTTAAGCTAGAAACTAGAAGCTTTTTGTCGCCAAAGATGATAAATAGCGAGGCATATATAGTTTGATAAATAGAATAATCTATCCTTCTTTAAAATCAAGTTAGAATGAAATGAGCGACATTGAAGTTCTAAGCTGACTGCCAAACACTTATGCTGGCGATGCCTTTCCCAATGTCAGCCGAATGTGTCATGTTTGTAATATCAGTATGTGAAGTGCCTCCATCATTGAATAAACTATTGTGCTATTAATATTTCCATGGTAGGTCTGGAGTATCGTATTCGTCCTTGCTGCTGTGTCAATACATATTTCCCACGTTATACCCCGTAACGCCGTTGTGTCGTAAGTTGCAAGCCCTGGGACATGGCATGAACACGCAATGGCGGTTCTACGGTACTCATGCGGCCGGCCTCCCGGGGCCTGCAACTGCGCATTGCCTAAACACGCAACGGCGGTTCTACGGCACTCATGCGGCCGGCCTCCCGGGGCCTGCAACTGCACATTGCCTAAACACGCAATGGCGGTTCTACGGCACTCATGCGGCCGGCCTCCCGGGGCCTGCAACTGCACATTACCTAAACACGCAATGGCGGTTCTACGGCACTCATGCCGCCGGCCTCCCGGGGCCTGCAACTGCACATTGCCTAAACACGCAACGGCGGTTCTACGGTAGTCAATGGGCGGTTCTACGGTAGTCAATGCCTGTAAGGGGTATTATGGCTTGCCATGAATATCACGTTTCCCATGGGCGAGTAGGACGGACGGCATTAGGGCTGCCGCCGGTCTTATTTACACCAAGACGGTACACCAAGACGGTTGGTTAATATAGCGCATGGGTTGGACGTGGCGGGAGAGTAAATAATGATAACATAGGCGAAGCGGACATTCATGCCAAGCAACCGGAAGTGACATCGACAAGAAGAGACCACGTGTACACGAGAATTTCTTATTGAGTGTTCCTGTACAGTTCGTGAAGCAGGAAAAGGCGGTGCATCTTATTGACATAAAGCTGATACAAGGCGTCTGGTGGAGCTGGTGGAAAATTCCCCAATACTACAGCGTAAGGTTCGCAAAGTTCAAATATTTTTTTTTGACCTACAAACAATGGAAAAAGTAAAAGATGGAAGGCGACTGATGGGTGTACCAAGATCGTAGCCATGGTTCATAATAAAGGTTAAATTAAAGTAATTAAGGTTTCAGTACAATATCATTTATATCCAATATCCCCCACCCCACCAACTGTGTTAATTATATGGGATCTTAGCACTGAGCTTAAGGCAGCAATATATTGAACTTACATGTCACAACATCGGGTGTCAGTATATTTTGCCAAATTGTCCTTGAATATTTATACTAGCCCCCCCACCCCCACACACACACACATACACCTCTCCTTTACTCCCAATGGCCACTCTGACAGCCCATATCCGATTAAAATGAATTAAACAATAACTAAACATCAATTATAATAAGTTCGATCTAACAACAATTGGAAAAGTAATTGGGATCGCAATGAAAATCGTCACTGCGATCGTCATCTTTGGGAACCTTACGCTGCATAGATGAGCCAAACCGTCACCCTTGAAGCCCAAAGCGTTCCGATCCTCTTTAGGGGTTAAGCAACTGTTTACCTGATTCATAACCTTCTTCGAACTGATCGTAATTACAATTTTCGGAGCTCCAACAGCAGTAGTTACAACTGATTTGAGGGCGCGGTTGGTAGCACTTCTCATTATTTCCACTAGAAGCCCCTAGACATTTCTAAATCGGACATGAAGAACATGATTGTTTCTGTTATAGGACTGGTTTCGTGGAGATTCATGCCATAGATAGATTTAATAATGCAAAGATTATTACCCACTTCGTGGGTATTATAAAACATGAAATCACAAAAATGTAGGTTGCAAGTATAATACGTTAAACTGTAGTTATATTATATAATCTAGCAAATCTAAACTATATCAGGATGCAACTTGATAAGAAAATGGTATAGATATGTAACGACAATACAAATACTTCAAATTAAAAGATATTGAGCTAAACCTGAAAGTAAATATCTACTTCAAATCTCATCTCATCCCATTACACTGCTTACCTCAGATCTTGTACAACCTTTGGAAACTGTCAGCCCATTTTCTCCTTCCGATAAGTATGTGTAGCAAATCTGGAAAGCACCACCCAACAGAACCATATTAATGCTGACAATTTACAGATAGTGCAATACTTGCGGAGGAAATAATGAAATTTCGAGTTACGACAATATCCACACGGCACAGACCCCGATACTCGCAAGTCAATCATGCAATCATTTAATAATATTCCGAATCAATAATATGCATATATATTAAAATGACCAGTTAATTAGATGATATGACCAGCGAATATAATAAGTTATGCATCATTTCAGCATTGCTATATAACATCAATGGAGACATAGATGTGTCAGATTAGGAATGTTCATGATATTTCATGAGTATGATTCGAAATAGGAGATCAGTCCCTTTGCTGTGCCTTTCATGATCACATGTTATAAACTGAAGTTGACGTTCTAGATAAGTGTTAACCACGAGAACAGCTTTCGACCAAGCTTTGGTGTTTTATTCCGGAGAAAATATTACTATTGATCACTTTAATCACTTCAATATCCTGCAACATAAATGGTCAACTTCCGGAAATTCTCAACTTCCTGCGGCCAAAGCACCGATAGCCATTGATACAGCTGCAGACAGATCACCCATTATTTAGTATGCCAGTTTTGTAGTCTAATACTAAGAGAGTGTAGCCACCTCAAAGCTGTAATGTTCCATTTACTCCTTGCAGAATGCAGACCTATGTACATGTGTTGAGACAGATGATAACAAGAAATTTGCATTCAGTTTGCGAAACGTATAAATATACAATTTACAAGTGTCAAAATTGAGACGCATGCTCTTATTGCAAGCCACAGAAAAGCCCACGAAAGAAGTAATGTTCTGTTTTCCCCAACGTTCCCTTGATGCATGCTAGCTATTATGCGCACGAGAAATAGCTTGGCGCCTCTTAAAGCCAAAGGAAAAGAAAGCCTGACGTGAAGCAGAAAGATGAACATTGATTTCAACTGCAGTGTACTAGAAGGCCGGAAGCATAAAGATGTGTTCGCCACGTTGATTAGCGTAGAGTGAAGTACAAAACTATCTAATACAGGTAAGCAAAAACAAAATGAAAATTTGGGCAAAAATCCAGCCCAGGCAAAATAGCATACCGTCTCCTCTTTGTAATCCTAGAATGTTATCAAATTGCTTATTTGTTATTGCGTGAATATCTAAGGGATTTCTGAAATGTAAGGCTTCACATGCAGTCAGTGGATCAAAAATGCAAAGAAAAGCATCATGGATCATAAACCATTGTCATCCAAAGGGTCGAAAACTTTTCACAAATACTGGTAACCGATATAAAAAAAAAGTGTGCAAAATAACACTCTTAAAACGTTATAATTCATTTGCCAACAACATAACCTAATTCTAGAAGTGCACGTCACGATAATGAAATGTTACAGATAATGGCCTAAATATGAATATGTGATGTTAATGGAACAGCAATATGTACATAACAATCCACATTTTGAAAAGTAATGAGCCATATTTGCATTGCATTCGGTAGAAATTATAGGACAAACTGGCGAACAACCGTGGACAAATGCACGATATTGGTCTCGCCCCCCCCTCTTTACTTTTCACCATCCTCCTCTTATTTTCGCGCCGTCTTTTCCTGGCGTTCTCGCGATTTCTTTCGCATTGTCATTTTTTTCCGATATCGCCTTTGCGTTCTCGTTTTCGTGCGATCTCGCCCTGACATCCTGGCGATCTCGCACTGATATTCTTCCAATCACGACCTGACATTCTTGCGAGATCACCCTGACTTGCTAGCGATATCACCTTCCCTTCTGATGAACCAGCGTTTTGCTCGACTTCTAAACTTCGCGCGACCTTACGGGGATTTCTCATGCACATGCTAGCGACATCACCTTAGTCAGTGAGATATGGCGCACATATGGCTCCATATAAAATATCTGGATTCGTTTTGAAAAATATATAGTAGATAGGATGGGGGGGGGGCAGGGAGGGGGGGGGGGCGGTGCGGGGGAGGCCCTCGAATCAAATCAGTGTTTGATAATAACTTGTTTCATCAAAATTGTATTAGGAAATCCATCGATTCGTGTTGCAGGGATAACGCAAGCGATAGAAACATCCCGACAATTCCGCGGATATGCGACCAATAGTACTGTATACGTTACTTTTGGATATTTTACGGGAATGCTAAAAAATTATATATAATTATACCCAGCACCGACAAGTGAAATACCAATGATATGACTAATGCATGAGATAGCTTTCAATGATTAAAGTATTGACTATGTCGTGTACAAGAAATACGCAAACACCGATCAGTCACACGCTGACCCCACTAGCTGGACCCATGAAATTATGGCTAATCGATATCAAAACAGATGTAATAGGCGAAACCCTTTTCTTTCTGTTTCGTCCACGCATATGATACTTCCCAGCTTTTTTGAAAACGATTTTGCAACGACATTATTGCTAAAGACTATATCACGTGTAGACAAACTCGGACGGATTGCACCCCCCCCCCCCCACCCCACCATGGCTCTCTCGCTGTACTTATAGGGGTCTGGAAGGGGTAAATGGCTACACGCCACGCAGGCATATTTAAAAAATCGACATTCGACATTGAACCCAAAATTCCGACACCGATGATCTGAAAATGCAACATCGAGACAGATTTATGAAAAAAACCCACTAAACTGAGCCAAAAGGCGACACGAAAAGTCGTGAGAAATCAATATTCGACAGTGAGAATTTTGACAAATCGACACTAGACACTCCAGACACCTGCGTATGTATGTTTTATATATCCATATTTATGTATCCATATATTCACAAGACTTGAAATAGGGATTCGGTGCTGAAACCCCTTCTCCCTAGACCACCTCCCCAACCGCACCCTCTACCTTTCGGCGTCGGTTAGGGGGGAGATCGCGCAACAGACCCAGGTGGACCCTTCCCCCGCCCCGCTCCATCATCCCCCCCCCCCCTATGCACCCCCCCCCCCTCCACTCCCCGGCAGCAGTCCACGTTGACACACCCACACCAAATTTCGTAATGTCTGAGATTGATTTTTGCATCCAAATTATGTGTCACATGCGTCGAACGAACGGCCAATCAACAAACGCTACTGGCTTGCGTATACAATAAGGATGAATTTACCTTGATGTTGTTAACCCTCTGAACGCATGTCTCCACCTCGGCTGTGGTGTTGCAGACATCCAGCGCGGTGCCAGGCGGGCAGAAGTAGCAATGCTCCGTGAAACTGATGACGGACGACGTGTCCACATCCTCGTAATTGCCCTCGTCCTCGAAGTCCGGGTCGCCATAGTCGCGGTCAACCTCTTCGCCGTCACCGCCGTCACCATCCCCGGGAGTGACGTCACGGGCGGTGTCGCCAATGTCGCTGACGTCATCGGTGCTGGCGTCATCACCTGTGCTGCTGACGTCATCGCCCGCGTCATTCCCATCTGCAACGATACAGCGTGATATGCGTTTAATGGCCGTTTATATATATATGTATGTATGTGCTATCGGTAACCAGGTTAAATACATAATCATATATACAAAAAATGGGTGCTGCTTTATGGCATTACTCAACTATAATACTGATATAAATATAATCAGTCAATCTGACAACTCAGGGATGAGCCTCTGGGTTTCTCACCAAGGCCCGAAAAGTTCAAAACGACCGGGGCGGAATATGTCACCAAGCCGTTTACTAATCAACCGATCCAAACTCCGACACGAAACCCCGCCCACGATTGAGACCTTTTTTTCATTAATCATGAGTGCGAATATTGACAATTGTAGCACAAGTGGGAAGTACTCATCTCTGAGACTGACAAGAAAGCGATATGCTGCTTTGTTTGTCCGACTTGTTTGTCCGACATAAAGCACGTGGAAGGCCTTTTTTTTTACTACATGATTGGATAGTTACAACACTGACGTTAGTGAATGATTGACATCCTGGATCGGTATATTTCCTATTTGACGGCGAACTATTCGGCCCCGGCGGTTTCGAACTTCAGGGCCCTGGTTTCTCGCCGCTGCCGTCAAAGTATATCACGTTAGCCCGGGCTTCTCAAGCTGTTCCTACTCGAGGCCCATAACCACGCGTGAAAATGATGTGGAAATGCGATGAATTATTACGATCTTTGTTTATGGTAAATATATATATTATTCTGTGTTGCAAAAACCGGTTTATATAAGGGGCTCCTATAGCAGGTGCAGTGATTTTGTTCATTTGGGGTTCATTGTTTAGCTAGGAGCCAACCTAGGAGTTCCACTATGTCCACCCACCAGCGTGCCCTTAGGATACATATGTGTATCTAGCACAGTGGGACGTGATGAAATAAATAAATAAATTTATAGTAAATTATCTTATTTCAGTCACAAATTGCGTGGGTTTACATTGCCATTTTTATGTCTGTTTATTACTGGTACCATTCGACTGTGAAACTTAAAACAACGCCGAATTTACTTAATATGCTACCATTTAAACAACATAATATGACTATCATGTTTGCTTTGGATTCAGTTTGCTTTGGATTCAAATAACTTATGCATGACAATTAGAACGTAGCAAAAACGTTAGGTTTCCGGATCTCTTGAAGTTTAATATTACGCTTTGGGTATCATTTTGGTTTATTTGGCACTGGTGATTCGAACGGTTAAACAAGAAAATCAAGCTTACCATATTAAGCGATATGCACCGGCATTCTACTCAAGTGCTTCAAGTTTGCTTTGTTTATTCGTCACTGACACCATGTGCAGCGACTATATATAATTATGTTTGCTTATTACTTGTATACACCTGGTTCAGCTTGATTCAGTTGTAATATTGATAGTGCCATAATCCTCACCCCGCAATCGATTTATATGTTACACTTAATTCCTTTACACTGATCTGGTTCTGCCAGGGGAGGAAAAAGCGTCGGCCTAAAACACCAGGGTTTCTCCTGATCGTCTCCGATCGCATTTCCTTGGTCCCTCCAGACGTCTCCGGACTCTCCAAACGGGAGGCGAAATCAGCCATCGGCGTGGCATGTGTTAGGAATATATATTAGGAATTTTTACATTAATTTTTAGCTTAGCTGCATATCAACCGGAAAGAATCCAATAAGGATTGCATCTGTGGTTTATTCCCCTGCACCACTCCAAAAACATCAATCTTTCTGTTTTCCCTTTGTATGTTTTGGAGAGTAGGCTGAAAGACAGGAAACCGACAAATGTGTCGGGTGATTATAAAATGGCGATTGTGAGGTTAGTGCGGCTTAGCAATTTAGCCTTAAGTATTAATTTATGACGTTATCCTAATGTCTTTCACGTTTGTGTGCTTAATCTGATAAATCTTTACATTCTGTCCACCTTTACAACGCTTTATAAAGTTGAAATGAATGATGCAACATTGTTATTCTCCGAACTCATCCGCAGTCACTTTTTGGGCACGTTCTCCGGACTCGTTCAAACTGTCCAGAAAAATGATGAGAAAAAAATGCAGCCCAGTTTATACGCTCCAATTATTCGAATTTTCCTTGTAAGCTTACTCCTAAAATTCTCATTAAAGCCATTGATCGAAACATTTTTGTTTAAAAACCAGATTTCATTAAGCCGCGTATGCATTTATCCTCAGGATCATTACTTTTATGGTTAGTTTCGAATATCGTGCGAAACCAAGCATATGTCAACGCGAAGTAGGCCTGCTCGAGTTTCAACTTTCATGGCTCCGATTCTTGGTAGTTACCCGCGTAACGCTAACATTAGGAAACAGCTATTTACTATTGTCTGGTGCCCTATACAGGTATTGATTCTGACGGGCTTGGTGTATATATATATAAATTGCAATCGCGAAACCAAGTCGCATAATGTCAGAGTATTTTGAATCAGTGACATTTTGCAAACAACCGCGAGAGAAAAAAACGCAAATTATCACCCATTTACCTGACAATGCGACGTAAATCAGGGCAAAGAGCGATATTTTACAGGCGCTTTTTGCCTTGGGTTTTGCCCAAATAGTTCACACCATCAACCGATAAGTGTCCTGTGTCATGCGATGACGTCATAGGCGTGGGATGACAGTGGTCAGGACAGTAGACATGGCACACGTGCACGTCATGTTGCCGGTGACAAAAATATCGAAACCTGGGCGCTGTATGGAAAATACAAAAAAGGAAAAGCTGTTTTTTACCGATATGAGTTAATCGGATCGGTGTTGATAGGGATCCGCAGCGTCAAGTTTCACTTCAGAGCTATGGGTACTTTGGTCGGCTTGTGCACCAGGTAGGCACGTTTGTCATCTTCGCTCAGCCGATAACCCCATGCCAGCGTTCAGTGCTGGAGCGGGGTATCAGAGACCAATCTCAGCCAGAATCATGCCATTATTCCATGTGTGCGCAAGGGTGGCAAAAAACGTCATTTGCTTCATTTTATCGCGAGGTTGTTTTGGTTAACCTAGCGCACAATTCTCCCGCTGTGGCGATGTTAAATTACTTGAGGCTGCCACTTTAGCTCGGTTAGTGAGTTACCTGCAGATCGATAGTTCGAACCCCGCCACTTACATCTGTGGATGTATGCCATCCGTGTAACTCGCTACTGTAACAGCGGGTATTGCATTTAACACATGTTGTTATATTAATATCACCAGCCAGCCAATACGGGCAGATAATTAAACAGCATAATATGTTGCGTACATCGTCTAAATATAGGGTTTGTTACACATAATTGTCATTTGATTATCATTGAATCCCGCTTGGCAGTTCCAAGAAAATGTCATTGCGGCCTGCACCGTTAGGTTTAACATTTTAGCTTCACTTTCGATTGCATTCGATTCCGCAATTGACTCTCCAGAGAATTAGCATGTTAACGAGCATATTTAAGGTTTGGAAACGGGGCGTGTTAGTTGTGAAAACCCCCACTCCAACTAATCCTCCGGAACATTCATATAGGTTTATATCTGCACTAAGGTGGAATTCACCTTGTCAGTGACCGATATCACGAAACCAGGTACAGCGACACAATAGATGATAGGATCGGAGAGGATCGAGTTATAACAGGGCACACGATACGTCAAATTAACATACTTCACGAAGATACATGCCATACTGGTAATGTGGTTAATTAAAGCAACATATTCCGTAATTTTTGTATTACCAACCTCTTCCCCATGTCAAATAATTATATTCTGTCTTGAATTTAAATCCAGAAAGCCCGTGGGCTATCCGCAGAGAAGCAATTTGGTCACCGGAGCAGAAGTTGGTGGCCGGCTTTATATCCCTGCGTGCCTGTTCCCTGTTCGGTATTGTGTGTGTGATGTCGACCGCGGCTCGCTATCACGTCCGCGCGTGATATAACTAAACCGCGCAGTTTTATGTTGAAATTGTTCTTTTACAGACTCTCAGAGATATAAAACATATATGCATCACAATTTTGAGATACTTTTAGTCTCGATTCTAAAATGTAAAAAATCTAAGATGGCGCATGTAAGTATATTGCTTGATAGAATCACAATAGCTTGGTACAGGTTCACCACTAAAGCAAGACGATGGTGGTTGGCATCCGTCCGTCTGCGAAAGACGATGGATTTGCAGCTTTGTTTGGTTTAAGTTATACGATTCGTAACGCGGCATTTACGAATATGACTGAATACGCCTATCTGTGATCGACAGAGCTTACCACAGTCATCGCAACGGTGACCTGTCAATAGATCCAGGTTTGTGCTCGCTGGTGGACGCCTAGATTCGCGTTTCAAGTCCAGTTTCACAAACCAAAGCCCGTCGTGGTGGGCCATTCCGTCACGCACGACACGTGCCTATCCCCTCTTTTGGGATGCCAGATCCTCCCAAGAATCTGGATCAATGCCGAAAGCCTTCATGTCCCGCTTAAAGCAAGACACAGGCAGAGTAAAGGTAGTAAGTTACAATGTGGTTAGTTAGACAGTCATCATACCTTGGCACTGGGTCACCGCCAACACGAGGCAGAGCCAGAGTAAAGTCACCAAAGACTGGTGATTAGTAAGTTACAATGCGGTTAGTTAGAGAGTCATCATACCTTGGCACTGGGTCACCGCCAACACGAGGCAGAGGCAGAGTAAAGTCACCCAAGACTGGTGATTAGTAAGTTACAGTGCGGTTAATTAGAGAGTCATCATACCTTGGCACTGGGTCACCGCCAACACGAGGCAGAGGCAGAGTAAAGTCTCCAAAGACTGGTGATTAGTAAGTTACAATGTGGTTAGTTAGAGAGTCATCATGCCTTGGCACTGGGTCACCGCCAACACGAGGCAGAGGCAGAGTAAAGTCCCCAAAGACTGGTGATTAGTAAGTTACAATGCGGTTAGTTAGAGAGTCATCATGCCTTGGCACTGGGTCACCGCCAACACGAGGCAGAGACAGAGTAAAGTCCCCAAAGACTGGTGATTAGTAAGTTACAATGTGGTTAGTTAGAGAGTCATCATGCCTTGGCACTGGGTCACCGCCAACACGAGGCAGAGGCAGAGTAAAGTCCCCAAAGACTGGTGATTAGTAAGTTACAATGCGGTTAGTTAGAGAGTCATCATACCTTGGCACTGGGTCACCGCCAACACGAGGCAGAGGCAGAGTAAAGTCACCCAAGACTGGTGATTAGTAAGTTACAATGTGGTTAGTTAGAGAGTCATCATACCTTGGCACTGGGTCACCGCCAACACGAGGCAGAGGCAGAGTAAAGTCCCCAAAGACTGGTGATTAGTAAGTTACAATGCGGTTAGTTAGAGAGTCATCATACCTTGGCACTGGGTCACCGCCAACACGAGGCAGAGGCAGAGTAAAGTCACCCAAGACTGGTGATTAGTAAGTTACAATGCGGTTAGTTAGAGAGTCATCATACCTTGGCACTGGGTCACCGCCAACACGAGGCAGAGGCAGAGTAAAGTCCCCAAAGACTGGTGATTAGTAAGTTACAATGCGGTTAGTTAGAGAGTCATCATACCTTGGCACTGGGTCACCGCCAACACGAGGCAGAGGCAGAGTAAAGTCCCCAAAGACTGGTGATTAGTAAGTTACAATGTGGTTAGTTAGAGAGTCATCATACCTTGGCACTGGGTCACCGCCAACACGAGGCAGAGGCAGAGTAAAGTCCCCAAAGACTGGTGATTAGTAAGTTACAATGTGGTTAGTTAGAGAGTCATCATACCTTGGCACTGGGTCACCGCCAACACGAGGCAGAGGCAGAGTAAAGTCCCCAAAGATTGGTGATTAGTAAGTTACAATGTGGTTAGTTAGAGAGTCATCATACCTTGGCACTGGGTCACCGCCAACACGAGGCAGAGGCAGAGTAAAGTCCCCAAAGACTGGTGATTAGTAAGTTACAATGCGGTTAGTTAGAGAGTCATCATACCTTGGCACTGGGTCACCGCCAACACGAGGCAGAGGCAGAGTAAAGTCCCCAAAGATTGGTGATTAGTAAGTTACAATGTGGTTAGTTAGAGAGTCATCATACCTTGGCACTGGGTCACCGCCAACACGAGGCAGAGGCAGAGTAAAATCACCCAAGACTTTGCACTCATCCTTCGCTGCCAACTGGTCAACAGTCACAAATACGTGATGATAATTGTCGATGTCACGATATTCCGAATATGGCGTTGGCTCGAGTGATTTGTGTCCCGCGCTGTTTCGCCGTTATCTCGCGCCGTTTCGCCGTTATCTCGCGCTGTTTCGCCGTTATCTCGCGCCGTTTCGCCGTTATCTCGCGCCGTTTCGCCGTTATCTCGCGCTGTTTCGCCGTTATCTCGCGCCGTTTCGCGCCGGTTCGCCTTCTTCCGCCTTCTCCTAGTTCTTCTTCCGCTCCGGTGATTGGTTTGTGTGTAGTATTTACACTTGTGTTTGCTTTATCCTTATCCGTATATGAACTTTAAAGCAACATGAGATCTAGTTCCAAGCGTCCTATTGTTCGGCTGGTTTGTAGGTCTAAGCGACAAAACGACCTGTTTCCTTTGCAATATATGTATGCCATTAATTGTCAAGCCACTCGCGAGTCGGTAGATAGCAAGCAAGATTAACTTCGCTATCGCGCTGTTTGTTCCAATTCTGCTCCAGACTGTTCATGAATATCCGTTCAAACGCAAATCGCCCTGAACACGAGCCCCTCCTGACCGTTCTGTATCTCTCACTTCGGCGACTGATCGAGCTGTATTGGCCAGCGACACGATGATACAACGCTTGTATTGACAGTGTCCAGTCAATTTACCATGTTGCGGCTCGCGCTACCACCTGGGGGATTGTTGCAGCGTGACCCATCGACCCGCGCAAAGTTTCCACGCTGTGCAAGGATGGTGCGTCATCCTATATGGTGGTGAGAAAGTAAATCAGTGTTCACCCAGCAAATGCCAAAGGGCGGACGATTTGGATGGAGTCTATCCTGGCCTTGCAATGCCAAGCGTTTTACGCAGCCCAAATCGATGGAATAACGACCTAATCGATGACGCGATAGGGCGATAGGGCGGTCACAGCCTATCGCCTCCCTTCTGGCGTCAGGCAAATCGTTAGGTATTCTCGGTAGGTGGAGCCACTTCTCAGTCACACGACGACCAGGGCGTAACGTCAGATTCTATTGGTTCGCAACATGGTTTCGTTTTTTGTTTGGCTTTTTTTATATAAACTTTATTTATTTTACGAGGTTCACAACAGCGAATTCACATATTACTGTTCACCATGCTTTCGTTCCGATCATTTGAATTTCAGGAGGAAGTATCGACGTAATTTTGCATATAAACCATTACTTATCGATCTCACATGTTTTGTTTGAAGAAGTTTAGAGGTTTTATTACCCGCCAGAATCAGTGAAACAGGAGGCCATCACACGTCATTCACGGGCCCAGAACTCGTAATTCCTCAATTTAATGTTCGCATACTAATGAGGGGCATTCGAATAGACCAATCAGGGAGGCACAAACCTGGTTATTAATCGTGACCTGATGTTATTGGCAGAGTGGAGCCGAAAAAAACCCCATTTGCTGGTGTTTGCAGACATTGATGTAGGCAAATATATGATGAAATACAGCATTTTTTTTTCTCCCCGAATAATTTTTTTTTAATGCGTTTGTTGACATGAACTAGGCGAACGGTTCGGTCATTTGTCATAGATGATAGAGCTCAGGGGCGGCTCCAGGCGGTCCAGACCCCCCCCCCCTCCCCCACCCCCCCTTTCTGAGATTTTTTTTAGTTTTTCAATGCAAAATTTAGGCCATCTGAGGCGTGAAGCCCCCCCCCCCCCAACCGCCCTCCCGCACTTTTAGAGGAAGAACGCTATCTGAGGTGGCGCCCCCCTCCCCACCCGGTCGCAAGTTTTTAGTGGACCCCCCTCCCCCCGTGGCTGGCAGTTATTTCCAAAATTCTATTGCGATCTACAGACAGGACGGAAAATTCTGTAATTTGGAGGACAGACACTTCGGTATTATATGAATCGGTAAAACAGCGTTAGAGGCCAGGCTGGCGGTTTCCTTTAAACGTTACTTGCAGCACTGCTGATAAATATCATCAATGGTAGCTACGTCACTATACGGGTGGGTGGTGGTAATCATTTAAATGATATCTCGCTTCCGTGATTATGGCGCCGTCAACTACAACACAAAACCAATATCTGGTTTTGTGCATAATACGCTAAAGAGAAGATTAGGCCGAATGGTAACATGAATTATACGTAAAGGGGGAAAGGGGAATACCCCCTCTGAATCGCGAATCCCCAATAATTAGGGAGAGTAATATCGAATCACCAAGATGAGGACATGTTAATGCTGGGCGCGCAAAAAAACACCTTAATGGTGATATCGCGAATATCGAGGAATTCGCATACTGCTATAGCGGATCGCGGTAAATAGGCAAATGGTCTTCGCTTTGACCCAGATATTGTACGGATAACGATCCCCACAAATTGCCAAGAGCTAATCGCGAATCTCCAAGGAATTCCTGGATGCCAATCGCGGAGATCGGAAATGGTACCCACCACCCTATTAAGGTCAAATAAACATGTTTTATTCGAAAGCCATGGCCAGTTCGAAGCTACACACTGCGTCACAAAGGTGTGCTGCGATTAAAGATAATCAAGATAAAAGATAAAAGATAAATATGTCACGGGTCCGGTAAGGAGAAGGTTTTGCCATTCTGACATTCAGAAAGTGTCGAACATTAAAAAAATATTCGGACATAAAGAAAGTGTCGATACTCGGACATAAAGAAAGTGTCGATATTCGGACATAAAGAAAGTGTCGATATTCGGACATAAGGAACGTGCCGATAATAATAATGTAAAAAAATGTGCTTAATTTAAATGACGTGAATCGCATTGCCCGTATAGAATTGTCGCGCAATTATCTATCTATTAATCATTTTAATTTAATCATTTACCGGAGGTACTCAACACCAGCTCTTCCACTTTTCATTTTTTTCACATTTGCCATCAGGCGCTACATATCTGAGTAGCACCCATCTGTGTAAAAGCGAATGCCCTTGATCCGTCAGTAAACAAACCCAACCGGTGCCCCAAAATACAACAAAAAAACAAAAAAACAAAAACAGGTCAGTCAAAAAGTGCCAAAACATCACCATCCCTTAAACTGGAATAATCTTCACCCGTCACATTATTGTACTGACGGCTATGACCGTTGGTTCTCTCGCAACTATCGGGGAGTGTCGATATGATGTGGCCATCATGTGACAGGTAGGGTAATTGACATTTTGATATATGGATGGATCAACACATGAGTGCTGTTGACGCCCACTGACAGCGGGAAACAAATACTAAAGTAGACCAAATTCTACCGATTGCTTTCCATGGGGTACATATAATTCGTTCTCGCTCTATAAAAGTGTGTAAAATTAGCGTCATTCGAAGCAGCGGATCGTTTCCCTGAGAGTCACGAGCCTGCAGCTCTTTAATATGGTAATTTTGTTGAACGAGTTATTGCAAGTTACAAGCCAGAATTGAGTAGTTATGCAATAATGTGTAGGGTCTCTTCATGTTTGGCAGGACATCTTATTGAAGGGCTTATTGAAATTACTCACAGTGACATGAGAAAAATCCAATGAAATCCAATGAAATCCAATGAAATCCAATGAAATCCAATGTAATCCAATCCAATCCAATGTAATCCAATCCATTGAAATCCAATGAAATCCAATGTAATCCAATCCAATGAAATCCAATGAAATCCAATGAAATCCAATCCAATCCAATGTAATCCAATCCAATCCAATGTAATCCAATCCAATGAAATCCAATGAAATCCAATGAAATCCAATGAAATCCAATGAATTCCAATGAACTGTTTCGTAGTGCATGACTTTTTATAGCGACAGTCCAACATTTGTGTTGCACTTGTAATTCATGTAAAGCTGTCAGTCAACACTCGGCTATCCCCCGTCGTTGTTGAAGGCGTATAGTCGAGTGTGTTTTGCTAGGCAAGTCGTTTTCAGCTCCACCTATGCAAATGATGTTCATACAGAATAATAATGTTTCTACGCTGAGAAGTTACTCCATGAGTCATGGTTTATCTCTATATTGACCCTTTCCATGTTCGCGATATCGCATACCGAGGCAAACGCTTCGTACTAAGTACGAGACTGCAAATAGGCTGGTAGAACAAGAGGTAGTTCTGTGAAATTTGCCTGTGCGTTATTTGTTATTTGTTCAAAATAATACAATAAACAATCAGATACATTTTGAAATCAAATCAGCATATAGGAACATTACTATATATTCACGTTATCCCAATCAGCGACGTACACTTTTGTTTACCTTTTATTTTCTATTTTTGG
Source organism: Arenicola marina (assembly GCA_964019135.1). Classification (NCBI taxonomy): domain Eukaryota; kingdom Metazoa; phylum Annelida; class Polychaeta; family Arenicolidae; genus Arenicola; species Arenicola marina. The sequence goes on along the minus strand of OZ025253.1, from coordinate 37,793,094 downwards.
AACCGAATGCGATATTTTAATATTTTAAGTAAATCGAAACGCAATTAATATTGATGAAAACAAAAACGTCTACCAACGATTTTCGGCACTGCATCCGTTTTTTTTTATTTTAGGACACTGCCTTTACAGCTCACACCTACTTCATTCCCTTCTTAACCTCGCCGAGGATATACGTTTGTCTATTATAGTTTTGACGCCTCAGCAAAAGGGGTGACAAATTGCCATCTACACCCAACTTGAAGAGTGGTGTTTGCCGTTCCAAGGAATATTAAAGTGTTCGTACCGCGATTTTGTTCAGCGCAGAGTTGACTTCGTTTAGGGAAGACAAACAAATAAGATTTTGTTTTAATGGGAGTTTATAGTTTTTATTCCACGATATCGCCATAAACGCGTTCGTCAACGTAGCAAAAGTGAAGCCCCATGGGTTTAATTCTGGGAACAATGCATCTGAGCGTTATTTAGAAATTCCCCAATGATGTAACAAGATTGACAGGTGAGCCTTGATGCAGTGCGTAGGCATCTGTTGTCGAGGGCGTGTATTGTTCTGATGGTTGAGTGTTTTTCGTTGAGTTCAAACCAATTAGCAGAGAGAATCTGGGTCTCAATCTAAAAGCACACGCGTTTGTATTCTCCTTTGACGTCACTTGCCTCGCTCCCAGAATTAAAATCGGCATGTGCGAAAACAAGTGGAAAAAGTATTCCATTGTACTATTTGGGCGTTACAGCTCGATAATATCAGCGTGGAAACACACAAGATTAATATGAGCTAAAGTTGTTTTAGCGTGGCACCAACTGTTTCATAACTCATCCCTAACTGTCGATTTAGAATGGTTTTCGCATCACAGTCGCCTCGCTATTTATTCATCAAACATTGACACCCATCAAGCACAATCCGGTATTTCGGTATTTGGTCTCTGAATTCACGCTAAATTTGTACAGTGGTGTATTTAAAGCTGCCGAACATGGTTATCGACGACTCGGAACGTATCACGTGTCAATGACGCCGTGCTGGGCGTTTGCCTTTGTCATAACTTCGAGTGTGAATTGATTATTCATAAAGTGGATAGAACATTCGGTCGCTCCGTGCCAGTTGACTTGGTTGACTTTACGTGGGCGAGTCAACCGATCTCTTGACCTCTTGTGAGCCTGGCAATGATGACATAATCGTTATGAGCTACATCGATATGAGGGTGTAGTCTGTATTAATCCTATGCCACGCCTAACGCTGTGTCTATCTCGCTAACAGCTGGCTACAGAACGAGGTGTTGATTTCAGTTACTTATCGGTTAGTTTGGGTTATTGGATAGAATCCTAAAATATTATTAAGAAAAAACGTCGAAACGACGTCCATAACGTGATTTTACCATAACTATTTTGAAACGTTTCTTGCATCTGAAATAAAACCTTTTTTGGTTAGCGGTGAATGAATGAGTTATGTAAATTATGCATAATGACATTAGACTTTGTATTGGTTTATGTGAGCTCGAATGTAATTTTAAAGGGATCGAGTTTGTAATAAAAGAAGAACAGCCACTCCCCCCACCTCCACCATCCCACAAACACATCTATTTCAGGGGAATATTGTCATTTTGTCCATGATGTGTGAGTTGTCTTTCTCTTGCGTCTTGGTCACTCAGATTATAACTCATTAATAAGCGAATTATAATCAAACGTGTCAGCGCAAAAAACGATTGGAACTTTATTTCTACGCCATTTGTAGTTATGACAGTCTCAAGTATCACATAACGGACGAATTCAAAAGTCATAATTACAGAACTGGTTTACACAAATACGGTCATCTGTTCCTGGTGCTTCAGGCCAATGGTTTCCAATGAAATTAATGTGTGGTTCCGCTCACTGGCGAGATGTGGCCGCTTCAGACCGGTTGGTTGGTATGCGGCCGTCTGCGTTTACAATACGATAGATTTGCAGCGTATTTGTTAGGTCATGGTGTGTGATATATATATAGGGACTTCACCCAGCTTCAGGCTGTTGCTTTGACCCCTCAGGAAGGGGGCTAACATGTTGGTATCTTCACCCAGCTTCAAGCTGTAGCTTTGATGCATCAGGAAGAACGCGAAGAAGTTAGAATCTTTACCAAACTTCAAGCTGTAGCTTTGACGAATCAGGAAGAACGCTAAGAAGTTAGAATCTTTACCCAACTTCAAGCTGTAGCTTTGACGAATCAGGAAGAACGCTAAGAAGTTAGAATCTTTACCCAACTTCAAGCTGTAGCTTTGACGAATCAGGAAGAACGCTAAGAAGTTAGAATCTTTACCCAACTTCAAGCTGTAGCTTTGACGAATCAGGAAGAACGCTAAGAAGTTAGAATCTTTACCCAGCTTCAAGCTGTAACTTTGACGAATCAGGAAGAACGCTAAGAAGTTAGAATCTTTACCCAGCTTCAAGCTGTAACTTTGACGAATCAGGAAGGGCGCTAAGAAGTTGATATCTTCACCCAGCTTTACGTTGTAGTTTTAACGCCTCAGGAAGAACGCTAAGAAGTTGGTATCTTCACCCAGCTTTACGTTGTAGTTTTAACGCCTCAGGAAGAACGCTAAGAAGTTGATATATTCACCCAGCTTCAAGCTGTAGGTTTGTTATCTTGCCTTCTTGTATGGTCTCTACTTCAGGATCCGTGATCCTATCATGGACGTTGTATCAAGTCTCTGGCCCTCTCCTGTAGGTCATTGGTCCGTTCCCTGAGGTCGTCGTAGGCCTGCGAGGCTCCCTGGCCGGCGGGGTCCCGGTACCCGTACATGGCCTCCCTCCCGTAGCGCGTGGTCTGCTGGTGACGGAGGTCCTGTGGCGGGGTGTACGGCCGGGCGATGGGGCCCGCCCCCTGGCGCAGAGAGTGTTCCGCCCCGGAGTGAAGGCACTGCGTGAAGCTATCGCTGCGACCGTGATACTGCGCGGCGACGCCTCTGCGCAGGTACGTGCTGCTGACGTCATCGGGGAGACGCAGCGGCGTTGCCATGGCGATGCGGGGCAGAGCCGACGACGCGGGATTCCCCAGGTGGTGGAATCCGTCCTCCTGCTGGTGAATGACCGCTACCCTGGGCACTTGGCGCCTCCTCCCTCGATCACACTCCTTCTCGAGCATGCGCGGGGAGCTGGCTCCGTACGGAAGCTTATAGGAGCGCCGTAACCACTCCTGAACGCGCTGAAGTCGAGACATATCCGCGGCCAGCTCTGACGCCGCCACCCTGATGTCCGCTCCAGAACGCGTCCCATCTGGATCACCGGGCGGTCCTTCCCGCGGAAGCCACAACTCCAATCCCGACATGCGATCCCGGGATTTAGCGGCCCCACCACGTGATACGTGCCTCGAGTCTCGGATAGAGGGCGCTGCGGCAGATGCCCCGCAGCCCGTGCAAGTTCTGGGCGTGATTGGATAATAATCGACTGGTGGCTTCCTGTGCTGGGGAATCAGATGGATTGTATTTTTGCCCTTCGTGGCCCACGATGACCAGTCCCCGGCCATCTCCTCTTCTACACGGACAGCAACAACGGCTCCTGGCGAAAACAAAACAAACCTGTTAATCACGTAAAATAAGTTTTTGCAACGTTAATGGGGGTTGGGTGGGGTGGGGGGGAAGTCGACTATCGGTCATCATTGTACGATCGAACTACATGTCTCACGGTTTTTAGTCTTACATTCTTTTATGAACCAATCGGGGACTAGCTCTTCCCGTTTCCGGTCAGAGTCAAAACAAGATGGACGTTTTTATTTTCCTGTTTCCTTTCAATCCGTGTTTTTCTTTTTTCCACCCCCCATCCCTGCAATCACATTTTCATATTCGCTATTTGTCCATGAAATCTGCTTGTTGATGTGTTTCTTGTTGGTTGATTTTGGCTTGTGACTATGCTGTGCGCGGCTTTTTGAATCCCGCCTATGATAGGGTCAATTTAATTTTTAACCGTCAATATATTGGATATATTGGCATTTTCTATCATACATGTATGTAACCCCCCCCCCCCCCATCAAACTACCTTCGGTCCTGTGGTATTTTAACACAAGACAGACTCACATAAATCTACGGACGAGACAAAACAAAACTGCTGGCTGACGATTTTCTTTGTAATCCTGCCATTATTGTTGGTTCACCTCTCCCCCGTCACCCGTCTCTCTACACCTCAGCCCCCACCCTCATTGTTATGGGTCTAGATCCGCCCCCCCACCCCCCCCCCCCCCCGCCCGCCCCCGGAACTGGTAATTCTGATCTAGATCAATCCAACATTCCCAACCGTAATAGGGGGCGTTTCCTTACAAGCACATTGTCCTCAGGCTAGTCGCCCGTGTTGCTAGGTGTGGGCGTTGTGATTGACAAGGACCAGTTTGCTTAGGAACCCTCACAGATCAATGGTTGCGCTCACTACATCGACACTGTATGACATTGGAATGTTGATCCACTCGCTGGTCTCCTATGTCCATGGTGGGCCTGCACCTAAACAGCCCGATTTTATGTCTCCGGGGCTTTATTACAAGACAGGGTGTGGTAGAAGCTCCAAGCTTATGAACACGCTTCTATGGCTGGTTTGTCGACGTGATAGAGTAGTGATTAGATATATATATATACAACTGATATAAGCAGATCGACACCTCAACTTGTAAGCCAGCTTTAGCGCCGACGAGAAATCTGAATGCGAACGGGAATACCGTTTATTTACAAATATAAATATATGACAGCAGCATACAGCAAATCAAGCTGTGAATTGTGAATTGTACTTTGCTAGCTGTGCACTGTGAACTATGAGTTGTGAGCTGTGAGCTGAGAACTGTTAACTGTGAGCCATGAGTTGGGAGATATATGCTGTGAGCTGAGAACTGTGAACTGTGAGCCTAAGTATTGTGTTCCGCCACTTGTGAATTGTGAACTGTGAGCTTATGACTGGGAGCTGTGAGCAGTGATCGATGAACTGAAAACTGTGAACTGTGATATCGGAGCTGCGAAGCGGGAGGTGAGGTGCTGAAAGGGTCGGGAGAGGGGGGGGGGGGCGTGAGCACGTCGCTGACACTGGCAGTATGTATATATTGTGCTTCCGGTCAGTGTATGTTTCTTATTTCCAGTGATGATTCGATGACCTTCCCTGGGTCCCGATATATATATGTATGTATATATATATATACATGTATATATATATATATAAATATATATATGCATATATACACATACATATATATCGAGTTGAACCAACATCAATCGTCCTTCATGTATTGATCAGTGTAGGGTGAAAAAGAAGAAAATCAATTTTTTGCCGGCATCGATCCATATATATGTGGTATTGGTTTCGCTGGTTCCGCATTGGTCCCCTCCCCCAACCACCACCAACACCACCGCCACCACCTCACCCCGTCACCCCCATCACCAGCATGATGTGAGTGGCGTAGGGTTTCAACATCTCTGTCCACACCTGACAGGGACCTTAAATGACATGAAGGGGGGGGGGGGTGAATGTCAGGATGGGTCGCCTGTGTCCAATATTGTATTTTTGGATCACTTTCACCGGGTCACGACTCACACGCTATGACAGCAGATTTGACACCGGTGTGAATTCATTAAGGCCCGGTGAAAGCACTTCTGTTTCTGGCTCAAGTGGCATTGTCAAAAGTTGCAAAAGGTGTATAATCCGTGAGAGTTATTCTTGGGCCAGAAACTACATAGTTGCCGTTAAATCTCAATCAAATCACGACGAATTAGCTTCAAAGTGACTTGGCTGGCGACTTTGCTTGTTGCCTAGCGTTGGTCTGTGTGAGCCTCTGTTCCGTGGCCTCCGTGGCAGAGTGGGTGGAACACTATGCAGCAGATCATTAGGTTGCTTGGTTGTTTGTATATTTAGGACGCTTTAACTACTTTGGGCTATATATATCGCGTCAATGGGAGAAGGAAGGGAAGACACGGAGCCATGTCCCGGTGGTAACCTCCTACTCTTTGCGAAGAAAGACATGGGATCTTTATCCTGCGACCACACAGACATGGCCACAACGGGGCTCGAACCACCGACCCTCGTGCCGTTAAGCTCTCATGAGACCAGCAGATCATTACGTACCCAGACTGAACGATATAATCTGGAGCAAATTATATATTTTTCTTGGCCTAATTTATTCAGTGTGTGCCAAAACGGGCCTAAGACAATAATCACTTCATCGGTACCCGTTAAGGCAATAAACCGGACCGCTATTTGAAACATGCGTTGTCAATATCAAAATAAAATCAATCATCATTTTATTTACTTTTGAGACTTGAGACTGAACACATCTGATATGGCAATAATATCGGTTGCCAACCAAATGATTACCTATAGAACCAGTTCTGGGCAATTTGCCGCGAAGTGCATCAGATGGATAGGAATTATTTGTTCCTTGTTAGTCACATTCCCATTGATAAAAAAATAATCTACAGCTGGGTCTGAAAACCATTGGATTTTTTGGTTGGCCTAATATGCCTGTTGTTGCATATTTCTGACGACAAATGACCGACTTAGCGGGATAAAAGTGTCTATAAATAGAGCAGCCTATGACGTCCCATACAGTGATTGAGTCCCCGACAGGATCAGCTGTAACTGAATATATTAGTCCATATATGTGATAATGTAACAGGCGTGATGTGACCTTCCGTGGCCCACTACGCTGCGGCTAATGCATAAACCACACATGTAAAGGATTAATGACGCGATCTATATCGTATGGAAGGCGATAGATAAACACATGTCGATAATGGTGTCTTTGGCATAGATTCGAATACTAAATTGCCGATTGCCTTTAGCAGTTCGGCTCGATCGGAACAGCTTTATATTTTGGCATATCATCTGGCCTGTCAATTAAAACAGTTCGTGTGTTGGTCAGAACGCCCGTCAGGTAAAATATATATTTAATAAAGTAATGTCAGCATCCACGTCGCTTTAAGGCCGTAAACACTGGGTTTAATGGGTAATTGAATGCCGGCGTTGATTTTAATGGGTGATTATAGCCATTATGGTGACCACGGTCAGCCATAAAACAACTTCAGATACCGCAGGAGGCTTCAGAACACAGCTTCATCACTGTGAACTCCGCAATTTCCCGGCTATATTTCCTCTGCCCCACTTCAAATTTAACCATCAGAATTATCCTTTATACGCAAATTTCAAAATGATTTTAATCGAAGATATATTCGTTTAGCATTTACGAATGACGCACCTGACGAATTTATTCCATTTTGGTTACTTAGAGGCCGCATTTCTTTCCGGAACTATGTTCCACACACCCCGGGGTAGTCACCCCACCCACCCCGGGGTAGTCTCCTCCACCCACCCCGGGGCAGTCCCCCGCCCACCCCCGGGGTAGTCACCCCACCCACCCCGGGGTAGTCACCCCACCCACCCCGGGGTAGTCTCCTCCACCCACCCCGGGGTAGTCTCCTCCACCCACCCCGGGGTAGTCTCCTCCACCCACCTCGGGGTAGTCTCCTCCACCCACCCCTGGGTAGTCTCCTCCACCCACCCCGCCGTAGCCACCCCACCCACTTCGGGGTAGTCTCCTCCACCCATCCCGGGGTAGCCACCCCAACCACCCCCGGGTAGTCTCCTCCACCCACCCCGGGGTAGCCACCCCACCTACTTCGGGGTAGTCTCTTCCACCCATCCCGGGGTAGCCACCCCACCCACCCCGGGGTAGTCTCCTCCACCCACCCCGGGGTAGCCACCCCACCTACTTCGGGGTAGTCTCTTCCACCCATCCCGGGGTAGCCACCACTCCCACCCCGGGGTTATATTGTTCGCCTCATGGTGTCATTGTCATGTCTCCGTATGGAGCATAACTCTGTCCCAGAAAGTGAGTATGGTATTTGCAGCCGCCACATCGTATGGTAAACGCATGGACAGATACTCAGACTCATTCTCCACGTGTTCGTTTTGAGCAAGCGACTCGATGAGGGAGCAACGAGCAGTGGTATCTTCAATAAATAATAGCAATATACCAAGTGTAGAAATATCTTTATCTTAAAAAGACTACTGTTGACACATTGGATTTTGTACCTGAACTTGTGTTTTAGCTGCGGACAGTTCGAACGATTTCTTGGAAGTTTTTATCTTGCATTTTACCCAAATAAGATTGTGAAGTACAGGTGATGAAGACAACATGATCTGCACATGTTAGTTACCTTAATCTAACCGGATTTCATACTTTCTCTCCCTTTATAAAATCTGCGGGAACGAATAGGGGTCTGGAAGGGGGTGGGGGCTCCAGTGTCCCCTAAATCATGCATCCCCACCCAGAGGCAAATATCAAGGGCATTATCGACCAGGGCACAAACAGTTCCCACCTCCATCACTGATTCATGGTTACCGTGAATCATCATTGAATAATGTTGTATTATCGCCCAGCGAGCTGTAGTTCACAGAGCAATGGGACATGGGTGTGCGCAGTAGAATTTATTTGTCGACCCGTTACAAATGTTAAGTTGACGCCTTGATAATGGCAGATAAATATTGCGCTTTGCGTTCGGGAACAAACACAATCATGTCTACCTGTCGGCAGTATTTGCGAAGGCTAAAGAACGGTCGGCATTAGCATTATTATCCGCGGTTCAGTCAGGTGCAGGAGCTCCAGGCAGATTGCAAACGCATACTTCGCAAAATCGACGCTTACATATCTAAGCAATGTAAGATATCGTCCTAACAAATCCGTCCCTAAATGTCATTAAATCTCAATCAAAAGAGTCGCTTCAAGCCAAAGGTTCAATAATTGAAACAAGAAATTTGTTCACTTTTACAAGTTATTACCAAATAATACACAATGATACATGTATTGATATCTTGGTATATACACGGTATATATATTAATATATTGATAAATATATATATATTTGTATGTAGCCTATGCATGCACAGATAATCACATAATGCGTAAATGAATGAGTGGTCTTAAAGACAAACCTAATCTAAATTGTGGCTGACATTGAGGCTTAGAAATGTCTGTTGAGAATTAATCATTATATAGTAACATAATATAACGCATTGTCCCGTTACCATAGCCCATTCGTTTATTAAACTCTTCTTTATTAATTACTTTATGGATCACCAGGAGGCCCTCTAGTAAAGTATTCTTCATTAATTCATTTATTCATCGCCAGGGGGCCCCCTAGTAAAGGAGTCTTCATTAATTCATTTATTCATCACCGGGAGGCCCTCTAGTAAAGTATTCCTCATTAATTCATTAAGACGAAAATCTGCGATTTTCGTCTTATGTCGGTGTGTTCGGTTTGTCTGTCTGTCTGTTTGTCTTGTCACGCATTATCTCTCCAACGCCTCACAATATCGACTTCCAAATTCACAAAAAGATGCGGAGTGGCCATCGTCAGGCCCAATTATCAGATGGGCAATGTAGGTCAAATTTCAAGGTCACAGGAATTTTTTGAAATTCGCTTAACCATTGATAGATAGGACCAAAAATCGGACAAGTCGCTATAACGTTCACAGTTTCCATTTATTCGCGCTGCAAATTATTTCACGCATTAGGCCTATCAGTACCATGTATGTCGTCTTTAAATTTTGCAAATCGCCCGAATAGTTTTTATGCAAAAAATTCTTAAACTTTTAACATTGACCCCTATGAGAGGATTTTGGCGGGAAAATGGCTCCTCAATTTCTCCATGAAGGGTACAAGTGAGACAAACGACGCTTTGCATAGGACATAAGATTAGTATTTAGGGTCGGATGACGATACTGATCCAGGTCACGCATAAAAGGTCAAGGTCAAATCAAGGTCAAGGTCACGGAACATGATTTTAGCAGTAACTCCGTTAATATTGGGTCTAGAGATCCGCGGTTTGTTTCAGAGTATTCCTCAGAGTGAGGCGCAAGGGAAATGTGGTCTCAGATTTCACGTCACATTGATAGTTTTCGAGTTATTAGATGATCTAATTTTCACTTAACAAAAATGATACAAAAACCGATGTGACAACATGCATGTAGTTAGATTAAATATGTGTGGTGGAATATGTCCTAATATTACTGACATCATGTGTGCCAAATCCCATCGAAATCGAACCGGTAGTTATGACGCAAAAAAATAATCTTACTTTAACATGGCCAATCCCACTGTGAAGCATCGACAGGCCAAATGACTGCCAGCGCGGTGACCGATTTCGCAATAGACCTCGTTCGGTACGGGTTTGACGCTCAGTGACTTTTTTTGAGATTCATACGTTCTCGCTATCCTCCAGCTATGTTATACGCGGGTTTATTAATACGGCCTCTGAACTTTATCTGCGACCTTTCATAGTTATCGGGTCAAGGTCAGTTGCACCTATACCCCGATTTTCGTCTTCCCTCTCAAGCTACGCTTGACAAATCTAGTTTATTCATCACCAAGAGGCCCTCTAGTAAAGTATTCTTCATTAATTTATTTATTCATCACCAGGGGGCCCCCTAGTAAAGGAGTCTTCATTAATTTATTTATTCATCACCGGGAGGCCCTGTGGTAAAGTATTCTTCTTTAATTCATTTATTCTTTCATAGCCCTGAAACCCTTTAGTAAATTATTTCTCATCTGTTCATTCGCAGCCCTGAAGCCCTTTAGTGAATCCGTCTTCAGTCCCTATAGTAAAGTTTTCTTCACTCATTCATACATTTTATCTCCCTGAAGCCCTAAGTAATACTAAACTTACTTGTTTAATATGCTTTGCGTATATTCCCCGTGTATCCGCGATCTTAGCTTCCACCGCTTCAGAACATTTTACACTTCCTCTGTCGATGAAGAACGCCTTGAACACTGAGCAGTCCGTGCGTCGCTCAGTACCTGGGGCAATCAAAGGGAGACCGGGGCAACAAGGGAAGGAGGGGAGGTGGCGGGGCGGGGTGGGGCGGAGGAATGACCCCACATAAATAGAAAGACAGAGAGAGATTGAGAGGGGGAGGGGCGGGGGGCGGGGAGGGAGCGGAGAGGCCCGGTGCGCACCGTTAATTGTTGCCCGGACGCGAAGATCAATGGCGGGAAAACAACGGAAAGCAGACGGCAAATAAAGCGAATCGAGCCAACGAACTGGAATGGAGAAATCCTTTATTGATCAGACCCCGCCTTCTAGGCTATGGTACCGAGGCAAGGGCCCTCAGAGGGGGACGTGGTGATGGTGAGGCAGCCTGGGGGTGGCCATTGTGGATGGATGGACGGGGTGGAGGGCGGCGGGGGAGACAGGGGCTGGGGGGGTACAATACTTTATCCCCCGTTTTGTATTGGCATCAATAAAGGCTTCCAAGGTGCAGAATGCTTGTGGGCCACATTGCGCTCGAGTTCCCGGCGCCTTTTATATCCTTGGCGTTAGCGTTGATTCATATAAGACAAATAGTATAAAGGCGTTTTATCGAATAAACCATAAACAGTATTCATTACATTACTACAGGGTAAGGCGCTAATGCATTTAATAAAGATGAAGCAGAATATGAACATGTATGACTTATTTACTAGATGTATTACCTATTTATTATATGTATTACTTATTTACTATATGTATTACTTATTTACTGGATGTATTATTTATTTATTATATGCATTACTTATTTACTATATGTATTACTTATTTACTATATGTATTACTTATTTACTATATGTATTATTTATTTACTATGTGTATTACTTATTTACTATATGTATTACTTATTCACTAGATTAATTTATTTATGTACATGGCTACTGGACAATTGTCTTTAGAACATATCTTTCGAATAGGTCTACTTGCGTTTCACTCAACTAAGTGACATGCAGATGAAATTCTCCCATTCCTTTCGTGTGGCCCGTTCCTCTTTATTGGCCATTTTTGTGCACATAAAGGCTAGGTTGACCGTGGGACAATGACATGAGGCTAGACGAAACACGCCCCAGTTGCATGCTCGAATCTGTGACCTGTGGGTCTTCAACTCGAACAACAGAGCTATGGAGGTCTCTTCTCATGCCAGTCGCGCACCCATGCGTCATACGTGTGTATTGGGAGAATAATGACAGTTCGTCGCTCCCTATTCAGATCATTGATTGTGCGCTGTATATATCTATAGATCCATAGACGAATCGGAGGTTCACCCAAGTGAACTGAACCGAAGGTGATGGCACAGATACATATGTCGAAACGTGTAAGACAGTAACAGTGAAAGAAGTATTGTAACAAGAAAAGGACAAAAAAGAGATTTCGAAAACGATAATCATCTCTCTTATTTGCCGAACATTTTGCTCATTACAAAAGACATCGGGGAACACTGGTCCTGTCCTTTGTTGTGAGCACGGAGTGCCACTGTTGGTTGATGTCATCGATTGGTGAACTACACACAGGAACGGGATAAAGTGGTCATACAAAGGGTCCCATTCAGGCTCCAAACAGGGTAAAAAATAACCGACACCTATTGGCAAGTGGCGCGCAATACCAAGCCGACGGCCTGTTTACACCAACAAGGTCCGCCACATTGTTTCGGTAGCTTTGTTTCGGTATATTTTTTCGGTAGCTTTGTTTCGGTAGAAATGTCTCGGTAGATGTCTTTCGGTAGATTTGTTTCAGTAGATTTGTTTTCGAATATTTGTTTCGGTAGATTTGTTTCTGTAGATTTGTTTCTGTAGATTTGTTTCTGTAGATTTGTTTCTGTAGATTTGTTTCTGTGTTACTATGGTAAGTTATAAGTTACCATGGTTTTCTGCAAGAAACATTTTTCTTCGGGGCTGCGCACGTTAAACCGGATTTTAGACAAATGAGAACGATAAAAACGCACAATGAAACACACGATGTGGCTCGCGTTGCTTCCCCCATGGATTCAGTAATATTACCATAATGTTACAAGCACTACTTAATTGTCCTGGACTAGATGGCTCAGAGGGTCCGGCTAGTGGTTTATTATTATAATAGTCTTGCTCGCTGATTGGATACCGTTTCTAGAATCATACCAGTCCTTCGCGCTCATTGGTTGCGGTTGTCATTCTTCCAGTCCGTCCTGTGTATTGATTGGCTGCGGTCTCACTGAGGCAGGAAGTACACCCTGCGGTCGTGACCCACCGAGTTGCAATGGACGCCGTCACACATGTTTAGGACGTACTGTGCTGCCGACAGACATGACGTACACCGTCTTCTTCAACTCGAACACGTGCGTGTGGCTGTCACCCTCCGTGGTCGTCATGGTAACCGTGGCCCCGCGGCAGAGCGTCTCCATGTCGGCGGCGCTGAACTCCAGGCTGTGGTGGTCCAGGAACTGGTCGGCGTCAAGGTTGTAGACGTGGAGCGTGGTGGGCACGAAGTCTCCTGTGGACATGACCTCCTCCAGGCCGGACGCCGCCGTGTCCTCGGCGTTGTCGTACGACAGCGGCTCGACGTGAGTCGTACAGGGGGCGGAGGCGTTGACCGGCGGCACGTACTCCCGCGACATGGCGGCGAACCGACTCGGGTTCATCATCACCTCCTCCAGCGCTTCAAGCTCCATCCAGGTGGCGCTGCCCTCCTCGTAGGCGTTGACGATCGGGTAGCGCGTGCGCAGACGGGGACCGGGGACACCGGGGATGTCGGGCAGAATGATGCGGTGGCCGGACGCCTTGACCAGGTGGGCCGCCCCCCGCGATGTCCAGGACGTACACATCGTCACCCGATGTGTCGGCCGTGTCGGTGTTGGGGTCGGCGTCGTCCGAGAAGAACTCGGCCGGCGTGCGGTAGTACACCTTACTGTGGGTGCCGTTGCAAGCCTTGGCCTCCGTCACTTCGTTCCGCCCGCCCTCCTCCACCACCTCCGTCCCCGGGTCGCCCTTGTGACCGTGGTACGTGATGTCGTAAGGGTTCTACTTGCTCAGCGGAGTCAGGTAGACGGTCTCAAAGGGGATGGCGTAGCTCCATCGCTGATTCAAGCTGTGGCCACCGTCCGACATCTGGAAGTGGACGGGCGTCACTTGAGGCTGGGTCGTCATGGCCTTGTACAGATTGACGTCGTTGAAGCCCCGTCCGCCTGTGTTGGTTCCCATGGCACCGAGACTGCCCACTTTGAACATCCGGTGTAAGGAAGCTGCGTTGAGGGCCTTGTAGGAGTCCTCAAAGTCTCGCGAAGGCATCCGGAAGGCGGTCGAGCTTGTGGGAGAGGATCTGGAACCACTCGGCCATCTCCGCCATTTGCTGCTCCTCCGTCGGCAGACTCGTCACTTCCGGCGGCACATCCGGGAACTCGATATCGCTCCTGGCGCCGAAGGTGGCGCTGGTGAGACTCTTGCTCTGCAGAGGGTAGTCGTTGTGCCGCGTGCGGAACTCGAAGCCGTTGATGACGGCCGACAGCTCGCCCAGCCCCATGTCCCGGATGTTGTTGCCGTGGTCGTGCATGGCGGCCACTTGGCTCCTGGAGATGCTGGTGCGGTAGTAGTTCTTGGTGCCCTGCGCCAGGCTTCCCTTGATCGTCTTCAGCCCCGACACGCCCGAGCTGCGCGTCATCTCGTCCGCGCGGTAGTCATTCTCCTTCATCTCGCGCACCAGCAGCGCGTTGGCTTTCTGCAGGAAGCCCACTTGGGTCTGAAGGACCGAGACCGTCGCCTGCAGCTCCTCCAGGGTAACGGTCCCCCCAAAGGTCGCCATGGAAACGACAACGACCAGTGCCAGCAGGGAGGGGAAAGCAGTCTCCATTTTGATTTATTCGTCTGAGCGTTGTAAATAAAACTAAAAGCCGATGTCGCTGATGATATGTTACAGTTTATATTTTTACTATTTAGGTCGGACTCCATAATTTCATTCTATGTATGTGTTTCGGACTTCAGGAACCGGCACCATACTATAACGTTTATTCACGGCTAAATATAACGTGCACTTATATGTGAAGATATATGCTGCACCATCTGTAATTATTTGTGATTTTTTATATAATTATAGGTTTGTTCCTGTTCCTGTTCAAAGATCAACATATAGTAGTTTTATTTGATTCTGATCTTACAAAAAGTTAGCGCAAACTACTCATTTCGAGGACAATGAAATTAATGTAAACAGGCAAAAGATTGTAACTGAAATGAGGCATAATCGCGATTCAGCATCGCTCTGTGGATACTTTTACATAGACTCCTCGCGACTCGTCATTTCCTGCTTAGAGTGACTCATGGTTGTCGTTCTAATTTTAATTTTGTGTAAAGCATAATAAAGCCATTGAACTTTTTGTTTCCCGCCCAAACCAGGCTAAAATTATTACATATGGTGGCTTGATTATTTATTCTTGCCGCTTAAGTATCCCAGAAGTTCCGTACCATGCTCGCTCAACATCCCATAAACTGGTGTGATAAACTGAGAAGCAGCATACACAGCTGTGACGTAGTGCACGTAGCTTCCAACTTAGGGTAAGCTGTCATCAAAGATATTAGTACACCAAGATAGGTCATACGGCAAAAGCCCATTGTCAAATGCGTAATGCGGCGAGTAGTGGCGCCGCTATGCGGCGAGCGCGTAACGTTGGGCTGCCACTGCGCTGACGATAACGCAGACTGCGTGATAAGCGGCGCCCTGCGAACAACAAATTGGATTTTAGCGCTAATAATTCGGGTGATATAAAGCCTGGTGGTGTTCTTTCATGCTTTCAGGTATGGCAGAACAAACTTGAAGTTGATGCCTGTCGCCGGCGGTTCTGTGCAACACTACGCGCTCACCGCTTGGAGGCGCCACCGGAGAACGATTACTATGGGTGAGTTCGGGTATGCGAGCGGAGTATTCGGACTCCGCGAAGAGCATAACCGAACGTGGAGATTGTGGTCCGATAGGGCGGTCACGTGGTACATTTTACTCCCAGACCTTACTCCCAACCCAGAGGAGGATCACGAGGATTTCCAACATGGCGTCCAGGCCGCACAATACATTTAATATAAATATAGTAGTATTGCGACCTGCAAAAAATCTGTAAATAATATTATAACAACGAGAATAAGATAATGAACACAGTACGTATCCGTTGATTATTTTATGGCGCTATTTAACGATCTTCATAATTTGTGCAGTCCAGCAAGTGCAACATTCACGCGGACCGCGGATTTTTCGTTCGGTTAATATTGATCCGCCTATTAGCGGAAAGAGTAAGTTCGCATGCTCCAAATATCCGCGCCGATTACTCCGATCGCATATCCGAACTCACCCAAAGAAATCGCCGTATGACCTATCTTGGTGTACTAATATCTTTGCCGTCATGCAAATAAATACCTTCTGTCATGTATACCACGAACATTCTAAGCAAATGTTGCAGTTGCGTTAAATGTCAATGCCGACCTTACATTTCAGCATCCTATTCAGATTTGTTTTAATAGCGGGAAATATCTGTTTAATTAAATAGCTGTACTTGTCTTATCGTGTTAGAGATGACGCAACATTATCGCCTGGAACGATGACGTTATGATTTAATTATATTTTGGTTGTGGGCTAATTACTCTATTTTGCTTCTTATTCTGCCATTATAAAGCGCGTACTCTTATTTAACGGGTCAATTTTCAATTAGTAATTAATTAGTTGAAACTAGTATCATCGCGCACGGATACGGCAGTGAGTAACTAGTATCATAGGGATAGCGTACATCATTAGTATTTAACCCCGTATTGGGAGTATTGTGTATGACTGCGCGAGATGCTACCTATATTGTATTGTGCTGCAATGTCTCTGCACACTCGCAAGTGACACTGATATAAAATGATATATATTTATCCATCTATCCCATCGATTCGGCAACCTGCAACAAGACACAGGCGGGTCTTCTCTGTGAACATGGGACACGCTGTAATGATCAGCCGTATCACAAATACGCGTCACAAAGTCTGTCGTAAAGACGAGCGAAGGTTTCTATTTGCTTTATGCCGTGTTTGTTCTTAGAAAATACGTGCTTTGGGCCACTTTTGTGAACATAAAGGCTAAACTGAGCGGAGAAACGTCATAAGACAATAACATGAAGGTGGAAGGACTTTATCACCGAGGAAAGCACCGGGGTTCGAACCGACGACCTGTTTTTTTAATCTGCAGCTCCGGCTGCTTACCCACTGAGATATAGAGAATCTCTGTACAACCAACAAAAAATATGTCTACGTGAATGAAATGTCCTTCCATGCTAATGGAAGCCTTTAGAGGAGCTAATGAGATTTAAGGTATGCTATGCACCAGTTTAGCAAAGAGAGAATTGATATAGATATATTCTATTAAATCGCCAGGCGTAGGCTACCGTAGAACCGCCAGGCGTAGGCTACCGTAAAACCGCCAGGCGTAGGCTACCGTAGACCCGCCAGGCGTAGGCTACCGTAGAACCGCCAGGCGTAGGCTACCGTAAAACCGCCAGGCGTAGGCTACCGTAGAACCGCCAGGCGTAGGCTACCGTAGAACCGCCAGGCGTAGGCTACCGTAGAACCGCCAGGCGTAGGCTACCGTAGAACCGCCGTGGCGTCTTCATGCCGTGTGCATATGAAGCAGCCCAAACCCTACCGTTTATTTGATGTTGTTCGAAACCCTTTAGCACGCACGGGCGGTTCTAGGGCGCTCCGGCGGCCGGCCTCGACCAAGGAGCCTGTCACTTCACACTGCCAAAAACGCACTGGCGGTTCTACGGCGCTCACTTCACACTGCCAAAAACGCACTGGCGGTTCTACGGCGTTCACTTCACACTGCCAAAACACGCAATGGCGGTTCTACGGTAGGATATGCCTGAAGAGCTTAAGGGATATCATGGCTTGCCATGAATATTAGGTTTCCCATGGGCGAGCAGCACGGACGACAATGGGGCTGCTACCGGCTTTATTTACACCAACGCGGTCGGTTAATATAACGTAAGGATTTGAGATGGAGGATGAGCAAAGGCGGGTTAAAGGATAAATATTGCTACGGACTTAGTTATCGGTTACTTTAATTGTGGATTTCCGTTATGTTTTCAGTATTTTGTTTTCCTGTTGGCGCCGAAAATTGTCACCGGTTTGGTTCAAATTTTTTTTGACGGAAAAAAGTAAAGTGAGGTTAATAAGGAAATAAACGGCCTGACCACATTTGTGGTACAAATATATATAATTATATGCATCTACCGTGGGTCGTTTTGGGTGGGTGTTTTGCTGGGTGGTGAGAGTCTCCTTCCGGTACTCAGCGATGTGCGAATTCAGTCACGTGATCGTCTTCCAATGGCCGCCGGTGATGCCAGTTCTGGCTTCATCCGGGCTTTTTTTTTCCTACCGGATGTGTCAACGTGATGCTAGTAAAATCGTCGCAGCGCCACTCAGTGGGAAAAACGATAGCATGCCACAAAGGATGTTTTGGAGGACTCTTCCTTCGGTCTGTTAGGGACATGGTTCTTGCAACTGGCACTCAGTTTCTCGGTCACGAATGCGGCTAATGGTGGTCCGTATAGCCCAGCTCTTGTGAAGTACCTGCACCCGTGAGACACGATGCAGGAGATTTGAATGAACATCGATTAAGATCAAGGTCAGGGGACGCGTGTTGCAAAGTTCGCGTTACACTTGACATAAAAATTACAAACGATGCCTCCTAATTGAACTTGAGAATGTTATAGAACTGGAAAACCCACTATGATCCACTTGTCGTCTGAGTCAATCGTGTTATTCAGCGTGAGTAAAAGCACAAATAGACCAATCCGGGCTGTCAATCATTCACTGACGTCACTGTTGCTTTTATCTCCTCATGTAGCGAAAAAAGGTTGTCCACGTTCGTTATGTCCGACACACAAGTCCGACAAACAAACCAGCATGTCAATATCTTGTCAATTTCAGACATGAATACTTTTCACTTGTACCTACCATCAGCTGTGATTGTCAATTTCCTACTCACGATTAAAGAAAAAAAAGACTCAAGCGTGGGCGGGGCTTAGCTGGGGGTGTGGAACGCTGTATTACTCCTAGCCGATGTGACTTTTATCGACTATTTCATTTTTACAAGAGTACTATAAGAGCGAATCAGATCTTGAGGCTCGCCATCTGCGATATCTTCTTCATGGTGGGGGCTGTCCGTGGAGGAAGTTACCAAATAATAAGTCAGGGATTGATCGTTTTCACTGAGACACCAGCGTGCAGGTCTGAAAGTGTCGGATAGTTACCAATAGACGTTGCGTTGTCTCCATAAAATTCCAATAAGTGATTACTATTTTAAAATAAAATGTATTGAGATGACGTCAGCATATTTCGTTAAAATATGCGATCTTACTTACCCGTATCAGCTTTTCCAACATACCCACTACGCATTGTCTCCTATAATCGCTAAACAATATGTAATTTGGGCCTTACCATAGCGATGTTAATAACGTCGTGATATATTTGGATACAGGATGGGACGGGGCCTCAAAGAAGTTGCACAGCCACCCACCACCCTCCCCCCCCCCTACTCGCCAACCAACCCTCCTACCCGCAATGACACCAGATTTGACCCCTTAAATGGAAGCGATCTCTCCTTACAATGGAACTCTTTCATTCGAAATCGAGGAGTATAGGACGAATACGATTTTACTGGAATCATGCCCCCCCCCCACCGCCCCCTACAAACACACAGCAATCCCTATCAAGAACTCAACTATTAAATCCGCCCCCGTCAAGACAAGTTAAGTATTGCAAGGTGTTGTTGGCTCATTTGTAGGCCTACCATGATCAGGTCATGCATGAACCCATTTAAAGCCATGACTGGCGAGCATGTACAACACATGTACGACGCATTATGGTCCGTTACATCGATCGGAATGTCAATTGCCAGCGTTCGTTCAATAAACGGATTATTGATTGGCGTCAGGATTTGGGAGTTGAGTCCACACCTACAGCACATCTGATGGCCTGGCGGTGATTCACAATCTGCCCGTACAGTGGCGCTGTTAACCTCCATATTCCGCCGCAGGGTGGCGTTCTGAGCTACTAATGTTCACTGCATGGTATCATTCTGAGAAATTAACCTATATTCCGCCGCATGGTGGCGTTGTGATCTATTAATCTCCATACTCCGCGGAATGGTGGCTTTCTGAGCTATTAACCTCCACACTCCGCCGCATGGTGGCGTTCTGATCTATTAATGTCCATAATCCGCGGAATGGTTTCTTTCTGAGCTATTAACCTCCACACTCCGCCGCATGGTGGCGTTCTGATCTATTAATCTCCATACTCCGCGGAATGGTGGCTTTCTGAGCTATTAACCTCCACACTCCGCCGCATGGTGGCGTTCTGATCTATTAATCTCCACACTCCGCGGAATGGTGGCTTTCTGCGCTATTAACTTCTACACTCCGCCGCATGGTGGCGTTCTGATCTATTAATCTCCATACTCCGCGGAATGGTAGCTTTCGGAGCTATTAACCTCCATACTCCGCCGCATGGTGGCGTTCTGAGCTATTAACCTCTATATTCCGCCGCATGGTGGCGTTCTTTGAGCTAATAACCTCCATACTCCGCCGCATGGTGGCGTTCTCTGAACTAATAGCCTCCATACAACACCGCATGGTGGCGTTCTGAGCTACCGATCTCCACCACATGGTGGCGTTCTGAACTAATAACCTCCATACTCCGCCGCATGGTGGCGTTCTGAGCTACCGATCTCCATACTCCGCCGCATGGTTGGGTTCTGAGCTACTAACCTCTTTATGCCACCGCATGGTGGCGTTCTCTGGGCGAATAACATCTATACTCCACCGCATGGCGGCGTTCTAAAGTACTAATGCTGCTTTGTACATGCTATATTCAACGATCTGGTACTACTATAAGCATATATTAATATATATATGTTTTTCTCTAAATCTGTTTTTGCTCGTCTAGTTCTATTACGTGTTATATAAAATTGTATTCTGTATTAAACATACTCATAACTATAACTGAAAGAAAAATGGCAAACTCAAGGTGACTATATATATCCAGCAATGAGTTAAACCGTAATTTTGGTCCAGTAAATGATTCTTTACTCTGGCCACCGGTATTCAATGTCATAGCGATCCCAATAATGCGTAATATTACAGCGAGAAATGTCAGTGGCTAAATCGCTGACACGAGTTCAGAAGTGTTTAGCCTCTATTGCCGGAGGACCTCAGAGTTTCGTCGGTGTACACCGTGGCACAAGTCACGTCTGAGTCTCGTCGAGTTCTCGAGTGGCGAAGCAGACATGGGTCACTTCTCGCGCGAGGATCAGTCCTCCAGGTGTATTTCATGTTTGGAGTTTTATTCTCCGCACTCTTGAAAGTCTGATGGACTGGCCCAGTTAGTCAAGAACGAAGCTAGAACAACGTAATTGTTATTCCAGCCAGCTTTGTATGACACTTTGACGGGGGTGATGATTCTCACTAAGATCAACTCGTGACGTCACGGTATTGTCTTAACTCTTAACTTCGCCTTCAACGCCCTTAAATCAGTTAGGCAAGGCCTATTGTCTGGCAATAGAACAGAAAAGTGTGTTTTATGGTATATATGTAAACGTTGTTATTTTGATGCGACTGATCAGTCCCGGCAAAAGACACCATTGGGGAAAACATTGCGTTTCTTAGTTTCGTTGCTGCTATATTTTTTAGGGGGGGTGGGGTTAGTGGTTGGGGGTTGGGGGTTGGGAGGGGGTATAATATAGTAAATAGTTTATTTTCGTATTAATAATATAACAATAGCGCGATTTAGAGGGGCGCTAGGCAATTTTATTGGCCCGACTATAACAAAAGTACTAAATGAACGGTTTCGGTGGGTGCTGTAATATTTTATATTTTGAAGCTAATAGCTGTGTCACTTCTCATACTTCTTTAAACTGGAGAGAGGGTGCAGACAAGGGGACCCCTTGTCTCCGTATTCTTTATCTTGGCCGTTGAGCCAATAATACCACTGTATATGGCAATTAAGAATAACGGTAATAGCAGAGGTATTCAGTTTTACCAGCATATGTACAAACTCGGCCAATATGCCGATGAGACTTTTCTGTTCTTAAGTGGCAATAAAGGTTTTTTGAGAGCTGCTATGCGGACATTTAGTAAATGTTTAGATTTGAAGATAAATATCGACAAAAACGAAGACAAGGTGGCTGAGAAGAAAGCCAAAATTTAAAGATTGGATATGTGCAGATCTAGACCTTTGTTGTGTAACAAGTTTTGTAGTGCTATGGATAAGATTTGACATTAATCTTTAAATCTTGAAAGTAAAGTAGTGAAAGTTGAAAATATGTAACAGCTTATGGGCGATGAAACCTGTCGTTAAGAGGCAGGGGATCAGTTTTGCAAACTTCAGTTATACCTACATCGGTGCACGTTTTGTATGTTCTACCCTTACCAGATAAATCATTTGTTAATCGCCTTGAGGTTTTTGTAGGGTCATTTTCAAGGAAGAAAACACGATTGCGCTCAAACTCGTGGTGCAACAGGTAGAGGACTGGGGATTTAACCTGGCCCACATACCATCCTTTATAAAGGCGTTAAAGATTACTTGGATAAAAAAAACGCTGAAGGAGCTAGACAGAACCTCATCACAGAAACTAGTTGCAAAGACAAAAAGCTATGTTTGGAGCATGACACGCAATCGTTGCATCTGTATGCAATAATCTAATTCTATTTATTATTCGCTCAACCCTTGTGTATTACATGTATATCTATTTCGTACCGCAATTTAAAATTCTTACCTTTTACTGGACGAAAATCGTATTCGATGAAATGCTGAACTTGATTTATAATAACGATATGCTAAGTGAAGACGGTTCTCTCTATGGATGGAGGGAGTTTGTAAAAGGTATAACGTTATAATGTATTTCACCGAGTTTTATAATTTAAAGCGGGTGTCCAACCTAATTTAATCGCGATCTGCACCGAAAGTTTACTTCTTAATATTAAATTGGCGAGTGTTAGCGCTTCGTTTCGGCCGACTGGTAAGGAGAAAAAAATTAAGGCAACCCGCCCCCAGCAATGTCGAGCAGAGCGCCATTTTGCCGGGAGCAGTGACGTATATTGTGACTATTCATATGGCGCCGCCTTACGTTATAACTCGCGGAGAGAGAGATCACGGCCGCGATTTACAGATGAACAGCGGCAGTTCCAAGCCTCGCAGTAGCGCAAGATCTTAGTGTTTCATGGAAAAATACCGTCCAAACCAATTGATATACGTCTTGCGACGATTGACTCTGCAACAATGCCATGTTTGGAGTTAGAATCGCAGCTATTTATATTAGCGGTTATCACGCGCTCTTGTTTTGCTCACAAAAATAGGCGCAATTTCCGGTTTGAATAAATTAGAGTATCGCCTCCTGAATGGTCAATCGCGGACACGCCCCCAAAAAGGGCTGCCGCCTGGGTAGGCGGCAAAATCGTGCCTGGCGGTCACTTCGAAATTTTATTGTGAGCTACAGCACAAAAAATTCTATAATTTGGAGGATAGACAATTGGGTATTATATGAATCTGTAAAACTGCGTTAGCGGCCAGGCTGGCGGTTCACTTTAATGCATAGCATTCTCAGACAATGGAGAGCCCAAAGCCAAGAGCAGGGGAAAACAACCTGGTATAGAGAGAATACATGCTGTTTTAAGGCAGAATAATAGAATTTGAATTGTTTTGAATTTTAATATGTGGTGGGCGCTAGCATGTCTCCTTGTTTCATCGGTATAACTATCGTATACAACGTTCCAAGTACAATGTTTAGCGCTTACACGCCTTCCCACATCTTGTGAGCCATTCGCCTTCTTTACAGTATATCGATATATTGTGACCAAGAAACGTGGCACGCGCAGCTAGGCAACTAAACAGAGGCAAGCAGTTTAAATCTATAGCCAAAATGCTTTTGTGCGCGACGTCACGTTGCATTGTTCTACGCAATGTAACTCTGGCAACGATTGACTATTTGACTAAGGGGCCAGATGGCGGTTTCGGTCAAATTACACGATTTTAGCGGCCTTCAAAGTTAAGGCTATTCTACTAGTTAACACGACGAGCAACTCGTGATAATAAATATTTCAACGCTGCATATCATGACCAGTGCAAGGTAGCATTGTACTATACACGGTCTACGAAAATTTGGCAATGGGATGAAATGATAATCTCTCAATGGGTGTTGACAGGTCTACAATCAAATCGATATGGACCAGAAGACTAAACAAAGGTTTTATTTGTT
Source organism: Arenicola marina (assembly GCA_964019135.1). Taxonomy (NCBI): domain Eukaryota; kingdom Metazoa; phylum Annelida; class Polychaeta; family Arenicolidae; genus Arenicola; species Arenicola marina. The sequence continues at coordinate 37,769,065 of OZ025253.1, read as the reverse complement.
ATTAAGCATTTCATTGTTTTCAAATACAGATAATATCACATTTTATGAAGTAAACACAATTATTATAACCCATAGATATTTAGACTAGATGACAGAACGCATCATAATGTAGATCTGTAACTTGTATGTAATAATCAAATTATATTATTAATTTATTAATTTGTTATTAGCTCTATTAATCCTTGTGTATTATATCTATTCGGTACCGTAGTGCAATAAGCAATCATGTATATATGACCTTGGGTTTCTATGTGACATGGTGTTTAGTGTGGACGCTACAGTGTATATTCATTTCTTAGTTCTGACTCTATCTATCAGAAATCCGTGGAATTATATCTGTTCATCATAAGTGCAAAATACCTCATGCTGCAATGCCCATGTTGAGATAACGTTGAGTGTTACGCAATCAGTACGAGGGCGTTGGTTGGTTTAAAGCAATATACTTACACGCGCCATCTTATATTTTTTACATTTTGGAATCAAGACTAAAAGTATCTCAAAATGATGGTGCATATGTTTCATATCTCTGAGAGTCTGTAAAAGAACAATTTCAACATAGCACTGCGCGGTTTATTTATATCGTGCGCGGACGTGATAGCGAGCCGCGGTCGACATCACACACAAAATAACGAATAGCGAACAGGCGCAGGGATATAAAGCCGGCCACCAACTTCTGCTCCGGTGATCAAATTGCTTCTCTCCGGATAGCCCACAAGCTTTCAGGATTTAAATTTAAGACAGAATATACTTACTTGACATGGGGAAGAGGTTGGTAATACAAAACATTACGGAATATATATTGCTTTAAGCAGAGAGTTTTAACCGGTATAAATCGTATCTCGACAATGTGAAGGGGCTTGGTACAGAGGAGTCATTTCTTGGCGCGTAATCCCCCTAAAGTTTACGAAGACAGACATGGAACAGTTGTCACGCACATATGCTTGCACAGATGGGTTCGATCCTTATACCTACCGCTTGGGCTGGCCTGGCAGAGAATGTTCGACACTAACCAAACCCGCTACCAACTAGGTCACGGGGTGATGCCCAATGAGAGGAAGGGCATCCGACAATAACCAAATGCGTCAGCAACTAGGTCACGGGGTGATCCCCAGTGGGGGGTGATCCTGATTATTAGATATCACATAAAGTAGTGGCGCTATCTGGTGGAGAAATAAATGACCCACGCGCACCTAGTACCAAGGTATACGCATGCGTGCCTTTGAGTGGCCAATTGAACCAATTATCGCACATGTATTTGCGGCGGTTAGTGAATTCAACGTCGACTGACTCAACATCCGCCGCGTGTGATTTTTAAGCTCTTTGATTTATATATATATCAATCATATATATATCATTTTTACACATATATTCCAAACCCGAACCCATTTTCTCTGAGTGAGTGGTGACACCCCCGCCGGGTGACGCTGCATGACTGCGGGGGGCTCTCACGCGTATGACGAGGATGATTAATCAGTTATCACTTGAACTGAAGATGCTAAGTGCTCGATGAAACGCGCACATCCGGGCAACCTTGTCATCCACATCAATAAAAAAAACATTGGTTGCCAAGCACGCCCTGATATCTATTACATGTTACGGCTTAGCCCTTGGGGACAGGGCTCTTAGCAATATTTGAACATAAAGAATTAGGAAGTTTTGTAAGAGGGATAGTCTAAGTCTTCTTTGCAATGGCGGGGGCGCGGTGGCGGTGGTGATGTGTGTGCGGTTTCATGGGCGTGTCCCGGGGGGGAGGCACATGATACAGACCCCCAGACCCTGATGCCCCCTGGCAAGGGGTGGGAGGGAGTGGGCGGGGGGGGGGTGCTGATGGACGCCTATCCCATCTTTCTGGATATATTTTTGTATTTATTGATAGAAAAATGCTTTATTATTATCTAAGTCATATTATAGTCATATCATATTAATATTAAACAAAGAGAATCCTGTTTCCCTGTGTCATTTGGTCACCGTGTGGTGTGTGGATTTACGACATGAAAAAAGAAAACAATATACACATATTATAACAGTTAGTTCAGATTAGTTTTTTATTAGGTTTTTCTACTACAATTCAAATACACAAATCATACAAAGGAGCAACCACAGAAAAAAATCACGACACATTGTCCCTTTATCCCTTAGAATTGCATGGAGAGTTCAGGTTTACAAGGTGATGTATTTTCCTTGGTTAAGCCCATGTTTGGTGGCGTTACTAAAAGGCGGAATTGTGAAGAATCTTCCACCTGTAAATCATCTTTGCATTTATTTATTTATTCAAGAAGAAGTGCATTCCAATCATACTAAACATGATATTCGCATAGCGCGGCCTTATTATAATCATATCAGTGATCGCGTTTCATATATTTGTTTTTCCCTTTTTTACATGAATTGTGTCAATATATAGTTTTTCATCCCTGATTCAGCAAATTTAGCGTTAACCACCTCACGAGCAATTCACTGTATTGGGTATCGTGGTTGGAGATGGAACGATTTTCTGCTTCTTCAGTAAGCCTAAAAGCGACTACGAGAAATAAAAACAAATGTTAAAAAAACTCAAATCATCAAACAGGTAGGCGTGTAACAGTCAGAAACACTCGACTACCATGATATTCTGACGTTTCCCGCTCAGTGGTGTAGTTGTGGTGGTAGCGAAGCGTTCTACCCTCGCTACGGAGGTATGAAACCCGTGGTCGTCTATTGCCACTTAGATCACGCCGGGGTAGTTTGCCGGAGTAATACCAGTGTCACTTCATCGCGGAGAGAACTACTTAGGCTTCAACTCGGCCGTGGCGCGATGATTCCCTCCCAAGGCGTGGGGGTAAGGGGGCTGGGAGGGGGGTGGGGGCAAGGGGACTTGAGACGGGGGGTTGGGGTGTCTGTAACGGGGGACTGAGACGGGTGGGAGGGTGGGGGTAAGGGGACCTGAGAGGGGGGTTGGGGGGGGGGGTAAGGGGCACTGAGACAGGGGTGGAAGGGTGGGGGTAAGGGGACCTGAGAGGGGGGTTGGGGGTAGGGGTAACGGGCCTGAGAGGGGGGTGCGGGTAGGGTTAAGGGGCCTGAGACGGGGGGTGTGGGGGGAGGGGGTAAGGGGACCTGAGAGGGGGGTTGGGGGTAGGGGTTAGGAGCCCTGAGACGGGGGGCGGGGGGTGGGGGTAAGGGGGCTGAGACAGAGGTGGGAGGGTAGGGGTATGGGGCCTGAGAGGGGGGTGGGGGTAGGGTTAAGGGGCCTGAGACGGGGGGGGGGCGCATGTGTGGGTGGGGGCTGGGGTTCGGTAATCGCACTCTTGGCGTGGTCCGACAGAAACTCGCTGTTGCCTTCGTCACGTCACATTGCCAAAAAAAGCTTCATTATGTTTATCCTAACAGCAGGTCAAGTAGGTTCGTGGCCTATGAACAAGAGCTAACAATGTCCGATTGCCGTAACCAATAAACACACCCACCCGACCGCCGCCGCAACACTCCCCGGCGACCACACCCCATTGTCATGCAGAACTTAAGAAGTGGTTATGCCCTATCTCGTTATATCACGTTATATCGCCAACATTGTCTGCGAAAGGGCCGACACGGATGACCTTCCCGTAGAGGTCATATTGCCGTTCATCAATTTGTGTGATTTAATTTTTAAGTGGTTACCTTGAACTCTCGACCAGAACTTGGTAACTCAATTGCAGTATGCAGCCCCGAACGTCGGACGAACTAAAAATTTCCAAACTTTTATATTTCATCATGAATTCTTCATTAAGGCATTGTCTGTGTACCACAATCCGTTAACAATAAAGCAAAGGAGGAGCAAAATTACCCGAGTAAGTACACTAAACACGTTTTCTTCTTTCCTGCTGATGTTCAGTGTGGGATGGGTGGATGGGATGGGTTTTGTATAGTGTTTACATAAGCAAATATAACAAGGGAAGGTGGTCGGACCTGAAGGGGGCAAGGGTCAAAATCTCTTGCCGAATATCCATCTGGGATGCGACCCATGACGTGATGCGCACAACCACAGCGGAAAGTGCTCTTCACTTCACCAATGGCGCAACAGTTTCTAAATACCGAAAACCGAGGCCGTTTAACGAACAACTCCACAGTGTGGCCTTACCAACTACGCACGCTGTCTTTGGAGCACGTCGGCGCCACGCCCCTCGCACTCAAGAGGGGAGTGGGGCAGATATATATTCGCACAACCGGACATAATTCGAGGTATTAACTCATCACGATAAACGGTCGACGGAGACCACTTACAATGATGGGGATACGTATCTGCGGGACTGCGATATGGCTGCTGCTTGCAGCGCTGGTGGTGATTTCCAACGCCAGTGAGTATCAGACTTGTTACTGTCTCCTGGAGTAATTGGCAAACGCCATGTTTCATGTTTTTTTTATATCTGGACATAAACTAAGAATTGGTACAGGAGGTAAAGCTATATGTATTTCCATGCGTTATATATAAGTGTACATATTTCACGACCTAGGTAATGGGCTCTATTCTTGAATAAATGTTTCGTTTCGAGAACACACTGGCTGACTGCAATTTCAATTCAATTCAAATTTCGAAAGATTTCAGAGAGTTAGCTTAAATAGAGACGTGAATGGCGGGAGGGGGGGATCAAAAGTAATGTGCTGAAAAGTAATTTAGTGCATGTGACTTGCATCACGGACTACACGAACATTGGCAACCCATTAATACTGAACCAGGCTTAATGTAAGGAGTTCTATTAATTTCATCGTAAAATTTAACGATCTTGAAGCCAAACCGACGTCACTCTCGGCGAATGCTGATCATTTGCCACAAATTCACCGCCCTATTGATGGGGGAGTGGGGGTGGTCGTGTTCCAAAATCACGAAAAATAATTTCCTATATTTCCGGGATGTCACGATGAATTAAATGGAAAACTCACCGTATAAAATGGAAGGGGCGGATACATTGTACATGTTGGCAATTTCTCAATTCACGGCTATTTAATATTGAGGTCCTCAGTTCACGATTAATGAAAATCCCTGATCACGACGATCGGCTAATATCCCAAATATTTTCCTCATTCCCAGTTCACTGTGACATGAAAAGCCCATTCCCGAAGAATACCCTTTGCCCCCCCCCCCCTCCCCCTATTGACTTTTTCTTGAGCATTACTGCTACATTAATTTTCCGATTTGTCTTAAAATAACTCCGATCGAAGATTGTTCTTCAAAAAGTGAGTGCCATGGGGAAGACCAGCCTAATTAAGGGTCTAATGTTGACTTTGTGTTGACAAAGTAACTTTAAATAAGATAATCAACGGAAGCATTGGGTTCGTGTAGCCAATCAACGGAATCCCAATTCGAGGATTTTTTCCACAACCATAATCCATTGTCTATCTTATTCTTATATACATAAATAAGTACTTAGATGAATACCTAAATCACAGGCACAGTAAATCGACTGACACAGAGGGGGGAGGGGCGGGTCCGCATCGCCTACTAATAAACAAGAAGGTGTCCAACTCAGCCCGCTGAGCGCCTACCCACCCTCGCTTCAAGACCCCAAAGCCCCCTCTTACCGGCTTTGCCTCGTCCGCTCAATGCCGTAATCTGCTTCCCGGGTAATTTATCTTGCTTTTCAGCCAAAAAACTACATCTCTAACTCATCTAGACACCACGACACAAGCATTTATTCCGCTTACGAGGTAAACTACAACTACACCTCGTTCCCTGGTGGGCCATTACGAGACTGATATAACTTCCGGTTTACTTTTGGCTGCTTCCAATCACAAGCGATGGCAAGCCAAAGTGAAATTTAATGGAGTATTTGCACATTAATGTTCAAATATTTGCGCATGTCCAATTCATTTGCACATATGTTCAAATCATTTTCACAAATGTTCAAATCATTTTTACAAATGTTCAAATCATTTTCACCAATGTTCAAATCATTTGCACAAATGTTCAAATCATTTGCACAGATGCTCAAAATCATTTGCACAGATGTTCAAATCATTTGCACAAATGTTCAAATCATTTTCGCATGTCCAAACATGCACATACCAGGGTTCCTACAGATCAGGAAAACGAAAAATAAAAAATAAAATTCCTGGCAGAGAAAAAACCTGTGAATTTCATTTTAGAAGAAATGAGGCAAAAATCAGGGAATATCAGAAGCCTAGGTCATATTTTCGTTAAGGTTCCATCGCAGTTATTACTAATATCTTCCCTGTCTTATGTGGTTAATAATATCATGATGTGATTAATTCATGATGATTCAGATTAAATAATCTTATGCGAGAAGTTCTGGGCCTGGTGTTACGAGTTGCGAGCTCATAACCGTAACTTTTACATGCTAATTTAATGATATATCATAATTTTACGAGCAAAGAAATTAATACATGGGGTTCGACAGAAACCTATAGGATCTGACAGAAATATCGGGTCCGAGAGGCACCTATGGGTCCCACAAATACATGGGGTCCGACAGACACCGCCATTGTAAGATACAGCCAGGGGTGTGAACGAGGCAAAGGAGTCTGAGACACTCAGGGTGTAATATATACTCCAGAAGGGTCTGAAAGACACTCAATAGTCTAAAAAACACTCATTGCAAGGGTCTGAAAGACACTCATTGCAAGGTTCTGAAAGACACTCAAGGGTCTAAGTCACCGCAGAGTCGAACTAGTCTGAAAAAGATTAATTTGTATGCTTGGAAAATGGAGTCATGAGTCTAGTTCTTAAGGTTAATTAAACCACGCGGTAATGCACCTGGGTCTCAGTATCGATTTACATTCAACCTGGAATTTTATCATGTTAATATTACTCCCTCCAAAGACATGGTGTCACGATTTGTTACATGTACAATTTACATGCTCCCATTATGCTTGCAGAGCTTGCATACGTAATAAGTTTATCCTTTTATGTATGCATTATTCACCTGTTTGAGCCTGCGGGGTTTCATACCCGCAAGCAGCTGCCTCCATTTGGACGAGAAATGCTTCACATTCGGGCACCACTCACGGTTGATTTAATGGTCTCAATAATTTTGAAATTGTACCTATTGGACGCAAGTAGAAGTCAATTGTAATTTATGGACAAATTATTTGAACATAAGTTATTTGGACATAGGTACAATTCAATGTTACATATGTTAAATGAATTGGACTTGTGTAATTAAATTATACATGTATCCAAATGAATGGCACATATGTTCAAATATGTAAAATTAATTTGAACAAATGTAAAATTAATTTGAACAAATGTAAAATTAATTTGAACAAATGTTAAATTTATTTGAACATATGTAAAATTAATTTGAACACATGTTAAATTAATGTTAACACTATGCAAACTTAATTTGAACATGTGTAAAATTAATTTGAACATATGTAGCATTTATTTTAACATATGTAGCATTAATTTTAACAAATGTTAAATTAATTTGAACATTTTTATTGGGACATGTGCAAATATTTGAACATGTGTGCAACTACTCTATTAAATTCCACATCGGCTTGCCATAGCAAACACGCGCTGTCACCGTAATTTCAAACTTTCGCGGTCTGGCCAATCACAGTCGTCCCTTTCAACATCACGGCTGAATTATCACGTTGTCGCGCGAAATGGCCGACCAGGGAACGAGGGATTGTTGTAGTGTACCTCGTAAGCGGAATAAATGCTTGTGTCGTGGTGTCTAGATGAGTTAGAGATGTAGTGTTTTGGCTGAAAAGCAAGATAAATTACCCAGGAAGCAGATTACGGCATTGAGCGGGCGAGACAAAGCCGGTAAGAGGGGGCTTTGGGGTCTTGAAGCGAGGGTGCGTAGGCGCTCAGCGGGTTGAGTTGGACACCTTCTTGTTTATTAGTAGGCGGTGCGGACCCCCCCCCCCCCCACCCTTCTGTGTCAGTCGATTTACTGTGCCTGTGACCTAAATATACACCTATATATAACTGAGTGTGGGGTTGTAGACCTATCCGTACCAGACACTATCTACCAGTCACAACGATACAATAACAATTTCTACCATATGGCCTCCATCATCATTCACCGCCGATTTGGCTCACTTAGTTGAGCCACTGAATTCACTTGATTTTTTGTTGTGTACCGATATACCCTTTTATAGACAAGTGACCTGGATCGTGTAGAGACTGGATATAGACAGGTTTCTCAATTCTCTTCAGCGGTATCCACTAAACCCGGAGGGGTCTCTGAGTGTCTCCACTGCGATGGTGTCGACCCACTGACTTGCAATGGCACAAAGGCCATCGATGCTTGCGGGGCCGGCCAGGATCCAGCAGTTCCGGTTGACACGAGGGTAAGTAGTGGGGGGCGGAGGGGGGGGGGGCAACACCCCCTCTGAATCGCGAATCCCGAAGAATTAGGAACAGCAATATCGAATCTCCAAGACGAGGACCGTTCAAGACCAGGCGCGCAAAAACACCTTAAAATTGATATCGCGAATATCTATGAACTCACACACTGCGGGTCGCGATAAATAGGAAAAAGGTCTTCGCGCTGAACCAGAAAAATTGTACGAATGACGATCCCCCGAAGATTGCCAACCGCTAATCGCGAATCTCCAAGAATTTCTGGATGCCAATCGTGGGGATCGGTAAAGGTATCCTTTCCCCTCTAGGTAGTATACTCGACTATGCACTAATGGGCTATTATGTTATTCGTGGCTCAGCAATACGCAACACGCATGAATAAAGTAGTCTCTACCTCACAACGCGTGGATCGATGGTTCGCGCCCCCGCTGTGGCTATCTCTGGGTGGTCGCAGTATAACGTCCCACGTCCTTCTTCGCGAGTAGAGAGAAAGAGTAGAGGGTTACCCCCGGGGACATAGCTCCACTCTCCCTTCCTTCTCCCATTGACACGATACTACCAAATGTGGTTAAGGCGTCCTGAATATACAACTAGTCATTGCTGCGGTATTTGCGGTACTAGGTGCAAAATTAAGACACCGTGGTAGCCATTCAGCGATGGATTGCGTTCGAAAGATGTCTTTGGTCTATATATATTTTGCCCTTGGTGAAACCATTAATTGTCCAAGTAACACATGTAATGTAATTCCAAGTCTTCGCCATTGATTGATTTTTAGATTTTGGTATTTAGAACATACCTTAAACATTCCAAAGGAGATACGTATTCCTTGAGGAATTCTTGTATGTGCATAATATTCATTTGTGTTTAAAGATCGCTTTCTAGTCACTTATAATGAATGCTTGCGAGCGTGTTGGTGAGTCGTAAAGTCAATATTGTTTACGTTTCTGTTGTAGTACGTATGTGCCATGAGCGCCCAGCGCTCCTCCCGGGGAGTTACAGCGACCAAGAGCTGTATGGAAGTCGAGGTGGGTCACAGTGTCTCGCAATCCACTGTGTAATACTGTACTTCCCGTTATTACATGATGGCAAATAGTACGCTATAAGTGCTACACTAAATACATCATTTTCCCCTCTTTTTACAATATTTTAGTTAAAGAAATACATTGCAGAAACCTTCCAATTGCAACTGAACATAGTATTTAAATGACTGTTCGTGCAATTAATGGGTACATAACACAAATTGTTTCATTCACGATCAAAAGTGATAAATTGTGTGTTTTCCATTTGTCAGACATGTATGAAGGAACAGACAGCTAACTGGCCTGACTGCTCTGATGGCGTGGTGTACGACCGCTGTACCTTCTGCTGCTGGGACTCAGACCATTGCAACTGGGACAAGTTGTCTTTCCAAGGTAAGTTCAACGGTTGTGATAAGGCGCTAAGATATTGTGCAAAGTTTTGTTTTGCAACCATGCGTTAAGCCATTGTGCGACGTCATTTATTTTTTGAAATCACGCGTTAAGTCATTGTGCGGTGTCATTTATTTCTTGCAATCACGCGTTAAACCCTTGTGCGATGTAATTTCTTGCAATTACGCGTTAAACCATTGTGCGATGTAATTTCTTGCAAATTACGCGTTAAACTGCTGTGCGATGTAATTTCTTGCAATTACGCGTTAAACCATTGTGCGACGTCATGTATTTCTTGCAATCACGCGTTAAACCCTTGTGCGGCGTCATCATCGCATTTAGACGCGTTAAGGTATGCGTTAAGGTCATCTTTATCAACCACGCGCAAGCCATAATTGTCCAGTTTCGCAGTCCGCTATTGGAATGTCACCTATTATCGATTATCTATTTGCCTCCATTTTCTTTTGGATCAGATGCGTGCGCATCCAGCCCGTGTCGCCATGGTGGCAGCTGCAAGAATATCGGATGGGGATACTTGTGCAGCTGTCCCGTCGGATATTTCGGAAAGAGCTGCGAGTTTGGTCAGTATCTTGCGAACGCTTAAGGTTACACACCAATAAGTCGTGCGTAGAAAAGTATGTGTCTAAAATATGGTTCGTAAATCAGGGTTATATGATTATTCATTATTTCTGTCTTGGCATATATTGTTTCTTTTACTAATGTTTGGCCAGGATAGTGCCTGTTCAATTAATCTGTGACGTATCTAATCATACACGCCGATGTTACGGGTGCGTGGGGGGTGGGGTGGGGGGTGAGGGGTTTCATATTATGGGCTGTAGCAAACAATATCGTACGTCAATCTATGTTTTGCTTGTGTTTAAAATAAAGTTGGATACGTGCTCTATAATTTCCTATGACCCACATAGTCAAACATGGGTACCGATTTGTCTCTGGAATTAGTTTGAAAATTTGGGTTTTTCCATTGCTTATCATGGAGATGGTTTCTATTTGTGTGCACCCTTAAGTTAGGGTTCGTATCGCACGAAACATTGACTGACTGGCCATTATCTTACAAAACCTTCATTATCATTTAATATAGAAGTATCGCATTGTGGAAAGAAAATGATTGTATTTTTACCAAATATATATATATGTGTGTATATATATATATACATATATATGAACTGAAGTCTTTATTGTACTTCTTGGTCTCAGGCCCATGGTACGTAGATAATACAAACAACTTCAAGGAGATAGACTTCAATGAGATTTCATCACACAGTTATCCTATAAAAGGCGTTATGAATAAAGCTACCTATTTGTCAGATCCTTCTAATCCTCACATATACATAGAACGTGATACTCATTTTCGGCGTATGGCCTATTGCTGCTGATACAATACATACATCACCTATCTTCTGGTGGAGTATTATTCCTCCTCTCCGTCTCTATGGCTAAGTTATGATCCCTGTTTGGAAAGTGCTACACGGTATTGTCTGATATTTATAAGTATATATATATATGATATGGCTGGTGTCGTCGTTCCAGAGGTGGATTACTGTGAGAACCAACCCTGTCAGAACGGAGGCCAGTGCGAGGCAAGCCGATTCGGCTACACCTGTCAGTGTCCGGCTGGTTACATCGGCAGCCGATGCCAGGACAGTGAGTTGAATCATCATTGCATCATACATGGCATATAGCCTTCGATATGATCATGCTTTCTATCCTTCTACCTGTGGCCGGGCTGCAGTATGGCATATAGCCTTCGATATGATCAGGCTTTCTATCCTTCGACTTGTGGCCGGGCTGCAGTATGGCATATAGCCTTCGATATGATCATGCTTTCTATCCTTCGACTTGTGGCCGGGCTGCAGTATTGCATATAGCCTTCGATATGATCATGCTTTCTATCCTTCGGCTTGTGGCCGGGCTGCAGTATGGCATATAGCCTTCGATATGATCATGCTTTCTATCCTTCGACTTGTGGCCGGGCTGCAGTATTGCATATAGCCTTCGATATGATCATGCTTTCTATCCTTCGGCTTGTGGCCGGGCTGCAGTATGGCATATAGCCTTCGATATGATCATGCTTTCTATCCTTCGACTTGTGGCCGGGCTGCAGTATTGCATATAGCCTTCGATATGATCATGCTTTCTATCCTTCTACTTGTGGCCGGGCTGCAGTATTGCATATAGCCTTCGATATGATCATGCTTTCTATCCTTCGGCTTGTGGCCGGGCTGCAGTATGGCATATAGCCTTCGATATGATCATGCTTTCTATCCTTCGGCTTGTGGTCGGGCTGCAGTATTGCATATAGCCTTCGATATGATCATGCTTTCTATCCTTCGACTTGTGGCCGGGCTGCAGTATTGCATATAGCCTTCGATATGATCATGCTTTCTATCCTTCGGCTTGTGGCCGGGCTGCAGTATGGCATATAGCCTTCGATATGATCATGCTTTCTATCCTTCGGCTTGTGGCCGGGCTGCAGTATGGCATATAGCCTTCGATATGATCATGCTTTCTATCCTTCGGCTTGTGGCCGGGCTGCAGTATTGCATATAGCCTTCGATATGATCATGCTTTCTATCCTTCGGCTTGTGGCCGGGCTGCAGTATGGCATATAGCCTTCGATATGATCATGCTTTCTATCCTTCGGCTTGTGGCCGGGCTGCAGTATGGCATATAGCCTTCGATATGATCATGCTTTCTATCCTTCTACTTGTGGCCGGGCTGCAGTATTGCATATAGCCTTCGATATGATCATGCTTTCTATCCTTCGGCTTGTGGTCGGGCTGCAGTATTGCATATAGCCTTCGATATGATCATGCTTTCTATCCTTCTACTTGTGGCCGGGCTGCAGTATTGCATATAGCCTTCGATATGATCATGCTTTCTATCCTTCGGCTTGTGGCCGGGCTGCAGTATGGCATATAGCCTTCGATATGATCATGCTTTCTATCCTTCGGCTTGTGGTCGGGCTGCAGTATTGCATATAGCCTTCGATATGATCATGCTTTCTATCCTTCGACTTGTGGCCGGGCTGCAGTATTGCATATAGCCTTCGATATGATCATGCTTTCTATCCTTCGACTTGTGGCCGGGCTGCAGAATTGCATATAGCCTTCGATATGATCATGCTTTCTATTCTTCGACTTGTGGCCGGGCTGCAGTATTGCATATAGCCTTCGATATGATCATGCTTTCTATCCTTCGGCTTGTGGCCGGGCTGCAGTATGGCATATAGCCTTCGATATGATCATGCTTTCTATCCTTCGGCTTGTGGCCGGGCTGCAGTATTGCATATAGCGTTCGATATGATCATGCTTTCTATCCTTCGACTTGTGGCCGGGCTGCAGTATTGCATATAGCCTTCGATATGATCATGCTTTCTATCCTTCGACTTGTGGCCGGGCTGCAGTATTGCATATAGCCTTCGATATGATCATGCTTTCTATCCTTCGACTTGTGGCCGGGCTGCAGTATTGCATATAGCCTTCGATATGATCATGCTTTCTATCCTTCGACTTGTGGCCGGGCTGCAGTATTGCATATAGCCTTCGATATGATCATGCTTTCTATCCTTCGACTTGTGGCCGGGCTGCAGTATGGCATATAGCCTTCGATATGATCATGCTTTCTATCCTTCGACTTGTGGCCGGGCTGCAGTATTGCATATAGCCTTCGATATGATCATGCTTTCTATCCTTCGACTTGTGGCCGGGCTGCAGTATGGCATATAGCCTTCGATATGATCATGCTTTCTATCCTTCGACTTGTGGCCGGGCTGCAGTATGGCATATAGCCTTCGATATGATCATGCTTTCTATCCTTCGACTTGTGGCCGGGCTGCAGTATGGCATATAGCCTTCGATATGATCATGCTTTCTATCCTTCGACTTGTGGCCAGGCTGCAGTATGGCATATAGCCTTCGATATGATCATGCTTTCTATCCTTCGACTTGTGGCCGGGCTGCAGTATTGTCTTATTCTTCACTTCATAGAAATGTGTTTTGATGTTTCGCTTATCCAGCTAGTGAGCTTGGATGAGTGTGTATATTTGCACATATTTGTACATATAAGTCAACTTTCACGTTTTTTGTACTAAACCGTGAGGGAGCTACATCCACGATGTCATTGCGAAAGCGCATGTAAGCCCAACAAACGATAACATCTACCGTTGGATAATATGGCCAACTTCGAACATGTCTACATGATTTATATCTGTATATTGAAACCATCCTAATTATCTGTTTCAGAGATAACATCTTGTCGGTTAAATGTGTGCCATAACGGAGGCACGTGCAGCGGTAAACTAGGTCACTTCCTGTGCGCATGCCCAAGGGGCTTCACTGGAGCCCGATGTGAAACAGGTCAGTGTCTGTTTTTCACGAACGTTCGAATCGTGCAGTTTATCTTAGAAGAAACCGCATTACGTTAAGAACCATTGTTAGGTGGTCAGTTGTTATGCAAGTAAAGCTATTACCAATTAATTTCAGAATTGAATTGATATTTAAGAATGGTGTCGTCAGCGATGACGTAAGAGAAGACGCCAAAGACGACGATTGACGTCTAAGATATCTAGGACGATATTAGTAATATTCACTCGAAAAATGCATAGCTACACATGCGAACAAAAGATACCCTGTGTCATGCATGTGACGCGTATGAGACACCGCCCCCCCCCCCCCCTCCAAATTTTGTATTATTCACTTCAATGAACAACGATGGCTGAACTCTTTCTTCGTTTCACCCTTGTAGAGATAGATCCCTGCGACCCCAACCCCTGTGACAACGGGGCGACCTGCGAGCGGCGGGGGGAGGATGCCTATGGATGTGTGTGTCCCCCGGGGTACGAAGGCATACACTGCGACACGCGTAAGTTCCTAGGGAATGGGGCACGGTACGCCCCCTCCACACCCATAATATGCCCTGCCAATCTATAGATTGAACCATGTTCTCTCCACCCTCCCCCCCACCTCCAAAAGAGAGTAATTGCCAATAGCGGGTATTTAAAAAAAATGTTCGTTGAACATGACGACCTATTTGGCCCTGCTATTTTTGTTCTCCAATTCATAACACAATCTTGGGATATTTTGATATACATGTAACCATTCAGTTCCGTTCAGGTTGGCATGTAAATAAAACCTTTCCTCAGATATGCTTAAACAAGGGTTTTTCTCATCTGAATAATAATACTACATATTTGATGCATTGAATAATTGTGCATTCAATGTTTTTTTCTTAGAAACACGATTTTAGCCCCGTCGCACTTATGTAGACATGCGTAAAGTTGCGCACGCATGTCTGACGTCGGTGGTACTTTGTAACAAGCAATGGGTAAAATATATAAGAATTATATTAGTTAAACGATGTTAATGTATTTTGTTTTTCTTCAGTGATCGAGCCGTGCAGACCCAATCCTTGCAGGAACCACGGCCGCTGCAGGTCCATCGAGACGTCCTACCGCTGCCGTTGTGAGCCAGGGTTTGGTGGGACTCACTGTGAGGATGGTGAGTTTTTTGTTGTGAGCCAGGGTTTGGTGGGACTCACTGTGAGGATGGTGAGTTTTTTGTTGTGAGCCAGGGTTTGGTGGGACTCACTGTGAGGATGGTGAGTTTTTTGTTGTGAGCCAGGGTTTGGTGGGACTCACTGTGAGGATGGTGAGTTTTTTGTTGTGAGCCAGGGTTTGGTGGGACTCACTGTGAGGATGGTGAGTTTTTTGTTGTGAGCCAGGGTTTGGTGAGACTCACTGTGAGGATGGTGAGTTTTTTGTTGTGAGCCAGGGTTTGGTGAGACTCACTGTGAGGATGGTGAGTTCTTTGTTGTGAGCCAGGGTTTGTTGGGACTCACTGTGAGGATGGTGAGTTCTTTGTTGTGAGCCAGGGTTTGGTGGGACTCACTGTGAGGATGGTGAGTTCTTTGTTGTGAGCCAGGGTTTGGTGGGACTCACTGTGAGGATGGTGAGTTCTTTGTTGTGAGCCAGGGTTTGGTGGGACTCACTGTGAGGATGGTGAGTTCTTTGTTGTGAGCCAGGGTTTGGTGGGACTCACTGTGAGGATGGTGAGTTCTTTGTTGTGAGCCAGGTTTAATGGGACTCACTGTGAGGATGGTGAGTTTTTTGTTGTGAGCCAGGGTTTGGTGGGACTCACTGTGAGGATGGTGAGTTCTTTGTTGTGAGCCAGGGTTTGGTGGGACTCACTGTGAGGATGGTGAGTTCTTTGTTGTGAGCCAGGGTTTGGTGAGACTCACTGTGAGGATGGTGAGTTCTTTGTTGTGAGCCAGGGTTTGGTGGGACTCACTGTGAGGATGGTGAGTTCTTTGTTGTGAGCCAGGGTTTGGTGGGACTCACTGTGAGGATGGTGAGTTCTTTGTTGTGAGCCAGGGTTTGGTGAGACTCACTGTGAGGATGGTGAGTTCTTTGTTGTGAGCCAGGGTTTGGTGGGACTCACTGTGAGGATGGTGAGTTCTTTGTTGTGAGCCAGGGTTTGGTGGGACTCACTGTGAGGATGGTGAGTTTTTTGTTGTGAGCCAGGGTTTGGTGGGACTCACTGTGAGGATGGTGAGTTCTTTGTTGTGAGCCAGGGTTTGGTGGGACTCACTGTGAGGATGGTGAGTTCCTTGTTGTGAGCCAGGGTTTGGTGGGACTCACTGTGAGGATGGTGAGTTCTTTGTTGTGAGCCAGGGTTTGGTGGGACTCACTGTGAGGATGGTGAGTTCTTTGTTGTGAGCCAGGGTTTGGTGGGACTCACTGTGAGGAGGGTGAGTTTTTTGTTGTGAGCCAGGGTTTGGTGGGACTCACTGTGAGGATGGTGAGTTCTTTGTTGTGAGCCAGGGTTTGGTGGGACTCACTGTGAGGATGGTGAGTTCTTTGTTGTGAGCCAGGGTTTGGTGGGACTCACTGTGAGGATGGTGAGTTCTTTGTTGTGAGCCAGGGTTTGGTGGGACTCACTGTGAGGATGGTGAGTTCTTTGTTGTGAGCCAGGGTTTGGTGGGACTCACTGTGAGGAGGGTGAGTTTTTTGTTGTGAGCCAGGGTTTGGTGGGACTCACTGTGAGGATGGTGAGTTCTTTGTTGTGAGCCAGGGTTTGGTGGGACTCACTGTGAGGATGGTGAGTTCTTTGTTGTGAGCCAGGGTTTGGTGAGACTCACTGTGAGGATGGTGAGTTCTTTGTTGTGAGCCAGGGTTTGGTGGGACTCACTGTGAGGATGGTGAGTTCTTTGTTGTGAGCCAGGGTTTGGTGAGACTCACTGTGAGGATGGTGAGTTCTTTGTTGTGAGCCAGGGTTTGGTGGGACTCACTGTGAGGATGGTGAGTTCTTTGTTGTGAGCCAGGGTTTGGTGGGACTCACTGTGAGGATGGTGAGTTCTTTGTTGTGAGCCAGGGTTTGGTGGGACTCACTGTGAGGATGGTGAGTTCTTTGTTGTGAGCCAGGGTTTGGTGAGACTCACTGTGAGGATGGTGAGTTCTTTGTTGTGAGCCAGGGTTTGGTGGGACTCACTGTGAGGATGGTGAGTTCTTTGTTGTGAGCCAGGGTTTGGTGGGACTCACTGTGAGGATGGTGAGTTCTTTGTTGTGAGCCAGGGTTTGGTGGGACTCACTGTGAGGATGGTGAGTTCTTTGTTGTGAGCCAGGGTTTGGTGGGACTCACTGTGAGGATGGTGAGTTCTTTGTTGTGAGCCAGGGTTTGGTGGGACTCACTGTGAGGATGGTGAGTTCTTTGTTGTGAGCCAGGGTTTGGTGGGACTCACTGTGAGGATGGTGAGTTCTTTGTTGTGAGCCAGGGTTTGGTGGGACTCACTGTGAGGATGGTGAGTTCTTTGTTGTGAGCCAGGGTTTGGTGGGACTCACTGTGAGGATGGTGAGTTCTTTGTTGTGAGCCAGGGTTTGGTGGGACTCACTGTGAGGATGGTGAGTTCTTTGTTGTGAGCCAGGGTTTGGTGGGACTCACTGTGAGGATGGTGAGTTCTTTGTTGTGAGCCAGGGTTTGGTGGGACTCACTGTGAGGATGGTGAGTTCTTTGTTGTGAGCCGCGGGTTTGGTGGGACTCACTGTGAGGATGGTGAGTTCTTTGTTGTGAGCCAGGGTTTGGTGGGACTCACTGTGAGGATGGTGAGTTCTTTGTTGTGAGCCAGGGTTTGGTGGGACTCACTGTGAGGATGGTGAGTTCTTTGTTGTGAGCCAGGGTTTGGTGGGACTCACTGTGAGGATGGTGAGTTCTTTGTTGTGAGCCAGGGTTTGGTGGGACTCACTGTGAGGATGGTGAGTTCTTTGTTGTGAGCCAGGGTTTGGTGAGACTCACTGTGAGGATGGTGAGTTCTTTGTTGTGAGCCAGGGTTTGGTGGGACTCACTGTGAGGATGGTGAGTTCTTTGTTGTGAGCCAGGGTTTGGTGGGACTCACTGTGAGGATGGTGAGTTCTTTGTTGTGAGCCAGGGTTTGGTGGGACTCACTGTGAGGATGGTGAGTTCTTTGTTGTGAGCCAGGGTTTGGTGGGACTCACTGTGAGGATGGTGAGTTCTTTGTTGTGAGCCAGGGTTTGGTGGGACTCACTGTGAGGATGGTGAGTTCTTTGTTGTGAGCCAGGGTTTGGTGGGACTCACTGTGAGGATGGTGAGTTCTTTGTTGTGAGCCAGGGTTTGGTGGGACTCACTGTGAGGATGGTGAGTTCTTTGTTGTGAGCCAGGGTTTGGTGGGACTCACTGTGAGGATGGTGAGTTCTTTGTTGTGAGCCAGGGTTTGGTGGGACTCACTGTGAGGATGGTGAGTTCTTTGTTGTGAGCCAGGGTTTGGTGGGACTCACTGTGAGGATGGTGAGTTCTTTGTTGTGAGCCAGGGTTTGGTGGGACTCACTGTGAGGATGGTGAGTTCTTTGTTGTGAGCCAGGGTTTGGTGGGACTCACTGTGAGGATGGTGAGTTCTTTGTTGTGAGCCAGGGTTTGGTGGGACTCACTGTGAGGATGGTGAGTTCCTTGTTGTGAGCCAGGGTTTGGTGGGACTCACTGTGAGGATGGTGAGTTCTTTGTTGTGAGCCAGGGTTTGTTGGGACTCACTGTGAGGATGGTGAGTTCTTTGTTGTGAGCCAGGGTTTGGTGGGACTCACTGTGAGGATGGTGAGTTCTTTGTTGTGAGCCAGGGTTTGGTGGGACTCACTGTGAGGATGGTGAGTTCTTTGTTGTGAGCCAGGGTTTGGTGGGACTCACTGTGAGGATGGTGAGTTCTTTGTTGTGAGCCAGGGTTTGGTGGGACTCACTGTGAGGATGGTGAGTTCTTTGTTGTGAGCCAGGGTTTGGTGGGACTCACTGTGAGGATGGTGAGTTCTTTGTTGTGAGCCAGGGTTTGGTGGGACTCACTGTGAGGATGGTGAGTTCTTTGTTGTGAGCCAGGGTTTGGTGAGACTCACTGTGAGGATGGTGAGTTCTTTGTTGTGAGCCAGGGCTTGGTGGGACTCACTGTGAGGATGGTGAGTTCTTTGTTGTGAGCCAGGGTTTGGTGGGACTCACTGTGAGGATGGTGAGTTCTTTGTTGTGAGCCAGGGTTTGGTGGGACTCACTGTGAGGATGGTGAGTTCTTTGTTGTGAGCCAGGGTTTGGTGGGACTCACTGTGAGGATGGTGAGTTCTTTGTTGTGAGCCAGGGTTTGGTGGGACTCACTGTGAGGATGGTGAGTTCTTTGTTGTGAGCCAGGGTTTGGTGAGACTCACTGTGAGGATGGTGAGTTCTTTGTTGTGAGCCAGGGTTTGGTGGGACTCACTGTGAGGATGGTGAGTTCTTTGTTGTGAGCCAGGGTTTGGTGGGACTCACTGTGAGGATGGTGAGTTCTTTGTTGTGAGCCAGGGTTTGGTGAGACTCACTGTGAGGATGGTGAGTTCTTTGTTGTGAGCCAGGGTTTGGTGGGACTCACTGTGAGGATGGTGAGTTCTTTGTTGTGAGCCAGGGTTTGGTGGGACTCACTGTGAGGATGGTGAGTTCTTTGTTGTGAGCCAGGGTTTGTTGGGACTCACTGTGAGGATGGTGAGTTCTTTGTTGTGAGCCAGGGTTTGGTGGGACTCACTGTGAGGATGGTGAGTTCTTTGTTGTGAGCCAGGGTTTGGTGAGACTCACTGTGAGGATGGTGAGTTCTTTGTTGTGAGCCAGGGTTTGGTGGGACTCACTGTGAGGATGGTGAGTTCTTTGTTGTGAGCCAGGGTTTGGTGGGACTCACTGTGAGGATGGTGAGTTCTTTGTTGTGAGCCAGGGTTTGGTGGGACTCACTGTGAGGATGGTGAGTTCTTTGTTGTGAGCCAGGGTTTGGTGGGACTCACTGTGAGGATGGTGAGTTCTTTGTTGTGAGCCAGGGTTTGGTGAGACTCACTGTGAGGATGGTGAGTTCTTTGTTGTGAGCCAGGGTTTGGTGGGACTCACTGTGAGGATGGTGAGTTCTTTGTTGTGAGCCAGGGTTTGGTGGGACTCACTGTGAGGATGGTGAGTTCTTTGTTGTGAGCCAGGGTTTGTTGGGACTCACTGTGAGGATGGTGAGTTCTTTGTTGTGAGCCAGGGTTTGGTGGGACTCACTGTGAGGATGGTGAGTTCTTTGTTGTGAGCCAGGGTTTGGTGAGACTCACTGTGAGGATGGTGAGTTCTTTGTTGTGAGCCAGGGTTTGGTGGGACTCACTGTGAGGATGGTGAGTTCTTTGTTGTGAGCCAGGGTTTGGTGGGACTCACTGTGAGGATGGTGAGTTCTTTGTTGTGAGCCAGGGTTTGGTGGGACTCACTGTGAGGATGGTGAGTTCTTTGTTGTGAGCCAGGGTTTGGTGGGACTCACTGTGAGGATGGTGAGTTCTTTGTTGTGAGCCAGGGTTTGGTGGGACTCACTGTGAGGATGGTGAGTTCTTTGTTGTGAGCCAGGGTTTGGTGGGACTCACTGTGAGGATGGTGAGTTCTTTGTTGTGAGCCAGGGTTTGGTGGGACTCACTGTGAGGATGGTGAGTTCTTTGTTGTGAGCCAGGGTTTGGTGGGACTCACTGTGAGGATGGTGAGTTCTTTGTTGTGAGCCAGGGTTTGGTGGGACTCACTGTGAGGATGGTGAGTTCTTTGTTGTGAGCCAGGGTTTGGTGAGACTCACTGTGAGGATGGTGAGTTTTTTGTTGTGAGCCAGGGTTTGGTGGGACTCACTGTGAGGATGGTGAGTTCTTTGTTGTGAGCCAGGGTTTGGTGGGACTCACTGTGAGGATGGTGAGTTCCTTGTTGTGAGCCAGGGATTGGTGGGACTCACTGTGAGGATGGTGAGTTCTTTGTTGTGAGCCAGGGTTTGGTGAGACTCACTGTGAGGATGGTGAGTTCTTTGTTGTGAGCCAGGGTTTGTTGGGACTCACTGTGAGGATGGTGAGTTCTTTGTTGTGAGCCAGGGTTTGGTGGGACTCACTGTGAGGATGGTGAGTTCTTTGTTGTGAGCCAGGGTTTGGTGAGACTCACTGTGAGGATGGTGAGTTCTTTGTTGTGAGCCAGGGTTTGTTGGGACTCACTGTGAGGATGGTGAGTTCTTTGTTGTGAGCCAGGGTTTGGTGGGACTCACTGTGAGGATGGTGAGTTCTTTGTTGTGAGCCAGGGTTTGGTGGGACTCACTGTGAGGATGGTGAGTTCTTTGTTGTGAGCCAGGGTTTGGTGGGACTCACTGTGAGGATGGTGAGTTCTTTGTTGTGAGCCAGGGTTTGGTGGGACTCACTGTGAGGATGGTGAGTTCTTTGTTGTGAGCCAGGGTTTGGTGAGACTCACTGTGAGGATGGTGAGTTCTTTGTTGTGAGCCAGGGTTTGGTGGGACTCACTGTGAGGATGGTGAGTTCTTTGTTGTGAGCCAGGGTTTGGTGGGACTCACTGTGAGGATGGTGAGTTCTTTGTTGTGAGCCAGGGTTTGGTGGGACTCACTGTGAGGATGGTGAGTTCTTTGTTGTGAGCCAGGGTTTGGTGGGACTCACTGTGAGGATGGTGAGTTCTTTGTTGTGAGCCAGGGTTTGGTGGGACTCACTGTGAGGATGGTGAGTTCTTTGTTGTGAGCCAGGGTTTGTTGGGACTCACTGTGAGGATGGTGAGTTCTTTGTTGTGAGCCAGGGTTTGGTGGGACTCACTGTGAGGATGGTGAGTTCCTTGTTGTGAGCCAGGGTTTGGTGGGACTCACTGTGAGGATGGTGAGTTCTTTGTTGTGAGCCAGGGTTTGGTGGGACTCACTGTGAGGATGGTGAGTTCTTTGTTGTGAGCCAGGTTTAATGGGACTCACTATGAGAAGCGTGAATTATTTGCTGTCAGCCCCGGTTGGATGGGACTCGCTGTGAGGAGGGTGAGTTTGTTGTTGTCAGTCCGGGTTTGGTGGGACTCACTGTGAGGAGGATGTTTTAAGGGCCCTTTATTCAGGTACACCATGGGTGATATGGGCCTGTAGTCAGTCAAAACTTAGGTGTTATTGGCAGCAATCGCTATAACTTAACCTGTGTATTGCAGTTGTGGATGCTTGTGATCCCAACCCTTGCAACAACGGAGGAGAGTGTGAGGCTCTGGGCACTGCCATGGTGTTCTGTCGCTGCTCAGATGGCTACTACGGCTGGTTCTGTGACCACGGTGAGTACAGTCCCTGTATTTGGTCATACATGACTTTGCAATTATACGTAAGCCATCTTGGAAAAAAACGTACCTGCCGCAAAGATCACTGGGACATATTTTGGTGTGTTCTTGAATTTTGTCTACGGACTCCCAGATAAATCCCATATTTAAGGCATGTATAAAGTTGATGCGATTGTCTAAAGTGATCTCTATTTCCACACGTCTTTTCTTGCACTTCTGTTCTATGCACTTTTCTGCGGTGATTGTATCCACGTCCAACACTCCAGTTATTAACAGTAACATTAGCGGCATGTTTATTGCACTAAATGGCCTCTGGAATACAGTATATAGAGACATAATTCAGAACAAATATTTCCACTTTGTGCGCTAAGCAAGTCTCCATCTAATTTGTGAAGCAATGAGTAAACTTCATTCCCTGTAACTGACGCATGATCCAATGTTACATATTGCCCATTATATATAGAATTTCGACAAGTATATTTAGATCCGTATTATTGGAATCAGCCAACGTATGAAGTTGTGGAATTAATGGCATCGGAAGAGCAATTGACTCTCAAAAATTGATCAATCTATATCTGGAAACCTTTATATAAGAGAACTGAATATGTCCAATCCAGCACTTAACTGTATCCACTAAAATCATCCAAACGTGTTTATTTGAACGAGTGTTACCATGTTATATGTCATTAAAATGTACATGCCCTGTGGGCCTGATGGTCTCGAAAACAATAAAGATATCCATCTATCTATCTCACAGTTAGGAAACTATTGGGTTTGGAGGATATGTTTCCATTACGTTCTTGCTATTTTGCTACAGAGATTGACCCATGTACCGACAACCCTTGTGACAAGGGGTACCTCTGCTCCAAGACCATATTAAAATTCCCAGTTCACAATGAAATTAAAAAAAACCGAGAAGCGGAAATAATCCTGTAATTACTTCAATCATAACGTAATTGCAATCACATCATGTTTATTTCGAATACAGTTTCCCCCAAATTGCAGATATCGTGAAAGAGCATGTCACAATACATAATGTGCAACATGCCTTATTAGTAAATTAATATTCCATGCCTGCGCATGCCCAACTGCACCACAAATTAATTCATTAGTTCCTCCATTCTGTGTATGTGGAAATAGGCACGGATTTTCTCATGAAATGTGGTTGCCTTGACAGCTTTGTATTACGTGGCATGTCGTTTGGCTACATGATAGAGAAGTTTATCTCAAAAAAAGGTGCGTTGACAAGTAGTAACATGGCCGGCGTTTTCGCTAAGGTCACATACCAAAGATATCCGATTTTAGCCGGACAGTAATGCGCCGTATTTACAATACATTGCACGGACATCCGGGCATTGCTGAACCATGTATTGTTTGCTGATGTTTGGCAGCTTTAGACCCATGTACGGGGTCGAAGTGTGAGAACGGAGCGACTTGCAAGGCAGGCGCCACAGAATCCGGGTACCTCTGCCAGTGTGCCGATGGATTTGGCGGAAGCTACTGTGAAGAGAGTAAGATGAACCTATACCGTTGGACCACGAACTATTGTTGAACTATGATAATCATCTAGATGATCGTCTACAAAACATTCAATGGTTTCAATTAATTCAATTGCTTTAATATTGAAGACTCTGCTTGAAATTATCCATAAAACATACCTGAATGAAAAATCAAGTAATATTGATATCAACTTATTAAGATGCCTTCTTTTTGGTAATAGAAAAAAAATGAACAATCCCATAATCTTCTTTCAAAATACCCGCAGCGCTGGACCCCTGTGTCGTGGCCAAGTGTGAAAACGGAGCCACGTGCAAGGCGGCCACGTGGCCAAACTACATCTGTCAGTGTGTCGATGGATTTGGTGGAGACCGCTGCCAAGAGAGTAAGATGACATTTCCTTGACATAACGCACACGTAAATACCAGTGTCCTCTGAATTATATTTGCCTTGTTGTAATAATTGTGTCCGTGGACACGCGTGACAATTTTTGTTAATGAAAACTGCTTGCATTTAACAGCTATCTTTGTCTTCCATTCTTGGCTGATGTTATTAAAAAATGTACATTCAAGAATAAAATAGAATACATAGGCAACTTTATATCTCGTACGGCCAACACACAAATATCTTTACATACCGTGTGCTTTATCATATGTTAAGATCTTAATTCGCTGAACTGTAATGGACAATCATGGTAAATACAATATAGATGTTAGAGATTATTGATATTAAAGACCATCGAGCATGACGCCAAGCAGAAACACATTATCGTTCTTGTTTGCATTAGCGATTAGTCAGTTTAATTTTTGACACCTGATGGAAAGAAAAGTTTGAGAATGCTTAGAAGCAAAATACGTATTAAGCGTTAATGTATGTTCTCCACAGCACTGGACCCCTGTGTCGTGGCCAAGTGTGAGAACGGAGCCACGTGCAAGGCGGCCACGTGGCCAAACTACATCTGTCAGTGTGTCGATGGATTTGGTGGAGACCGCTGCCAAGAAAGTAAGATCAGCACCAATTTTTGCACTGACGGATCACACGAAAATCTGTCCGCAGCGGAAAACAATCCTGAATCATATACCGCGCTCAATGCATTGAAGGTCTGTAATTCGACCTATCAACTTGACAATTTGATACTATCGTCTTGCAGGAGTCGAAAACTTCAGACAATTAAATATAGCCATAGATCGACCACTTGAAAATTTCGGACGTTTTCATGGCTCAATCGATGACTATTTAGTCTTCAGCTTCATGGCTCAATCGATGACTATTTAGTCTTCAGTTTCACGGTCAAAAGGTCAACGGTGTAGTTTTTCCGGGTGATCCCTATTCAAAATGTCCCTGACTGTGTTCTTCATATGTTTCACGTTATAGAACTAGACTCGTGTGTGGTATCCCGGTGTAAAAATGGCGCGACCATTATATATAAGTTAAGAATAACTTTAATAGCACAGTGCACCTCATTATTTCCTTACTTCTATTAAATGAATGTTAATTCATCGTAGGACTGGACCCCTGTGTCGTGTCTAAGTGTGAAAATGGAGGGACATGCAAGGCGGCCACGTGGCCAAACTACATCTGTCAGTGTGTCGATGGATTTGGTGGAGACCGCTGCCAAGAGAGTAAGATGACATTTCCTTGACATAACGCACACGTAAATACCAGCGTCCTCTGAATTATATTTGCCTTGTTGTAATAATTGTGTCCGTGGACACGCGTGACAATTTTTTTTAAAGAAAACTGCTTGCATTTAACAGCTATCTTTGTCTTCCATTCTTGGCTGATATTATTAAAAAACGTACATTCAAGAATATAATAGAATACATAGGCAACTTTATATCTCGTACGGCCAACACACAAATATCTTTACATACCGCGTGCTTTATCATATGTTAAGATCTTAATTCGCTGAACTGTAATGGACAATCATGGTAAATACAATATAGATGTTAGAGATTATTGATATTAAAGACCATCGAGCATGACGCAGAAACACATTATCGTTCTTGTTTGCATTAGCGATTAGTCAGTTTAATTTTTGACACCTGATGGAAAGAAAAGTTTGAGAATGCTTAGAAGCAAAATACGTATTAAGCGTTAATGTATGTTCTCCACAGCACTGGACCCCTGTGTCGTGGCCAAGTGTGAGAACGGAGCCACGTGCAAGGCGGCCACGTGGCCAAACTACATCTGTCAGTGTGTCGATGGATTTGGTGGAGACCGCTGCCAAGAAAGTAAGATCAGCACCAATTTTTGCACTGACGGATCACACGAAAATCTGTCCGCAGCGGAAAACAATCCTGAATCATATACCGCGCTCAATGCATTGAAGGTCTGTAATTCGACCTATCAACTTGACAATTTGATACTATCGTCTTGCAGGAGTCGAAAACTTCAGACAATTAAATATAGCCATAGATCGACCACTTGAAAATTTCGGACGTTATCATGGCTCAATCGATGACTATTTAGTCTTCAGCTTCATAGCTCAATCGATGACTATTTAGTCTTCAGTTTCACGGTCAAAAGGTCAACGGTGTAGTTTTTCCGGGTGATCCCTATTCAACATGTCCCTGACTGTGTTCTTCATATGTTTCACGTTATAGAACTAGACTCGTGTGTGGTATCCCGGTGTAAAAATGGCGCGACCATAATATATAAGTTAAGAATAACTTTAATAGCACAGTGCACCTCATTATTTCCTTACTTCTATTAAATGAATGTTAATTCATCGTAGGACTGGACCCCTGTGTCGTGTCTAAGTGTGAAAATGGAGGGACATGCAAGGCGGCCACGTGGCCAAACTACATCTGTCAGTGTGTCGATGGATTTGGTGGAGACCGCTGCCAAGAGAGTAAGATGACATTTCCTTGACATAACGCACACGTAAATACCAGTGTCCTCTGAATTATATTTGCCTTGTTGTAATAATTGTGTCCGTGGACACGCGTGACAATTTTTTTTAAAGAAAACTGCTTGCATTTAACAGCTATCTTTGTCTTCCATTCTTGGCTGATATTATTAAAAAACGTACATTCAAGAATATAATAGAATACATAGGCAACTTTATATCTCGTACGGCCAACACACAAATATCTTTACATACCGTGTGCTTTATCATATGTTAAGATCTTAATTCGCTGAACTGTAATGGACAATCATGGTAAATACAATATAGATGTTAGAGATTATTGATATTAAAGACCATCGAGCATGGCGCCAAGCAGAAACACATTATCGTTCTTGTTTGCATTAGCGATTAGTCAGTTTAATTTTTGACACCTGATGGAAAGAAAAGTTTGAGAATGCTTAGAAGCAAAATACGTATTAAGCGTTAATGTATGTTCTCCACAGCACTGGACCCCTGTGTCGTGGCCAAGTGTGAGAACGGAGCCACGTGCAAGGCGGCCACGTGGCCAAACTACATCTGTCAGTGTGTCGATGGATTTGGTGGAGACCGCTGCCAAGAAAGTAAGATCAGCACCAATTTTTGCACTGACGGATCACACGAAAATCTGTCCGCAGCGGAAAACAATCCTGAATCATATACCGCGCTCAATGCATTGAAGGTCTGTAATTCGACCTATCAACTTGACAATTTGATACTATCGTCTTGCAGGAGTCGAAAACTTCAGACAATTAAATATAGCCATAGATCGACCACTTGAAAATTTCGGACGTTTTCATGGCTCAATCGATGACTATTTGGTCTTCAGTTTCACGGTCAAAAGGTCAACGGTGTAGTTTTTCCGGGTGATCCCTATTCAAAATGTACCTGACTGTGTTCTTCATATGTTTCACGTTATAGAACTAGACTCGTGTGTGGTATCCCGGTGTAAAAATGGCGCGACCATAATATATAAGTTAAGAATAACTTTAATAGCACAGTGCACCTCATTATTTCCTTACTTCTATTGAATGAATGTTAATTCATCGTAGGACTGGACCCCTGTGTCGTGTCTAAGTGTGAAAATGGAGGGACATGCAAGGCGGCCACGTGGCCAAACTACATCTGTCAGTGTGTCGATGGATTTGGTGGAGACCGCTGCCAAGAGAGTAAGATGACATTTCCTTGACATAACGCACACGTAAATACCAGTGTCCTCTGAATTATATTTGCCTTGTTGTAATAATTGTGTCCGTGGACACGCGTGACAATTTTTTTTAATGAAAACTGCTTGCATTTAACAGCTATCTTTGTCTTCCATTCTTGGCTGATATTATTAAAAAACGTACATTCAAGAATATAATAGAATACATAGGCAACTTTATATCTCGTACGGCCAACACACAAATATCTTTACATACCGTGTGCTTTATCATATGTTAAGATCTTAATTCGCTGAACTGTAATGGACAATCATGGTAAATACAATATAGATGTTAGAGATTATTGATATTAAAGACCATCGAGCATGACGCAGAAACACATTATCGTTCTTGTTTGCATTAGCGATTAGTCAGTTTAATTTTTGACACCTGATGGAAAGAAAAGTTTGAGAATGCTTAGAAGCAAAATACGTATTAAGCGTTAATGTATGTTCTCCACAGCACTGGACCCCTGTGTCGTGGCCAAGTGTGAGAACGGAGCCACGTGCAAGGCGGCCACGTGGCCAAACTACATCTGTCAGTGTGTCGATGGATTTGGTGGAGACCGCTGCCAAGAAAGTAAGATCAGCACCAATGTTTGCACTGACGGATCACACGAAAATCTGTCCGCAGCGGAAAACAATCCTGAATCATATACCGCGCGCAATGCATTGAAGGTCTGTAATTCGACCTATCAACTTGACAATTTGATACTATCGTCTTGCAGGAGTCGAAAACTTCAGACAATTAAATATAGCCATAGATCGACCACTTGAAAATTTCGGACGTTTTCATGGCTCAATCGATGACTATTTAGTCTTCAGCTTCATGGCTCAATCGATGACTATTTAGTCTTCAGTTTCACGGTCAAAAGGTCAACGGTGTAGTTTTTCCGGGTGATCCCTATTCAAAATGTCCCTGACTGTGTTCTTCATATGTTTCACGTTATAGAACTAGACTCGTGTGTGGTATCCCGGTGTAAAAATGGCGCGACCATAATATATAAGTTAAGAATAACTTTAATAGCACAGTGCACCTCATTATTTCCTTACTTCTATTAAATGAATGTTAATTCATCGTAGGACTGGACCCCTGTGTCGTGTCTAAGTGTGAAAATGGAGGGACATGCAAGGCGGCCACGTGGCCAAACTACATCTGTCAGTGTGTCGATGGATTTGGTGGAGACCGCTGCCAAGAGAGTAAGATGACATTTCCTTGACATAACGCACACGTAAATACCAGTGTCCTCTGAATTATATTTGCCTTGTTGTAATAATTGTGTCCGTGGACACGCGTGACAATTTTTTTTAATGAAAACTGCTTGCATTTAACAGCTATCTTTGTCTTCCATTCTTGGCTGATATTATTAAAAAACGTACATTCAAGAATATAATAGAATACATAGGCAACTTTATATCTCGTACGGCCAACACACAAATATCTTTACATACCGTGTGCTTTATCATATGTTAAGATCTTAATTCGCTGAACTGTAATGGACAATCATGGTAAATACAATATAGATGTTAGAGATTATTGATATTAAAGACCATCGAGCATGACGCAGAAACACATTATCGTTCTTGTTTGCATTAGCGATTAGTCAGTTTAATTTTTGACACCTGATGGAAAGAAAAGTTTGAGAATGCTTAGAAGCAAAATACGTATTAAGCGTTAATGTATGTTCTCCACAGAACTGGACCCCTGTGTCGTGGCCAAGTGTGAGAACGGAGCCACGTGCAAGGCGGCCACGTGGCCAAACTACATCTGTCAGTGTCTCGATGGATTTGGCGGAGACCGCTGCCAAGAACGTAAGATATAAATGCCATTTTCTTTTCTGGGATAACCGACTTGGCGCTTCATTATCACCAAGGCAGAAAAAAATTGTTAATCTGAATTTTTTGTTTGATTTGACTAGCGACGTTTCTTTGATATTAATTTTAAAATCTCTTTAAAAAATGAAATGGCATACTATCATTTAATTTTAATTTTGAGTATTTATTTCTGCTAGGACTGGATCCCTGTGTTGTGGCCAAGTGTGCGAATGGGGCGACATGCAAGGCGGCCACGTGGCCAAACTACATCTGTCTGTGTCTCGATGGATTTGGCGGAGACCGCTGCCAAGAACGTAAGATATAAGTGCCATTTTCTTTTCTGGGACAACCGACTTGGGGCCTTATTATGACCAAGGCAGAACGAATTTCCTAATCCGAAGTTATTGTTTGAGTTGACGTTTCTTTGATGTTTATTTCAAAGTAATGAAATATTAATATTGATATTAACTAATATTATTGAATTTTAATTTTAAATGAGTATAAATTCCTCATAGGACTGGATCCCTGTGTCGTGTCCAAGTGTGAGAACGGAGCCACGTGCAAGGCGACCACGTGGCCAAACTACATCTGTCAGTGTGTCGATGGTTTCGGTGGAGACCGCTGCCAAGAAAGTAAGATCAGCCCCATTTTAGCGTTAATAATTGATATTTAATTGCAAGTGATCATCAATCAACAAACATATGTAAATCACGACCATACGACATGTTAATTGGTACAGCTGCCGCAAATCCGATTTTATTAGAAAACCGCAGGCTTGAACATATCAAACGCGAAGCTATAGGGCAATGGAAAAGATCTTGAATCGTATACCAGTTATTGTTCCAAGGATTGCTGTTCACTGTTAAAATCGTAAATCATTTGATTAGAACCATTGGTTTCAGGGACATCCTAAATGTAACCCACGTATAATCACTATACAACCTAGTACGATATGCACCTTGCTTTAAACCGACACTCCCCCTGCCATTTTCAGTCCTGACTCCGCCAGAAGGGAAGATGTATAACTGCGAGGAGAGCAACCCGTGCGGCGACGACCAAGGCGACAAGATGTTCTTCCCCAGCCACGACCCAGCCAAGTTTGTTCAGTGCTCTCAGTGGGGAACGTGTTTCGAGCTGAGCTGTCCCGGAGGTCTCGTCTGGAACGACGTGGCAGCCACGTGCGTCTGGCCTTAGAGCGACCACGGACTTCCTGACGCCATGGCAACAGTGACCATGACAACCGTGGCCATGACAACCGTATTCCTGACACGCGTGACCATGACAACCGTGATCGAGCTCATGTGATTTTGAAATTAATCATCCAGGGCAGTACAAAAGAAGCCATTTTTTTTAGGCAAAGTATATATTGCAGAGACGGTAAAACGACATCAATTTGCATGATATAACTAGTGCTTAGAAAAAGTGTGTATTTCTGGCAAGAAACGCGGTTTATTGATTTCTCAAAATTAACAATTCATGCAGTGGTTTTATTGATGTTCCATATTATGAGAACTAGACTGTGTGTCCTACTGGGATATATGATTTAGCACATTATTTTATTCTTTAAACATTTATTTTTTTAGGATAACGGAGAAATGTGTAGAACAACAAGGAAATAAATGCGGCCTGCTTAATAATTAGAGTTTTTCGTTTTGCTATACTTGCTTACTCCTTGCTAACAATTGCTTTTATCTTTTGTTTATCTTTTTACTACGGGATTATGCAGATTTTTGAACAATTAATGTAACAATAGTTTCGATTGGGCATGAATAAAAAGGAAATGTATTGGTGATCAGTAAGATACGCACATCATGTTGTTATTATATATATATCATTATAATGAGAAATCTTTTGATATAACGTCGCTTTTCCGAAAGCAAGTTTATACATTCGGTCATAATAAACATAATGCATATTTTATGACTCGTCCCTTTTGAATATCCCTCATTGAGGACGTGTCAATTTCTATACGCTGCGTTGATTACGCAAAATAAATATAGACCATATCTTTTTTATTACCAATATTCTTTAAAAACATATTTGCCATATATTGTAATGATAAATTCAACATTTTTCATTTCTCTTCGGACCTGCAAGTCATTCTTATTTTACGAGCATAGGTTACGATATTTTAATGAACTGATACCCAGGACTTCGATTTTGTGACTGTGTCTAGAATCGCGGCTTGTCTAGCAATAATCGCAAATGCCACATCTGTTTGCATTTGACTGATATAAACCACAAATAAATATACTTTTTGCATCGTTATTTTGGTTTATTAACCTAATACATTCATTCATAGTAATGTGAAGATAATATCAGGAAAAGCCTGCAGACAACAGAAACGATAGTATTTACTAACGGAGTTGTTATACTCGGTTAACTTTAATATTATTCATAATATAAGTTTCATTATAATACGAATGCACGATTGTATCATTTTACTGATCACCCTCACATCATGAGATTGGTATTGAGAAGCAAGGCAATGCATGAATATATCAGTTAGATAATGAGTTATAAAATATTAATTAGATTAGATTATGAGATTAATTATATATTTAAATATATATAATTAACATATTGACATTCGAGGTATGCATTGACATATGAGATATATAACGGCATATGTAGTAAAATATTGAGATACATGATATACATTGACATGAGATATGTATATTGGGTATACTTGACAGCCATGTTATTATTGTGGCCAGTGTAGCCATCAGAGCGCAGATCGCACTTGTTCCACTTTCAAAAATGTACAATTGCAGATCGCCAAAGACCTGTTGTACAAAGCAAACGGTATTTAGCTTCCATGCACTAGCACTATGCCCTCCAAAATGGGCGCGTCGCTATTGGTCTTTATTTCCTGTTCCGGTTCTCGGCTTCCCGACTCTGGGTTTGGGGTGTCCGTTTCACTGGACCCCACTGGCAAACGTTCCTCTCCAGTGAGTGTCTGGGGTTCGAATCCCAGGGGCAGGAGTTCTCTGACGGTCCGGGATATGTAGGTTCCGTTTGGACGTGTCATATGGACGATGATGTCCATACCAAACTATATAAACAACAAACAATACTATGTATGTAAACGATAATATGTAGACGAGATCATTTCTTTTTTTATTTAAAAACTGACGAAATGGCCTTAATTGTGGCAAGTACTTTAGTTTTATTTATGGCAATTTCAAGAACATTCCGTTGTTACCCTTTCTTCGCACTACGTTCAATGTAATGTGTTATGTGTCAACAATAGACCGATTCAAGCTCAGACACTAAGCCCCGCCCACGCTTCGGTCCTTTTGCCTTACTCGTGAGTATGAAATTGACAATAGACATAGCTGATGGTAGGTACAAGTGAGAAGTACACATCTCTGAAACTGACAAGAAAGTAACGTGCTGCTTTGTTTGTCCGACATAACGCCCGTGAAAGCCCTTTGTTAACCACAACATTGGATAAAAGCAACAGTGACGTTAGTGAATGATTGACAGCCGTGATCGGTCTATGCGCTATTTCTTATGCAGATAGAAATATGTTCAACTTGAGACTCTAAACAAATATGTTACTACATATAAATTATATTAGTATCGCTTCAGCGTGAATTATACCGTTTTACGTATATAAATATCAATCGAATCCTATTCACAAGTTAATAGGGTGTAGAACATGTTTTTTGTCAGTCTGTGACGATAGGTTTATACTTAAGGTAGAATGCCTATTTGTTTCTTCGTATAGTTATTAGAGATTTGACACTATTATGTACTATGTGCACACAGTTCATAGCCACGCACCCTCTGTCGATTTCAATGGGTCATGGCCACATTGTGATCATTACACTTGACATGTCACACGCACTACATACAATCACCAAGGTCAACGTGCTTTACATGGAAAGCGATCAATGACAACATACTTAAACCCCAGACTGAGGACATTCTATCGTCCCCGCTTTTTCCCTCACCGCTTCTCCCCCCCGCTGAATAAACAGTTACTGGATTCAGAGCCGAATGACTCTTTTTGGAGGAGTGACTGGTAAAATACCTCGTAAAGGCCCATTGCCACACGTTTTCATTGATTTCCAAAATTAGTTCACACCCATTTTTGACCCCGCACGCCTCATTTTTAAATAATGCCGTACCTATTTGCAACCCGTCCTCGGATTTTTTAGATATACTCCATCCCTAATTCTGTCAGCGCAAACCTGGAAGCTGCCGCATGCGGGATACTTAGGGATATTACAGATTCGGATTCAGGCTAGAATTATCCAAACGTTGTTTTGTTCATTGTGTGTTTTTCTGTTTGTGTCTACTCTGTGTGTGTGTGTGGGGGGGGGGGGTCCAGTGTCCAGCGTCGATTTTTCAAAACATAGTGTCGAATGTTGATTTTTCACGACGTTCCGTGTCTCTTTTGGCGAAGTTCAGTGTCGTTTTCTTTATAATCTGTGTCGATGTGGGAAAGGAGGAAGGCCTGTTGGTGGAATGCACGCCCTCTCCTCTTATGCGGACATATTTTTAGTTTAGCGAAATTGTCAAGAACTGTAAACACGCCCAACCCAAGATGAATATCCACAAACTTACCTCTGCCATAAACTGTCAACACGCCCAACCCAAGATGAATATCCACAAACTTACCTCTGCCATAAACTGTCAACACGCCCAACCAAAGATGAATATCCACAAACTTACCTCTGCCATAAACTGTCAACACGCCCAACCAAAGATGAATATCCACAAACTTACCTCTGCCATAAACTGTCAACACGCCCAACCAAAGATGAATATCCACAAACTTACCTCTGCCATAAACTGTCAACACGCCCAACCCAAGATGAATATCCACAAACTTACCTCTGCCATAAACTGTCGACATGCGCCGCATGGCACTATGGGAGTATTCGTCATCGTACTGAAGTAATGAAAGAGACACGTGGCATTAAACCCATGTAATATTTCATAAGGGTAAAAGCTAAATGGGTTAGCGCAACTACATGTATATGTATGCAATAACTATATGTATGTACAATAATCGCTCATCGTGGATTCATAATACATACTTACTACTTGGAAAGGTAATGTCAGGAAACTAATCTATGCCCAACCAAACTTATTGGTATATTTACTTATTTATTTTTATTTAAACTTAATTCCTTTTTCAGTGGTTCTCCAGAAAGGGATGCCATTGATGCTAAGGTCACCTTCGTAATCTTACCTACTGATAGCAATTGCCTTGAACTTGCGATGACCTTCAGACACGGCCTTTCCTATCACACATTGTTCAGCACAGATTCCAAGCGGGAAACATGCGTTCTCCACATTGCACCCTGCAAGAGAAATGTTCTTAAAATTAAACGTTAGTTTATTCAAATAAATAAATTGTTGGGTCGGAAACATACTTTCTCCACTTTACATCATGCAATAGATTTCTTTCCTAGAGTTTCATGTAAAAATTAGTTTAATAAATAATGTTATGTTATAAGTTTAGTTAATAGACCAGTTTCAAAAATTATGCATGCAGGGGATTCCCAACTCAGAACGAGGCTAGAGGCGCTGCTTTTGTCGCGCGAAAAAGCTACCGCTCTGGCAACATGCATAATCACTGTTGTGTTCCAATGTGCGTAACAGATTCTCGCAGAAACACCAACGCGACCTTTCATCAATTTCCAAATGAAGACAACCTAAGGAGGCAGTGGACCATCAAAATCCGGAGAGATGTCAGCAAAAATGTGACCAGTTATCCGCGAAATGCATTGTTATTATCCAGATCACCAGTTGCCGGGTCCCCCGCTGGGTCTACTTCCCACCACGTATATATATCATTGAGGCCCGACTTACTGGATACTGCTACTACCTAACGTCTCATATAACCTACAGTGTTAGACATTATGAGTCACTGTGGAAGAAAACCAGCCGATATGCAGGCGGTCCTAGCATGAACGTCGAAGGGGTCACCCCCAAGTTAACGGCATGATGTTTTTTTGTCTATATATTAGATCATATCGTCAACCTTTGTTTCTTCAAACCATTTCTGACACAGGAGGGGGGGGGGGGTTAAATAGAGACGAAAACGCCAAGAAAGGAACTGGAAAAGAACCACGAAAAAGAGGGGTTCATTTATTTCGCGCTTCACCATTTATTTATTAATATATGCACCACTGGTGGCATCAATAAATGATCACCACTCGTGATGTTTCCTGCAGGTTATCTGATTCCTCGGCAAAACCACGATATGCCTTCTACTGAATCACTTTTTTAACCTTTATTTTAGCTTTATTTCTCTGAAGAGGTTTACAAGACGTACGCGCACAGACGAATGCTCACCTCTAACTTTGCGTTGGTGCATAGCGGACAGTTTCTTTGCTCAATAAAACCATATTTTTTGTTTTACTGAAACACTTAAAGCTGATGTGTTCTTTGGAAACCTTCTGTCCCTAACCAACTGACAGAGACTGAAGATACCACGATCAATACAGTCATAGAACATGTACTAATGGGAGTGGGGTGCATGCCTATAGATACAACACAAAAGATAGCACGGCAATGAAAACAGTCACGCTTGAAGAACAGCTGCATGCATTACTAACGTTATAATTATAGACAACATGCACGAGACAAAACTTTACTTTTAAAAGGTGCTTTATGTGGAGAAGTTTTGTTCAGAGATTTTTTTAGGAGGACATGATTTTGTTTTATACAGGGTTTCCTAGTTATATGTGCCTTGAAGCAGTATTGAAATGGCTTAAACCGACAGCATTTAACAAAGGAAATTCCTTTTAAATATAAATACAACGAGGCATTTTGAATAAATATTAATGTGGTTTTAAAGGAAGCAAGATCTCCAAGAATGTCTCGGAGTGACCCCCCAGATTTTTTTTTCTAATGTTCTGACACGTCTCGCGCCATGGTGAATCTAAAGTCCAAGGTCACGTCTGGCACTGAGTAAGAATCTGGGTCAAGCGAGTTAAGCCGAGGATATGTTACTAAGGAGAGTGATGTTTTTTGCATCAGTACCTTCCCTTTGACGCCACGGACATAACACTCGCTGAAATACGTGTAGCCTTTGATAATATGGCTATGGACACTTGATTTGTTGAGCCTCTTTACACAATATCTCACAAACTTAAAAGTAAGTAGAGTCTATTCTCCGGAACAAAATGAAGATCGCAGTCAGTGAAAGAATTTAGCGATTTTACATACGGATTACAGCTGGTGGCCTGCATCGTGAGTTTTCGCGCCAGAAGCGAGCGTCTCTAGCCTCGTTCTGGCTGGCGATTAATTATTCATGAGGGAATATTAAGACTGGTCTATTGCGTCACATTTTGCATATAGACAAGACATCATTTATCAAGCCACTCCCATGTCTTCAAGTTTTCATAAAAATATTGTTTATAATGCCAATGTTAAAATAATGTTTAGAGCCACTAATAAATCAATTTTCAATATACAACATACACAAATACAAGCATATTGTTTGTACTCTCGTACGTGAGTTTTTCATTCATTTGTGTGAACACGAAAGCCAAATAACTTGATTTTGCCCAACTAAAACTATTTTATGTGGGGTTCACCATAATCGTTGACTTAATACGGATAGCTGCATAAAAAATGTGATAACCTGTTAAGCAAGAATTCACATCTTCCCATGCAATGCTCGATCACCACTCTGGCACAAAATGATACTTGCTTCCTTATTATTGTACATTCTATAGTAATAGATACATGTTCATGATTACATCATTGCCATTGAACAAGATCGATAATCCTATTATCGTCATTTAAAGTTACTGACTCAGCATTTTTTTCAATCTATTAAATGAAAATGATTTATACAGATCCTTACTAGACTTTGAAAGATTTGATATATTTAGAACATTGATGATAGAGCAGCTTTAAGTAGCAACGATATCCGACTTCTCATAACGTAATGTACAAGAAAGCGACTCTTGTCCATAAATATATGCCCAATTCAGAAATATTGGATAATTCGCACAATCTGTCCTTAATAGTTTAATTATTATACATCCGTCTGTAATATAAGAACCTAAACATATATTTTCCTTTTAAAAGATACGCATTTGCACTTATATAGCACAAGGACATACGCATATCATTCCATTTGTACACATTTAAAACTAATTTCAAAGAAACCCTTGCAGTAAAAACAGCTTTAGTTATTTTACACAATAGATATTTAAAAAAAATAAAGAATAATAAATCTAATATGATAACCTGAATAGTACTTGTCATCATCGGTGAGTATGGCTGCCCCGACCGGGAAGTGACTATAGGGCGCGTACGAGTGTTGTCTGGCATCCAGGGATAGATTGACCAGCTTCAGGGTAACATCATCCGAGTCTAGAGCAGGGAAGGGAATAGGGCATGTGTCCTAATGAGCCTATAGATAGGTTAATGTCATATAAATATGCACATTACAGTAGCAACATCGTACACTCAGAGACACACAGCCGAGACAGTGATTATGTCCTATTGCAACAACAGACGACATAAGCAGAAAAACAAACTTTGCACAAAACAACTTTTGGAGCTTTCTAATCTGAATCTGGATCTCTAATAATATATGCCCACAAATCTATGCATACTGGATCTCTATACTTTTGGGAACACGTCATACGTCATTAATCGTAGCAACTTACTTACTGAATATTCGCGTTCCTATATTCCTGTAATACACATAAATTTATATTAAGGGTTGCGTATTTATGCGGTGCGCATGGTTCTAGGCCCTGGGAGGCAAGCCACCTGACAACCGTAGAACTTTCGTTGCGTGTTTAGTGTGGTGTGCAATGACAGGCCCCGGCAGGCCAGCCACCTGACAACCGTCGAACCGCATTTAAGTGTTTATGCGGTGCGCAGTTTGAACCCTTTTTCCTTTGACAAGTACTTTCTCCCAAAAGCGTCAACAACGACAAGTGAATGTCCGAGTCGTTCAAGCGTTGCATTAAAAGTCAAGATCTTAACATAAAACTTTTTTCTGAAGCCGCTTGTGACGGCAACAAAATGGATGTCAACCATTCAGCAGAGCTAGGTACAAAACAGGTATTTATAATGACGAAGAATTGGCGACCGTGTACATTCAACCTAAAGACTGACATTGGCGGAAACGGCAATTTTAAGTCGGCTCATTTATCACATACATTGCTCTGAATATGATATGTGCTATATATACATATCTATCTAACCATGACGTTTGTTTTATGTTATGACAATCATTGAGCCCATAACGCAGAGCGAAAGTTGTCACGCAGCACTAAGAACCACTTACCCATCTCGAAATTTCCAATAAATAAATATATATCAAATATATATATATATAAATGTATATAATTGCCGCTAGCGGGCAAAGTTCGCTCCTTGGTGACTGTCGCGTCTGGTGTACGATGGACGTTTGTTGTGATACAAACTGCGGCCCGATGATTAAATTTAGTTTTGGTGTGACCTCAATAGAACTCATCGTGTTTTATTGCCAGTATATCGTCTATAGACAACCTGGTTACCGTAATTGCCATATTGCGAGCCCGTAGTTCAAAATAAGTCCCGATTTACATTCTTATACAATGATTAATCTCGTCTACTCCTAACTCGAAAAGAGTTTTTATTACTAGATTTAATATTTATTTCATTTGATATGTATTATTTATTATTGCAAAAACTAATATTTGCCGATCATATTATTGTTGCCCTTTTTCTCACTGGGTAATATTATTACAATGAATATTTACAAGATATGGTTATGGTTAAAGCTACATTTTCTCATTATCCTCCTGCCACAGATCATACACGCCATTTTCTCATTATCCTCCTGCTATAGATCATACACGCCAACCCTACCGCTTTACGCGGTAGACTACTGCTTTTTGAAAACTTCTGCCGCCTACCGCTTTTAACGTTATTCCTACCGCATTGCAAAATGTTCAGTTACAAGAAAAACTGGGATGCGGTTTTCCGCATCCCGCAGTCAAATTACTCCCCAGGATGCAGTAGAAGGCACCATTTAGCACCATTTTTGAAAATTTTCTTGTGGGGGCATGCCCCCAGACCCCCCTAGCGGCAGTAGAACAGATCTACCACTTTTCATTCAAAATAGGTTGGCATGTATGATAAATAGTTTGATTAATACAGTCGAAATATATAAGTTTGTGAAGCAATCCCCTAATATATCAGTGGTGTGTATCCGTGTTTGGAGGGCGCTTTTCTTTGGCGATATCGTCCAAACATGCATGGTGCTGAAGCCGGAATTAATACAAGCAAATCTAGCGAATTACGCCGTTCATAACCAACATATTCACGGGCTGAGGAGCTGCTCTTTGGTCAAATAAAGATCTTGGCTTATACGCGGGCACTTACGGTACATGGGGTTCGCGGTATCTATAATGACCTCGTCAACACTTCACCAGGTCTCCACGCATACTAGTCAGCGTCTAGTCAAGAGTCAAGAGCATACCCTCAAGTTGGTGATAAACAGTATGCCATATGTTAACCGTTTGCCCACGAAGCCAAACAGTTCTTGAACCGGGTGTCGATGAATAAATTATTCAAATAAAATTTAACAATAAAGTCATCCACAGCTTTCCCCTCTTTAACATTTAAAAATTAAAACTGTATTTTGTTTCTTAATGCATATTTATTATATTATCATTATCACGAGCATTGCGTGTATGTGCTGAGACGCTAAAATAGCCGAATTTAAAGCGCCTCTTGTCATTTTATTTGTTTAGGCGTGAACTTGACTCACACCCTGTATGTCACGCTCGTGTAGCCATGTCAACATGTGTGTCGAGTGAGTCACGTGCGCAAAACGTGCGCTGATGTGGAAATGGCGGCTTACATCAGGCCGGTGTCGAGCACCATGTAATCCCACGCACACAGACCCAACCAGTCGTTCGTGAACACCACTCCCTTGCGCGTTCGCCTGTTTCCTTTGCTCCTCCATCCATCCCTTCTTCCCCACACTCCTCCTCCGAAGCCCCGCTCCACCCGCTCAACTCCCAAATGACCCAATTTTACCCGTTTTGTGCCGAACGTGTCCCCCTTTTGATTAGACGTACTGCCCCGCCCCGCCCCTCTCCACCCTTGCCGCACCCCATATAGTAATTTTTAAGAGTCTTGGATACTCCCACTTTCTGCCTTCGACTCACTCCGCTGAGGCTTCATTATATTCCTGTTTTGCCTACACCCTCAACGCGTTTGCTCACTCCCTCGCCAGGGCAGCGGCTGTGCAAGTTGATTTGGAAAAATGCACCGCGCGGTTCTACAAATTCAGTCACAATTATACTCTTTTCTAAAGGGTACAAGACGTTTTTTTACTGTATTAGATACACAGAGCTCGTTATTTTTATGCTTTATTCTTAAAAATTATAATGATGCAGGAAATTGCTACTTATTTGACCGTTTTTCTAGAATCTTGAAATTTGCCCCCTGCCGACAGCAGCGGTAAAGGCGGAGCTTGCGCAGCGCCACCGTGCGGGGAGCTTGTGATACCCTACTATGTACCCTACTACCTCCACCCCTGGTGTCGAGTGGTTGTGTCAATCGCATATTATTACTCACCCTGTTGCGAATTCACATTACGAATTCGAAGCACCGAAAAGTTGCGGGATGTCTCATCTGCGCCCCCCCCCCACCACTCTCCTTCTTACCATATCCCCAAACACACACGTGGCCCTTTGCACGTACCCTACCAACCTTGTTGAAAGCCGACCCATCAGGGTTTTTTTTCTTCGTAAATGATAAATCAAACGTACGTGAGAGCAGTGCAAACTTGTGGCCACCTGAGAGCCTAACGGCAAGTGGGTCGGTGGTTCGAGCCCCGCTGTGGTCATGTCTGTGTGGTCATGTCGCAGGATAAAGATCCCATGTCTTTCTTCACAAAGAGTAGAGGGTTACCCCCGGGGAAATGGTTCCGCTCTTCCCTTCCTTCTCCCATTGAGGCAATATGATCCGAATTTGTTAAAGTGTCCTGAGTATACAACTAATCAATCAACAGTGCAGATTTCTACAGCACTGCCATCATTTTGTTTGCTATCAACAAGTGGTAAATAATCGATGGGCGAATTTCTTTAGGTCCGGGCCAGTAGGCCGCCCGGCATACTGAGGCTCTCCCGTACCTGCCAGCCGGGCTGGGCCGAATGTCAATGACAAGTTCACACCGGTCATGTCCGGTTCATTTAGGGACAATGGAACCAGCCTAGATATATAGTCACTTTTCAATCAGCCGCTATATTCTTCCGAATGTCCCGTGCTGATTTGAACGGGGCACATCGGCATACCGAATGGATGATGCACACGCACCCGACCCGGTGAAAGAAGTGTCGGGCGGTAAGCCGATGAGTAATGTGCGTATGCGGTCCACCTTGGGGTTATACCCGGTTTTCCAAAGAAATGCGCCCAGTGGTAAACCATGTCGCGTTGGTGTAGACTAGATCACGTCCCAATAAAGAGCCTTCGTAGTTTCATAGAGAACACAACAATTTGGTTGAAATTCATATTTGCTTGTATATTAAAATTGAAAGAGAATCACATCATGTGATTTCAATGTTAATTATATGTCGACTATGTCCCATGTCATTTCACAGACGACGAGCAGTCACTGCGAACTAACCTGAACATCGGCAAATACAACGTGGCCTAAGAGATGAACCATTTAATTACCGGGGAGGGGCCCGGGGGCTACATTTTATTTGTGGGGGCAAGGGGTAGTTATAGTTTAGTTCCTCGGGAATGGGCTTGTAATTTCATCGTGAACTTGGACCG
Source organism: Arenicola marina (assembly GCA_964019135.1). Classification (NCBI taxonomy): domain Eukaryota; kingdom Metazoa; phylum Annelida; class Polychaeta; family Arenicolidae; genus Arenicola; species Arenicola marina. The sequence goes on along the minus strand of OZ025253.1, from coordinate 37,726,614 downwards.
ACACAATAATTCTTCATGAACTGAGAATGGATATTTTTGTTGGTATATGTTTGTGCGTGAATGGGTATTATTACGAGATAATGGTCGTGTTAACTAGTACAATATCATTAAATCTGAAGGCCGACAAATTTATGTAACCTGCCTTGCTGCCCATTCAATCGACAATCATTGTCATCGTGACAATGCATAGAACAATGGAACATGACAATCACGCAATTAAAAAATGTTTAAACGGCCCGCCCAGCAGCCTAGTTGTCTAGTTGTACGTGTCACGTGTTTTTGGCGGCAACGATATCTGGTATAAACAAGACGACAGGCCAACTGTATGTGGAAAGGCTTGCGATTTGCGGACAGTCAGTCGTAAAATAAAATACTATGATCGTTGTACACGCAAGTGAAAACAAAGAAGCAAAGACACGTCAATGCTTTAACTGCAGATTCAACTCGTAATAATAGTAATAACACGAGTTCCGCACGGTGTTAGACATTTTATTGGCCCTTCATCAAGCTGTGTGAAGTATGCAGCCCACCATTTTTATCATTATACGCCCGAGGCCGCTAGGTTAAAGCAACATTGGTCGGCTGCTATAGCTTGAGGACGGGCCAATAAAGTTGCCTAATGCCCCCGCGGACTCGCGCTATTGTTATATTATTACCAGTTATTGTTGTTGGTCGTGTTAATTAGTACAATAGGGTTGTACAGTCACTAGGTGATCTTATCGAGACCTCGACGAGACATCCACTGCCTGTGCTTGCTGACAACCTTCCGGTTGTCCCCCTTCACTCGCCTCACACAAAAAATCGGCTAAAGCTCTCCTTTGATGCACAACTAACCACTGAAGTTTTGTGCATATCAGAATTATAACCATTCGTCGAGTAGATTTATGTAATACATGACGGTTAGGCAGTTGATAAAGCAGAATGCGGTTGTCTCAAGAGTGACTCGCAGTGTCATGCGATTTAATGTGCTGCGCGGAGTTTTCCATCTCGTATGACGTAGTAATCATCATGACTCGCATATTTGCGCGCGGTATCTATGGTTACGTAACAACGCTCCTTATATGGACTGATCAGGCGAGGACAATGATGCTCTGTTTGTAGCAGAAATGTAACCAACGATGATTTGCCTCAAAATACAACGCCTCCAACAGTCTCATCGAACGGACCACATGCATTATGGAGAGATAAATGTCTTGTCTTTAACCATATCATGATTTCATATGCCTGGATCAACACAAATCTAAAATGGTTTCACACCCACTCGATTCTTCAAGCACAAACCGCGCAGCTGGCCTGTTCCCAACACCCAAACGTTGACTACAATGAGTGCGCGTCACGCAGCTGCAGCCAGGCACCAGCGTGGTGCGCCCTCGTTCAAAATACACGTGTTTGTTTTTGTTGGTCCCCAAAATACCTAAACCGGAAATAGAACCCGCGACAGCTGTACAGTCTAATAGCATAAAATCTGAAGGCCGCTAAAATCCTGTAATCAGACTCAAACCCGCCATTCGGCCTTTTTAATAGACAATCCTTGCCATAGTTACATGGCGTAGAACAATGCAACATGACGTCACATACGAACGAATTGTGTTTAATGATATTATTGGCCCGTCTAGCCGCCTAGTTGCCTACCGTTTCTTGGTCACGATATACTAATATTCACTTATGTTGTAACTTATGGCGTATTTACATATGGCGTAATGAAGGCGACTGGCTCACAAGATCTGGGAAGGCTTGTAAGCGCTAAACATTTTACTTCAAACCTTGTATGCGAATTAAACAAGAAGCAAGGAGACATATTAAGCACATATGTGAGGTAAACTAGAACTTAAATTAATCTCGTAATAATAGTAATAGCACTTTAGTGGCTCTTCATCAAGCTGTATCAGCCCTTCCTTTTCATTATCCGTAAAATTGGCGGGCGGCTACAGCTTGATGAAAGGCAAATAAAATTACCTAACACCCCACTAACTCGCGCTATTGCTATATTAGCCGACAGTCGTGAGAAAGGATTTTCTGGGAACTGGTAATATTAATATTAAATAACCGTGAATCACGAAATCGATTTATGTATCCACCCTGTCCTTGTATGCTGGGAGTTCTGCTTTTAATTTTAGTGACCTGGGAATAAAGAAATGACATGCTCGTCATTTGATACCCCACCCCCCTTGCCCCTGTGTTACTGCCTGTATTTTGCCGCCTGTCAAGTCAACGACGCAATTGTGACCGAAAACGAGGCAGAAGTACTTTTTCTCTTCCTCAGCCTTTCAATTATACGTACCTTTGCATTCCTTTTAGAATTTTTCTTAAACTAGCGATTTATAAAAAAAAATATTGATTCATATAAAACATATAATAAAATGAAACTTTACAAGCTACTTTGATCGACGAAGCAGTGGTTCATTTTTTTGGGCGGCCATCCTACTAAATGCTTCTGTCATTTTGGCTTGATGACTGCATGTGACTTTTTGTCACAATCTACAGAGAAAAAAATTCACCAAATCAATTTTTGTCAGATAATACCCACTTGATTGTGATGCTCGGCGACATGTGTCCGTGTAGTGCATCAGTTTTATAGAGCGCTTCACCATCCACAATACACCGTTCCACACTCCGACACTAAGCCCCGCCCACACAATACACCGTTCCACACTCCGACACTAAGCCCCGCCCACACAATACACCGTTCCACACTCCGACACTAAGCCCCGCCCACACAATACACCGTTCCACACTCCGACACTAAGCCCCGCCCACACAATACACCGTTCCACACTCCGACACTAAGCCCCGCCCACGTTTGAGATCTTGTGCGTTAAGCGTGAGTTTGAAATTGACAATCATAGCTGATGGTAGGTACAAGTGAGAAGTACTCATGTCTGAAATTGACAAAAAAAGTGACATGCAGCTTTTTTGCCGAACTTATTTGTCGGACATAACGCATGTTAAAGACCTTTTTTCGCCACATGATTGGATAAAAGCAACAGTGACGTCAATGAATGATTGACAGCCTGGCTCGGTCTATTGTCGGCGTCTTTAAGGAGTCCACTGGAGTATCCTTCAACGTTGTTCAAGACGATCGCCTTATGATGGCGACACCCAGAGCCGATCTATATAAAAGCCCGGATGAGGGAACGACGAATCATCATCCAGTGCCGGATTGGTGATTCCCGACCAGTGCGTCTTCCGGAGATCAGACAGAAAGGCTCCAAGACATCCAGTGACAGAGCACCGCGGCAGGAGGCAGTAAGGTACAATCTCGCCTTTTGCAATAAGAGTTTTGCTTAAAGTTATTCTAATAATCCACGAAGATGGGCAATATACTGAGGTTTTAACCTTGCACCGCATAATTTTCTGCTCAATTGACACTAAATTAACGACATGCGGTCTTATTATCGATTTTTATTTTAACGAATTTTGGGAGGTAAGAGTTTGCGGCTTTGTCTGGTGAGCTATGCCGTAGGAGACATCCTGTTGGTGTGTGTCCCGTTGTGGAAATGTCCAGTTGGTGTGTATTGATTAAAGATCCAAAACTGTTCTTTTTTAAACAGTTGGGGATTAGTCCCGTGGGTGACTGTGACAACGGTGTCGGGTTTGACCCCCGAAGGGACCCGCTATCATCACCCGATCTCTAGTCAGCCATTCTCCTTGTTCAGCTAAAGGGGTATCCCTCTAGCCGAGACCAGTAGGAATGATTTGGAAAAACTAAAAATGGCCCTTCACGAAAATCACATGATAATATTACATCTGCCAAATCCAGTTCTAATGTGTGACACCTCATCATGACCAGTTTCTGTGATTTCCCATTCTGCCACAATAATGATGTGCTTATTGTGTGTTCACAGGAAGATGTTAGACTCACAATGAGGGGATCGACCGCAATGTTGGCGCTGCTCGTCGCCGTTTCTATGGCGACCTGTGGGGTAACGGTCAGTTACCCTGGAGGAGCTGGAGGCGACGGTCACTGTCCTTCAGACCCAAGTGGGATTCCTGCAGAAAGCCAACGCGCTGCTGGTGCGCGAGATGAAGGAGAATGACTACCGCGCGGACGAGATGACGCGCAGCTCGGGCGTGTCGGGGCTGAAGACGATCAAGGGCAGCCTGGCGCAGGGCACCAAGAACTACTACCGCACCAGCATCTCCAGGAGCCAAGTGGCCGCCATGCACGACCACGGCAACAACATCCGGGACATGGGGCTGGGCGAGCTGTCGGCGGTCATCAACGGCTTCGAGTTCCGCACGCGGCACAACGACTACCCTCTGCAGAGCAAGAGTCTCACCAGCGCCACCTTCGGCGCCAGGAGCGACATCGAGTTTCCGGATGTGCCGCTGGAAGTGACGAGTCTGGCGACAGTGGAGGAGCAAATGGCGGAGATGGCCGAGTGGTTCCGGGCGTGGCGCGACCAGGACTACTCGGCCCGGGACTACCGACCGTACTTCCCCGCCGTCCTCACCTACCTGGAGGGCGCCTGGATGACCGTCGACAAGGACGACGACGCCATCCAAGAGATCTTCTTCAGCGACCGCCACAGCATCAACGCCAGCACGTGGTCCGAGCTGGAGGAGCGCGTCTACTTCTCGGCGTTCACGGGTCGCGATGACGAGTTCGAAGGGCTGTCCTACCTGCCGCGGCGCATTATGGGACAGGACGAGAACGGGGTGCCCGTCGTGGCCCAGTGGAACTACCAGATCCTCTCCCACAAGCTCGACCGCAACCTTCCACTCGACCAGTTCCGCGTCATCGATGACCTCAAGGCGCGCATGACCCTCAGCAGCGCCCTCTCCTGGGATGCCAGGTTGACGGACCTGGAGGCGTCGAGAATGGCTCGTTACCAGCTGAACCCGTACAACAGAACGTACTGGGCCGAGGACAGCACCAAGCGCCACTCCACCCTGGACAGCCTGATGGAGGAAGTGCCCGGCATGGACAACTACAACGGCTACCTGACCGAGAACGCCTTCGGGATACCATCGCTGGACTTTGGGGACTCAAGGCAGCGTTCTTCCACAGGATGTTCAAAGTGGGCAGTCTCGGTGCCATGGGAACCGATACACGCGGACGGGGCTTCAACGACGTCAATCTGTACAAGGCCATGACGACCCAGCCTCAAGTGAAGCCCGTCCACTTCCAGATGGCGGACGGTGGCTACAGCTTGACTCAGCGATGGAGCTACGCCATCCCCTTTGAGACCGTCTACCTGACCCCGCTGAGCAAGTGGAACCCTAACGACATCCCGTACCACGGTCACAAGGGCGACCCGGGGACGGAGGTGGTGGAGGAGGGCGGGCGGAACGGGGTGACGGAGGCCAAGGCCTACAACGGTACACACAGTAAGGTGTACTACAGCACGCCGGCCGAGTTCTTCTCGAACGACGCCGACCCCAACGCCGACACGGCCGACACATCGGGGGACGCTGTGTACGTCCTGGACATCGCGGGGGGCGGCCCACCTGGTCAAGGCGTCCGGCCACCGCATCATTCTGCCCGACATCCCCGGTGTCCCCGGTCGCCGCCTGCGCACTCGCTACCCGATCGTCAACGCCTACGAGGAAGGCAGCGCCACCTGGATGGAGCTTGAAGCGCTGGAGGAGGTGGTGATGAACCCGAGTCGGTTCGCCGCCATGTCGCGGGAGTACGTGCCGCCGGTCAACGCCTCCGCCCCCTGTACGACTCACGTCGAGCCGCTGTCGTACGACAACGCCGAGGACACGGCGGCGTCCGGCCTGGAGGAGGTCATGTCCACGGGAGACTTCGTGCCCACCACGCTCCACGTCTACAACCTTGACCCCGACCAGTTCCTGGACCACCACAGCCTGGAGTTCAGCGCCGCCGACATGGAGACGCTCTGCCGCGGGGCCACGGTTACCATGACGACCACGGAGGGTGACGGCCACACGCACGTGGTCGAGTTGAAGAAGACGGTGTACGTCATGTCTGTCGGCAGCACTCGGATCAAGTACGTCCTCAACATGTGTGACGGCGTCCATTGCAACTCGGTGGTTCACGACCGCAGGGTGTACTTCCTGCCTCAGTGAGACCGCAGCCAATCAATACACAGGACGGACCGGAAGAATGACAACCGCAACCAATGAGCGCGAAGGACTGGTATGATTCTGGAAACGGTATCCAATCAGCGAGCAAGCGTATTATAAATATATAAATCAGTAGCCGGACTCTCTAGGCCATCGAATCTAGGACAATTAGTGCTTGTAACAGTATAATAATATTAACAAATCCATGGGGTACCATTGCAAGCCACATTGTGTGTTTCATTGTATTTTCTAGCACCCAACGGTAGAATGCCGAACCCAACTAATCAATACACGTTCGATCACAACCGAACATGTAGAATGATCATTGAGGCAGGCAATGACCTTGGTTGTTGTTCCGCATTGGTTGTTTCACTGTAGTTGATGAAATCCTAATAAAGTAATCAAGTGCAATCTCCACGTGGTTTCTACATATGTCGTCGATGCTATAACGGATCGTTATGAGTGCAGAAAAGTGCAGAATAAATGAGATATCTCCATGGGCGACATTTCAGATGCAACACACACAATAGGCAAAACTCCTGGCGTTCACCCCTATTAATTTTATCAAATTCATCTTTCAAACAGTCTATATGTCGCCGGTACAAAAATAAAGTACGCTTAAAATAGGCAAGTGTACGGAGACAGACGAGCAAATGAGAAAAGGACTAGACAGTTGTAAACAAATAGTTTATTTAACCAGATAGATGCGTAATATTTATAATCTCTCTTGGATATTGATAACGCTATAATATCAAAACAGAAAAAAACACATTTGCTGAAAAGACAAGTTAGAACGGAAAAATATCAAAACATGCGTATATATATATATATTGCCAAAATCTGAATAAATAAATTAATTAATATGTTAAATTAAGACACACGATTGCAAGGAACAAACGTATTCATCTAATGCTCAATAGCCTCTACGTTTATCTTTCACCATGCCAACAGCCCGAACAACATTCAATCGTATGATGGCTGCGATTTTTGAACGAAAACCTTATGAGTGAATTTCTACACATATAATATCATTTGTACAGATACTTCCCGCGCATTAAAAAAAATGGAGTTTAATTTGCTGCAATAAAAGATTGGCATTCATATTTAACAGAATTGTGAAAAGTAGACTATTTTTGCCCGACAGCTGATTGTGAGTTAAACACTACGTGTACCCGTCATCAATTTATGTTTAGTCCACCGTTTTATTGCAGTTTTGGCGATGATGTGTAGGTTCCAGAAAATGACTTCTAATAACAACAAAAGATAATTTTTGCAATAATCAGGCCATAAAATATTACAATTTTAGATCTGACTTAACTGGTTTTTTTGAATAGCTTTAAAAGCTCTATACAATTATTGTTGTAACTTCTTCTCAACGGTTGGCGCTGCATTGATTCAGTGCGAATAACAGTGAACTACTTGGATAGGCTTCTGTATTCCGGTAACAGCGTCCATATGAAATATAATGCCTAATTACCGAAAACTTACAATAATACCACACACCAACGAGCAAGTATCGCTTTGAAAGCTGAACCGTTTCAGAAACATCAAATCTATGGGTTGAAGATTTGTACCGATTCTAATGCGGATAACAACCTTGCAACACAACAGGCTGGATTTTGGACGGATTTCTGTGCCACTTTTGTGCACAAATGGGCTAACTTAGTAATAATTCCTTGGGACAATAATATGACGAGATGAAACGGCCCCACCTACACAGAGTGGGTTTGAACACGCAACTGGCGGGTCAGCAGCCAATTGATACGTTACTAAATGATACTCCAGGTGGGATATAAGGTCGATAATCTCACATTGCCATGCGCAATAATATTGAGCAAAAAAACTACACACCGCTTGATGACTAGACATTACTGAATTAAGAGTAAGTTAGCTATAGTATCGGGGTCGTCAAGGTTTTGTTGTTTCCTCTATCCGCGTCGACGATTATGTCTCGCTTCAATGTCTCGTTGAGCTCTCGCTCGGACACCGGACCCGGGATTTGAACGTAGACATGGGTGTAGAGTTGTTTTCTTTTTTTCCTCAGCAGTCGATATGACAGACTATTCAGTCCATCTTTAAACATGGTCTCCCTGCTCCTTTCGTGTATGATAGTCGTGCTGGGGAAACACAACGAGGGCAATATATGGTTATTGTTTTTTTATAAAATCATACGATATCGTGTGACAAATATCATTTTGTGAGATGTCTATATTATCGTGTGATAAATCTAATACCGTGAGCCGTTTGTGATATGGTGTGATATATATGATATCGTGCGATATATATGATATCGTGCGATATATGTGATATCGTGTGGTATTTATGATATCATGTGATATATATATGATATCATGTGATATATATATGATATCATGTGATATATATATGATATCATGTGATATATATAATATAGTTCGATATATGGGATATCGAGTGATAGATATAATGTCGTTGGATATATAGGAAGACGTGTAATATATGCTAAAGGGTGATGTATATAATACCGGGAGCTATGTGTGTTAACTTCAGACATATGTGGTATAGTATTACTCATATATATGATATCGTCTACTGTACCTCTTATATCACAAGATATCATATATGAACGCCCGGAGACGGGAAGGGGTACCTTCCAAACAACCAGGTGCTGCACTAGGTCCCCTCACCCCCTATCTCCACCCCCCCGAGACACATAACACATTTCACCACCTGAGATTTAACCACCCTTTGTGCTTACTTCCGGTACACGTGCGGATTTCCGCGCTCCTCGCGCTCGTGCTCCAGACTACGGTAACGACCTACTTCCGGCATGGGGCGACTCAAGCTGAGCCCGGTGTTCATCAACCTATAATGTAATATATAATATAATATTATTATAATATTACCATAAAGATATAACAATAAGGTTATTGGGGAACTTTAGGCCCATACATAATATACACGTTACGCAAATACGTCCAGATCAATACATGCACCACGTGGGTTCAACCTGCAGCAGAGCAAACCATTGACGGCTCAGCGAACAGAAATCAAATTATATTCAATAATTATATCTGAATATAATTTTCAGAATGTATAAAGTAATATAGAGTATTCATCCATAATCATCATTACAAGATTAAACGGCAATAATTTCAAAAATCCATATAATTTGACATTAACTAATACATTTTAAAATTATCAAACAATACTCCATACTAAAGAAACATATTATTCTTTACTAAGAGTTATCATAATTAATATGTATAGGATATACATGATCTAAAGTTCATGGTCTAAATAATCAAATGATAATTAATTAAAATTGAACTTTAAAAGGAAACAAAAAATGTCACGTAAAATAATTGTTTTCTTTAAAGCTATCGGTTATCATTGTGTTTACGTTAATTATTCGTTCGCAGCTTTCGTATGCATATATATTTTTAAATGCAATGGGGATGATAAGCTTTTTGAAATTTTGTCTAAGAAAATTTTGTTCAAAAAGTTAAAGAATTCGGCCAAAGTTATAGTCAGATCGAGATATTGATGAATGTACATCACCAGCTTTGGAGATCACATTCAAATCACAAAATGCTTTACTGTATCATAACGCGCTAATACAGATCGTGACCCCTAACTTTCAGCTATCGCCTAACTTGTCCTTTATAGATATCTGCCATAGATATCCCATTACCTGCCATAGATATCGTTTTACCTGTCATGGATATCGCCTTACCTTCCATAGATATTGCCTTACCTACCACATATATCACATTGCCTGCCATAGAATTTGCCTTACCTGCCATATATATCGCCTTACCTGCCATAGATATCACATTACCTGCCATAGATATCACATTACCTGCCATAGATATCACATTACCTGCCATATATATCACATTATCAGCCATAGATATCACATTACCTGCCATAGACATCGTTTTACCTGTCATGGATATCGCCTTACATTCCATAGATATCGCCTTACCTACCACATATATTACATTGCCTGCCATATATATCACATTACCTGCCATAGAATTTGCCTTACCTGCCATATATGTCACATTACCTGCCATATATATCGTCATCTTCACCTCCCCAACCGAAGAATCTGTTAGCGAAGCCGTTAATGAGCTCGATTTGTTCTCTCGTCATGGCCACCACGCCACCAAAGTAAGCCTTGTACCGCAGTCTGTGGGCACCAGGTGAGGGAGTAGAATGTATTACATACTGCTGAAATGTTACATACCATTGAACCATTGAATTACACACTACTGACTTGTATTACAAACTACTGACTTGTATTACAAACTACTGAAATGTACTACTACTACAATGTATTTTATGCTATTGGAATATTTTACATACTTCTGAAATGTGGTATATACTACTGAAATGTATTACAAACTACTGAAATGTACTACTGCTACAATGTATCATATACTATTGGAATGTATTACAAACTACTGACATGTACTGCTACTACAATGTATCATATAGTATTGGAATGTAGGTATTAGATATTGCTGAAATTTTTATTTTCTATTATACTAAAATTTTATGCGGTAAAGTTGTGACAGTAGTTCATTATGTTACAGAATACACTTGGAAAATAAATTTCGTCCACGAAATGAACGTTTATCTTTATTCGATAGAACGGCATTTTATTTCAACAAAATTACTATTGTAGATGAAATGATGGGGGGGGGGGGCGGGTAAACGTTGTGCCCTAGAACATTGGAGCGTCACTGAGTGAGTGGTTGGGCAGGTGAGAAGTTTAGTTTAGGTAAGAAAGTAACATTTTAACTTTGAGACGTAATCTATTCCAATGAGTGACCCCACTCCACCCCTCCTCCTTAGCGCCACCCCATCGCACCCTATCGCGATCCACCCCAACCCACCCCTCTCCACCCCACCCAATCACCTCTCGCCTCCCCCACCACACGCCACACTACCCGGCCACACACCCAAATCACCTCTACAACACCCAACCGCGCTCCCCACCCCACACCACCCCCACCCCGACCCCCCACCCCCACACCACCCCCACACCCCACCCCACGCCGTCCTTTTTTTTCGTCACCGAGACACAGTTATAAATGGGATCGTAGTTGTGTGCGACATTGTAGCGTGGGATCGCGCACCCCGCCCCCCCCCCCCCCAAGATTGTTTACATTCACATTGATGTCACTATTTGCCTCGTACCTGTGAATACGTAAAGCCGTTCGTTGCGGTGAGGGCAAGACCCTCCTACCGTCAGCTCCAAGAGAGGTTACACACACTGGTTCCGACATGTTCAAACACTTCGGCACCCGCGCGTCTTACTGTCATATTGCATTCACGGACCTTTATAGCGAGCGCAAGCGAGCCCTTAAGGTAACATGCATGCATATTCAAAGTCCATAGGCTTACGACTTTCATTTCGCGTAACAGCCCCCATGAGACGTTTTCGGACTCGGAGTAAATATCAGCTGTACGTAAATATATTTAAGCAAAGAGACGACGGAGCCTATTATGTCATGTCTTTAATAATTACATCAGCTGCCCCAAAATATTAACCAATAAATTATTCAATGTTAACACTGGATGTATACTTCAAATTAAAGTTAATTTATAAGCGACGCGCTAAATGTCTGTTGCCAAGCGGAGCGCTCTTGGTGATCGCCCATCGGCTGCTGTCATAGTGAGTAGTTGTGACGTCAAAACGTTATAAACATGACATCACAATGGGAGTTCCTAAGCACCCGAATGAGAAGCACGTGCATGGCATACGTCATCCAGCCAAGATATTCTTTATGGCAAGCCGAAGTGAGATTAATTTTGAAAACTAATCTAGATGTATCCCCTCGGAATATCTGAATTAATAAATATACGCTCGCATTTTTTAGGTAGCACCTATCCATATTATATATGTAGTAATAAAATATGAGTACACCAGGACCACTACCAACCTGTTTAACCTATATTCAAAGTCTATTTTGTTGAAATGAAATGTATGTAAGATATAAACGATTTTTTATGCTAAAAAGTTAAATTTAAGAGGGAAGGTGGGAGGGGTCGCTCGGTAGCGTTGCATTGTCATGCCAGCCCAGACGCCCGCTGCGGGGTACGCATCCCACCTTCGCCCATTGAGGCGATATGACCAAAAGTTGTTAAAGCGTCCTGAATATAGAACCAGCGTGTATATCAATCTTCCGGCAGAGGGCGTCAAATTTAACCATCAGAATTATCCTTCATACGCGAAAATAGAAGACGACTCTAATCGAAGATATATTTGCAGGTTGGCATCAAATACACCACCGTTTATAATTTTATTGTGCTACTGGTACTGTAACTTTGATCCCGTGTTACTTTGTGACATTTTTCGCTTAACTCTTCCATTTTGATCGTACGCTACTACAACGGAATGTCTATATTTTTTCAAATGCTGCATCAAAAATACAATTTTCAACCGAAACAACCCTCTAAAACCATTAGTCTATTGGTTCATGCACATTAATTAAACTTGGCCAAGAGAGCTCCTGGGACAATTAGAAGGGTTTTGAAGAAACATACTTCAGACAGATGTTGGTGCCCGCCCAACCGCCCTGTCTTCCCCGTGGAAGCACCCCCCCCCCCCCCCCACACACACACACACTACACTAACTCTAGTCAGTGCAAATATAGCATCTAATACAGATAATAATTACATTAAAGCGTTCGTTAAGCAAACATTTCATTATCGGTGACACTGGCACCGCCACCTATCAGGAAATCCACGAGATTAACCCATGATACCATAGGCAAAACATTAGAGAATGAAACCTAGCGTCGGTTTTTGTCTTATAGTAAGTCTTTGTGTATAAGGCATCATTACCTTGTTACGTCTTTCATCATTTAATGATAAAATGGTGCCTGGAAGCTTATCATGTGGCGGGGCCATGGGGGTGGGGCTACGATACAAGCCGGGTGAAAGGCTAAGTGCACTTTGAACAGGTAGCCGATAAGATAATCTATCAGTCTGATTTATGACCGGTAGCCTGCTTTCAATTATTAGAGTGGCACAACGGCCCATCAACGTTGGTTCATTAATCACAGACTGGATCAACGAGTCGCAATGGAGTAGCCTCGTGCGTGCAATGACGCAAAACAGATACGCCACAGGTGACCATCCTATGACTTTACAGACAAGCAATAGAAGGGCCCCAGAGGCCCTTTTTCGACACGGCGACACGGCGAGGTTTAAAATCGATAACGCGACATTGGGGCTGCCCTAAAATCCACATGCGACACAAGACTTAACTTCTTGTTAAATTCGACATGCGACATGGCTACCCCCCCCCCCTCAGGGGCCCTAATAGAGATAACGCGCGGCCTCTGCTTGAGACATCGCATTACAGTGTTATCATAAATCCGTGTTGTAGTGGTGGTGTGATTGAGGAGTTTGAGATTCTGGTCAAATGCCAACCATGCGATGCTGTCATCTAGCGGCTGCATTTGCCATAACTCAGGGGCGGATCCACGGAGGAGGGGGGCCCGGCCTCGAAAGGAAAACCGCCCCCCCCCCAGCCCCCTATCCAGCATGTCTGGATCCGACCTTGTAAATTGATTGATGCGCACCCAAATGATGTACCAAACAACTTTCCCACGATAGGTGTCATTAACAAATTTGTCTCTCTCACCGGTAGCCCGTGATACTCCTGGTGACCGCAAGATGGCGCGGATGCTGCCAATCGCAGGTATATCGGTTGGCGAGTTTCTCCGGTATTAAGTCGACGTCGTGGAATATGAAGCAGTCGAACGGGTCAGAACGGGCGTCTCTCATAGCCTCCAGGAAGCCAACATTCAGCAACGCCGCCCGGTTAAACAACTGCGGAACTGAAACGGAGGGATAACATTAGTGCATGTATATTACCGTAGATTACCATTGGCAATTCCTGGTTCAACGCGAAGGCCCTTTGACTATTTACCGCGACCCGTTATAGCAGTCGCGATATTATCATTAAGGCGTTTTTTTTGGCGCTCAATCTTAACATGTCCTGATCTTGGAGATTCCATATTGCTCTCCCGAATTCGTGGGGATTCACGATTCAAGGGGGGTACTCCCCCCACCCCCCCCCCCCCCGCCCTCTCCAATGTACTCACCAGCCTGATCAATGACGTAGATTTGGAAATGGACCCCCTGCTCCTTGAGGAAGGGAATGATGTTGGCCAAGAAGACGTGGAGATGAGCGTGTCGATTGCGAAACGGAATGATGATGGCTGTGTTACATCCGGGACTTTGAGTGGCAATGGGACGCCAGCGTCCGCCTAGGTGAACGTCAGGGTGACGCTTAGCAACCGTGGCATACGTCACGTTCTTCACGTTAAAGCTGAAGGCGGCGTCTGAAAACAGAAACGAGAAAAAGCAACCGAATGCCAGTGTCATTCTGTGTCTGTGTCTGTGAAGATACCGGGGAATGAACCCAGGGATTTAGGAAGATTATTCTTAATTATAATAATATTTGTAATAATAACAATAATTATTATTATTATTATTACCATAACGATAATAACGGGAATGTCATTCCTTAATATATAAGAAGACTATATATCGTTACGATAATAATTAAAATGAACACTATGAACAATAGGGATTAATAGTCATAGATGTGAAAACATAACGATACGTATACGTATAACGATACGTATATATGTCTTAAAGGATAATGACAAACATAAGATCGGTGATGAAGATCACTATTAGGGATAATAAAACTGATATTACAGACACAGCGATAAAAGTGATACACATGACATGCTTCTGACAAAGCTTTTGCCAATAAATGTGATACCAATAAAATCGATGTCAATAAAACTGATACAAATCTAAAAATGTCAATAAAAATCATACCAATAAAAACGATGTCAATACACTATACTAATAAATATGATACCAATCAAAAGGACATTAAGACACAGACACAGCGGTGGTAATGTCTAAAAGATTTCTTCATACATTGTTTTACTTACTGCTTTCCACGACTGTCTTTAATCCCATATACTCTACATAGGCGTCATAGGTATCCTTATATAGAATTTTCACCCTGTAGTCGGCGACACTATCTCTATGAGTGCTGACGAATATCGAAACAGCGTCGACGCCCTCTAGCGTTTGATTTACGCGAGTCTCGTGAATTCCCACGGCGAGTAGGAGAGCGGAAAAGGAAATCCCGTATACGACGCCGATAACCGGGGCATCCTCCGGAAGTGACGTCAAATACCACAATGCCATTTGCTGAATAGTCGCGGCGTTCGGCCCCTGCGCGCCCTCTCCCGCCTGCACGGGGAATCGCACCTCGTCTATGACGTCACAATAGTTGTCGACGCGGAGGAACATGATAGAGAAGGAGGCGTTGTGAGGCCTCCAATCGGTGACGGCTTGTTGAACCTTGACCCGGCCATGGCGGACGTCGAACGGAAATGTTCTCGGGACCTGGATGGATCCCGGGAGAGCACTCGGCCGAGGCAGGTCCACAATGCGCCTGCCGACTTCAACCGTCACGTGACACCCTGGAACAAAGGACAGAAATTGACGAAATAATTAAATAAGACGGAAAAAAAATGGAAAACATTATGATCAAATTATAACTTGAAAGTAAAGCGAAATAGCTGAGATAGAGTTGTTGTTTTTAACTACAATTTACAAATGAAATTATGC